>CM038222.1:117373824-117973824 GCA_021442155.1 Cymbidium sinense
CTTAGGGTCTTAGTATACTAAATGGTTGTCTTGATCTAAATAAGTGTTGACCTCACTTTTGGAGCGAGGATTCAATCTTTCCATCTTTGATTTAGGATTCTTCTAAACACTAAGAGCTCCTTAGTCATATGACACTTCAAGTGGCTAAGTGAACACTTAACCTAAGCCTAGAGACTTTAGGAGGATTAGTCATGGGGTTTGGATCATGCCTTGGGACTAGGGTAGCCTACCTATCCTATGGTCCAATAAAATCCATGACTAAATCCTTAGCCAATCCAAGTCCACACATCCAATTCCAATTGGATGTACAATCAAAACCAATCAAATCAAATCAAACCAAATCAAAGTATCCTATGCCCTATGATTTAATCCTATGGACTTAGCCAAATTTCTATTAATCCAAATCAAGCTTATTGATTTTCTCATAAATCATTCAATCCTTCAATCATCATTCCAATTCCAATTGGATCTACAATCAAAACCACCAAATCAAATCAAATCAAATCTATCCAAGCTTTGATTTAATCTTATGGACTTAGCCAAATTTCCTTCAATCCAAATCAAGCTTAATTGATTTTCTCACAGATCAATTCAATCCTTCAATCATCATTGTAATTCCAATTAGATCTACAAAACTAATCAAATCAAATTAAACCAATCCTAAGCCTATGATTTAATCCTATGGACTTAACCAAATTCCATTCAACTCAAACTAAGCTTAATTAATTTTCTCATGAATCAATTCAATCTTTCAAGCACCATCCCAAACTAAAATCTACAATCACAATCACATCCAATCAAACCCAAAGTCAATTCAAATCAAACCAAGTCAACTCTTTTGAACCTAAAATGTTCAAATGAGCCAAAACCCAATTGAATCCAAATCAATTGCAACCAAAGCCATGAATCAATCCCAAATCAATATCCAAACTGAACTAAACTCAATTTAACCCAAAATCTAACCCAATTGGCCTAATTGGTTCACTTGACCCAAAGTGACCAATTTGATCAAATTGAACCAAACTCCAATCCAACCCAAATTGGATTGAACCAACCCTTCAAATCTTCTCCATGATGATTGTTTTTCATATTGGATGGCCTAACTACAACTAATTCAAGTCAATCAAGCCAATTAACTTATTTAGGCTCACTTGATCCAAAGTGACCTAAAGGACCTATTTGAACCAAATCTCAATACAACCCAAATTGGACTGAACCAAACCATCCAAAACCTCCCATGATGATTGTTGATCACCCTTGATTGATCAATTGCAATCAATTGGGTCAAACCAAGTCAACCTAGCCATTTTACCAAACCAATCCATGTAGCTTACATGAGCCAAATGAACCAAATTTCACCCTAAGACAAATTAATTGAAACCATTACTTCATACCAGCCTATAATCAATCATTGACATGACTTGATCATCAATTGAACCAAACCAAACCCAATTGGCCCTCTTGACCTAAGTTGACCCAATTTGACCTAAAAGGTCAAATTAGGTCAAATCAAAATCCAACCAAAATTGATTCTAACCAAAATTGATTGCAACCAATGGCTGAAGTTCATTTCAAATTGATTATTGAACATGATCAAAGCGTCAAATTGCACCCAATTTGGCCAATTGAACCCATTTGACCTACTTATCCCAAAAGGTCAATTTGGCCTAAATCATTTATGAATCCAAATCAATTAAAATCAAAACCTAGAATCACCTTCAAATGATCAATCAAACATGAACTAATGCCTAACCCAAGCCAATTTGGCTAATTTGGCCAAATTGATCAACTTGACATATTTGACTCATATGAACTATAATGAGTCAAATCTAAGCCAAATTAAATCAGACCAATTGCACCAAAATACTTCAAATCATCATTTGAACTGACCAAGCCTTGGTTTGACCTAATTTGATCAATTGATCAACTTGACCCAACCCTAATTTGACTTACATTGGTCAAATTAAGCTAACCCATTTAAACCAAGCCCAAACCCATTGAAACTTGGCATGACCCATCCTTAACTCACCTTAGGTTAGCCCACAACCCATGCTTGACTGAGCCAAACCCAATGGGTAAAGCTTTCCAAATGGGACAAATACCCCATTTGAATGGTCAAATCCATTTCCCATCCACATGGCCACCTCCTCGACCTCCACCTAAGCAAGAGGGACCTGGATCACGACCCAAAGGTGATTGGGTGCCATGAGCCAAGTGGTGGTGAGTTCTCCTCTCCAAACCTATTAGCACACTTGGCAACCTAAGGACACCCACTCCCATGACAGCCACCTTCACTCCTTCACCCAAGAAAACCAAGCCACCTCAACCACCTCTTGACACCCAGACCTCCTTGGTGACGGCCACTAGAGGCCAAAATGGATCAAGGTCATCCATCCAAGGGAGGAAGGAGTATACCACCCTCATTTCAATCAAAACTAAGTAACCAAGCATTCTCGAGCCTTAACCGCAAGAGATGAACTCCCATAGCATTCTCCAAACTTCCAAGGCCTTCCCCTCATCGAAGACAACAAAACCAAGCCAAACTAAGGCTTAATTTTGACCATCTCCACAAAAACTCAACCCCACTTCAATTAACTCTTCCCACACATTCACTAAGCTCCAACAAAGTGAAAATAATCTTCCCTTCGAGCATTTCAAGCATTGAAAGTACCTCCTAGACCAACTCCTACGATGAATCCGATGATTCTTGGTCCACAGAGCAATCGACAGAGAAGAATCACACCATCTTCTGTGGCCTCATCAAGGGAAGCTACCTCGGTTAGTTCACCACCGGTCCGAAGCTCCAATGAGGTATTTTTTTGGCAAACTGAGTATTTTTCAAATTTTTTGGGACCTTTCGAAGGAAATGTGAATGTCATGTAAATCCAATCATAGGATCTTTGTAGATCACTTTCTTGAAGGTGTGGGATCAATCTCGAGGTAATGTGAGCTCCAACGAGCTCAAATTGGGCGGAGGAAGGTGGATGGTGTCCATCTTCCATCACTGGGGGGATGATAGATCATCCGCCATCCATTGTGCATGATTGGAACAGATGGTCGTGATCTCCTGATTAGATTTAATCCAATTTAATCCTTAGAAACTACAGGAGTAATCTCCACCATCCAATCTTAGATCAAACGGCGGGGGCAAAAGCGCATCTACTGCCGCCACATCAGCGCTGAGTTGGACAATTTTAAATAACTAATCCCATGGTGCCATGTGGAAAGCACACCATGTCGATGCATTCGGATTAGGCTTAATTTGGGCTTAATTATTCATTTTAATGTTTAAAACTTTAAAAAATCATAACTAATTATAGAAAAATCCAAAATTATAAATAATACTCATTTTAAAGGTAAAATAGAGGAGATTTAATTAAAAATACTTCTATTTAATTTTGAATAGTAATTAAAGCTTAATTAGGGTTTGAATCTCTACTTAAGTAGCTTAATTAAGCCTTAATTACTTGGGCATTTGATTTCAAACTTTGTGTGTTCATTCAATGGGATGACCCTTGCCTCCGATGATTTTCTTGGAATTTTTTTACTAAGTAATTAGGAAAATTAATGTTTCAAACCTTAATTACTCCTTTAATTAATTTAATGATTAATTAATGATTTAAATAGAAAAAATTAATTAACTTAAGCTTACTAATCACTAATTAACCGTGAATGGATGAGGGAGTGGGATTAGGACCTATTTCTTGACCTCTTTCCTAAATCTATTTCAGTTTAAGAGAGTTAATTAATATGGAAATTAATTAAGTGCTTAATTAATCAATTAATGGTTAGATTAGATCAAATTGAAATGTAAATCACATCAAATAATTAACAATGAGATTAAGGGTTCCTCTTTATGTGTTTAATAGCATAAAGACCTTTTAAGGAAAATATGATTAACCCATAAGGGTGGGAAAGTCATAAAAGTACTTAATTAGATTCTTTAATTTTATTAACCCTTAAATTGCATTAGGTCCCTTAGAGCATTACAACTTTACTTTTCTCACATGTTCATATCATTTGTGGCTCATGATTAAATGATTAATAAAATTAAAGAAGCATAACAAAGGGTAATTAAATGATTTTCTTAATGGTTTAACTTAATCAATTCATAAAAACTACTTAATTATATCTCCTTAAAACAATAAAGTTTATCAACATGGGAATGAGTTTAAAATAGCAAATAATCTCCCTCCTCTTTAAATCAAATCAAATAAAAAAATTAAATTAATAATAAGCTTTGGGTTCCTTTAAATAATTTTATTTGATGTGATTGTACTTTGGAATTAATTTAGTTGAATGAACCACATGTTTTTGCTTGGTTGTTTCTTTCCAATCACCTTAAATGTTGTATGTCATGTGGTTTTAGGCATTCATTATTTCAAATTCAAATGAATCAAATGGAATTTATTTATGTAAGCTTGCATGTGTCCGATTAATTTAATTATATGTGTGCTATTATCACTAATAAATTTAAATCTATTTTCCAAAGTTTATAAATTAATAATAATATGTGGAGTGATGATAGTCATGAATACACATAAGGTTTGTATGTGTTTATAGCTTAAGTATATGAATGTGAAGCTCTTTTCTTGAATTCATATATATATATATATATATATATATATATATATATATATATATATATATATATACATAGTTTTGAATGTTAATAAGTATATACATCTGAATACGAGGCTTTGAGTAGCCCCATTGAGTTCATTTGATTATCTCACTTCCTGGTTAATAATGACATGTACTTATTTGATTTCATTCTTATGTATTTTTATATTAGAATTTTGGTAGAGCTTTAATTCATATGCATAAATAATTCAACTAAATAAAAATACAACTTTGCATGATTTCTATTCTCCTAATCATATGCACATTCATATGTATTTAAGATAGTAAGTATAAAATTTGGACATCTTAGGAATACAAGGCTTTAAGTAGCCCCAAGGAGGTCATTTGGTTACCACTTCCCTGGTTTAAACAATAACACGTACTTGGTTATGTCTTTTATACATGTGTATTTATACTTAATTAGAGAATAAAAATATTTTTTTCTATTAAAAATACATGCATTCATAATTATTCAAGCCAAAAATACATAACATGTAAAGGTAGTGCTCTCTTTCCTATGTTTTATATATGAATTCACATATGTTTGAATAATAATAAGTATATAGTCTGGACATCTCGGGAATGCGAAGCTTTAAGTAGCCCCAAGGAGGTTATTTTATTATCTCACTTTCCTGGTTAATAAAGGCACGTACTTATTTAATTTCATTTATATGTATATTTATATTAAAATTTAAATAGAGCTTTAATTTATATGTATAAATAATTCAATCAAGTAAAATACAAACACTAAACATGCATGCATCAATGATAATTTAAGTGTGCCAAAATATATTGTATATATAGGTATGCAAAGTGTTAAATCATATGCATGTTATGAGTGATGTAAAAAAATGACTTAACATATTCCATGTGATAGTAATCCAACTACATTAATCTTAAGATACCTTTCATGTTGGATAGGATTATTTAGAGTTAACCTAAACTTAGGATTAATAAAATATTTAATAAGCCATTCACTAAAAGAGAACTAAGTCATATTAAAGTGCTTTAAAAAGTGACTTAAGGTAGGGAAGAAATTGGCTAAACCTCTTTCTTCTCTTTACAACACTTAAGTGTTAAGTGTAAATCAAATGAAACAAAACAAAACATAAATTAAAATTTATAAATCAACTAAACCACTTGAAATAAAATCAACCCTCATGTTAACTTAAACATTTTCCATATTTAAACAAGTTATAACTCTACTGCTTAGTTAAGACATACCACATCAAGCCTTAGCACACACATTATAATTAATCCACCACTTTTAGTCCTAAGTTAGGATGGTATATGTATGATGCATGTTTCATTTTGCGATATAATGTTTTAGACTAGATGTTATGGTGTATGTTTCGTAGACTGGATGTTAGGCCATGATTAACATAATCATATTTTTTTGTAGGGGATTATGCTTAAGGGGCCATTGTAAAAATAAATATAAATATTCTCTTTGTACGATGCTTATGCCCCTAAGTATAATCTACATTAGGATAGGTGGGCTTAGTTACCCATATGCAGGGTGCTAAGTCTAAATTATGATATAATTGCTTGGGATTGCATGTATATTTAGTTAACCTCTATTTTGCAGGTGTAGTTATATTTACTTTCTCTATATAAATTTAATTTTGCAAAAGGAATTAGATTAGTGCTATGAGGGATTAGGATGAGCAGAAGGCTTAGTCACGGGGTTCCTATGATGCCTTGGAACAAGCCAAATCAAATGAAGAAAGGAGGACATGAGAAAATGGAGAAGTGAAGACCCCCATAGCATATATTCATTTCTAATTATAATTATTCTTTTATGTTTTGGGTTGTATAAGGGTAGAGCTCGGCTACTCATTCTTTTCTCTTTTTTGGGGTGTACGGTGGTACCCGACCATACCAGCTTTTTATTCTTTTACGATAGTCTATAAAATTGATTGATGATTTTTTTACATTGTGCAATAGGATTGCCACCTTTCATAGTTCCTTCGTGTTTGATGCTTTAATGTGTGGCTTGGATGCGGTAAGCTCTTAAGGTAAAAAAATTAATTTTTCTACCCAAACTAATCACTCATAATTAAATTTTAATCAACTCATAACCTCAAAAAGCTTATGTGTTACATAAGATAATTAAAATATTTAGCAACCCCTTAGCTATATGGTTGTATGTCTCACGTCATGCATGTCACACTCCTTCTTCCCTAAATATGGGGGATCTCCATCCTTGCATGATAAGGGAATGCTTGACATGAGGTATCCCTAGTGCTGGAGAGCACCCTCTTCTCACTGATTTAGCCAATAATTAACTTCATCATGCATTTAGAAAATAAAAATCCCAAGGCCTTTGTCCAAATCATTATGTCAAAAATGGAATAAAATTTGAAAATATTTTGCATTTATAGATTAAGTCATATGCTCATACCACTCACGCTCTAGTCTCTTAATGAGTGGGTTTAGGACTTTAGTCTCTTCCAAATTAAATAACAAGCCTAATTATCTTGCAATTTCATAAGACCGGCCTAGATGGATTTAAAGCATAGGAGGTGTTAGCTGGCGGCCACTCCGGGTAGTTGTAAGGATAGAAGAGTCGGACGATTTATTCTCTCTTTCGGAGGTCAACCATTATGTCCATCTTTCACTAGATTTAGGTTGTGCTTTAGTTTGTGCTAAAGCTCCCAAGATTTATGATCCGAGGTAGCTATTTTCTTTGGGCTAAAGCATAAATCCTCACCTCTTAGGCATCTTCATAATCTTGTGTTGGTGGATTATAAGCCCTAGTAATCTAAGAAAATTTCAACTCAAATAAAATAAATCCTCTCACTTTTAGGATTCATTTATGGATTCTAACATAAGCCAATTTATTGATAGTCCTAACCTTGAAATATTGTGAGACAATAATTGCCTACTTTAATCGAGAGTATTCTTAGGAAATCTCATTTTCTATGATGTAATTAACAATGAAGGCTTGCTTCCATAGGGAACTTAATAACCTAGCTTAAAATAAACCCTACTTTACTTCTCCATATAAAGTAAGGGAAAGATCTCTAGTATATTTGAAGACCCATCATGTCTTAGGAGTCCTTATTAGGTGATTAGGTCCATTGTAGGGTGATGTCTCTTTTTGAGATAGTATATCATTCCTTAATGGCATACGATCACTTTAGTCAGTATCCCTATGATCTACGTGGTGTCCACCCCACATCCAAAACAAACACCACAATAAGATTGCAAGTCTAGTTAAGAAGTCTTGATTTTCTTCTTTATGTAGGTAAATCCTTATATTGTAAGGTAGTACAAGCCCTAGATATTTCTCAATCATTTCTTAAAAATTGCTTAGCTAATACTCTTAATTTTCTTACTTAATATGAGATCATAATGATAACTTAAAAGATGTAATTTATGACTGTTGATATGGAGTCTCATGACTTGGTTAGTTTGATTATCTTCATGGCTAAGTAATATTGAGCTTAATAAACTAAGATTATGAATCCACATAATCCTAACTATAATTTTTTTCTTTTTCTTGAACTCCTACCATTATCTCTTCCGTATTTTGGCCCATTATACTTCTTGATCAACTTTTCATGATTCAAAGATTATTATTCCATAGCTTTTAATGTGGAGAAATAGTTGTCTTGATGAAGCAGTCACAAAGAGATTGTCACTATGGATGGAGGAAGACCACTCACCAAAATGGAAGGGATGCAAATAAGTTTTACTCACCCAATTAAAACTACAGCAAAGGATCACCAAATTCTATGGATGGTCGACCATAAAGCTCCAACCAAAAAGTCTACACTCAAGTTTTTGACACAAAATAAGACTAATTGTGGTGTTTCATTTTGGATTAATTTCGTTTGTGTGTGTATATGTGAGGGGACACCACACAGATCTGAGGATGTACTTATTGAGGTGATCGGGTACTACATTAAAGAATAGTGTACTATCTCGAGAGATAGAAGTCACTACCCTACAATAGACCTAATCACCTAATAAGAACTCTAAGGCATGATGGGTCTTAATATACCAAAGATTTTTCCCTACTTTACATGGAAAATAAAGCATGGTTTATTTAAAATGGGTTCGTTTAAGTTCTATAGAGGCAAGCCTCCATAGTTAATTACATCTTAATGAAAGTGAATCCCTTAAGAATACTCTCGATTAAAGTAGGTGATTACTGCCTCAAAGAATTCAATGATAGGACAGTCAAAGGATTAGTTATATTTTGAAAAATCAAGTGGGATGAATCAAAAGGGAGAGAGTTATTATCAAAGCCAAAGGAGATAATTTGGGAGTGTTTCTTATACTAGAAAGCCTAGTGAGCACTCCAATCTATCCTATGGTTGGGCTTTACATATTTAAAATTGAGGAGATTTATTTATTTGAGTTGAAATTTTATTAGATATCTAGAGCTTATAATTCCACAATGCAAGATTGTGAAAATGTCTAAGAGGTGAGGGTTTATGCTTATAGCCCGCAAAGAGAAACAACAATGTCAAATCCTAAATTTACGGAGCTTTGGCAAGGGCCAAAGCATGACCTAAATCTAAGGAGAAAATGGGTATATAGTTTACCTCCACAAGAGAGAGTAAACCACCTGACTACTAGACTTACAACGCCGAGGGCCCTTCTAACTTCTCCTATGATTTAAAACCATGTAAGCAAGTCTTATGCTTTAGCAAGATGGTTAGGTTGTTACTATTTAGAAAAGAAACTAAGTCCTCAAATCCACTCCCTAAGAGACTAGAGCATGAGGGGTATGAATAATAACTTAAATCTAATGAAAATTTTGTCAAATTTCATTTATTTTTGAACTTTTTATTTTGACACAGGCCATGGGATCTTGTATGCCTAAATGCATGAGAAATTGGTGTCTTCCATTAAAGGCTCATACAGGTTAAGCCTTTATTCTTTGGCACAGATGGAAGCCCTCTCTTAACAAGAGTGGAAGAATATGATAGGTATGATATTCAACATACAATCATCTAGCTAAGGAGTTGCTAAATATTTTCTTATCTTGATTTAATCCCTAGGCTTTTATATAAGATTATGAGTTATTTTAAAAGTTTAGTTATGAGTTGTTAATGGGATAGAAAATTTTTTTTTATCCTAAGAGCCTAATTGCTTACAAGCCATATAATAATCACCAATCATAAATAAACTATGAAAAGGCATGCTTTTTCTAATGCACAAGCTAAATAAATCATCAAATAATTTTTATAAAACTATCACAAAAGAATAAGAGGTCGATCGGTACCACCGACATAACAAATGTGGGTAGCCAAGCTCTACCTTATACAACCCAATATAAGGAAATAATTACAATTAAGAATGATGAATGTTATGGGGGTCTTCATTCTTCATTCTTTCTTCTTCATTTCTTCACTTGGTTTGCTCCATTTCTTTCTTCCTTTTGACTTGATTTGAATGTGGTTGCTTCAAAGGCATCACATGGTACATAAGACTTGGTCTTATAACAAATGCCCATCCTAATCTCTCATAACATTCATCCTAACCCTAATGTAAAATTACATTAAAATAAGGAAAGTAAATCTAGCTACACTTGCAGAATAAATGTTTGCTAAACACACCATATAACCCAAACAGCAGGTGTGAAAAGTTTGGGCTTAGTACACATGGGTAACCAAGCCCACCTATTCTAACTTGGTTATGCTTAGCTAAGCAACTGCAGACAAAAAAGCATTTATATTTTAATTATGATAGCCCCTTAAGCACAATCCCCTGTAGAAAAGATGATTAAGGTAATGTCAGCCTAACATCCAAACTACGCACATACATCCTAACATCCAGTCTAAAATAATACATCATAAAATAAGCATACATCAAACCATACACTGCCCTAACATAAAGTTAGAAATGGTGACTTAGTCTAATGTGTGTGAATTAAAGCTTGTGTGGTATGTCCTAACTAGGATTTAGAGAGTTGTAATTTGCTAAGTGTGAGGGATTTAATTTATAAAAGGTTGTTTCACTTTAAGTTATTTAATTAATTTGCAAATTTTAATTAACATTTTCTTTTATTTTATATGGCCTACAAACAACTAAGTGCTATAAAGAGAAGAAAGTGTGGAATCTCTTTCATCCCTACCTTAAGTCACTTCTAAAGCAAATTAATTAACCAATTTCCTTTAATGAATGGCTTATTATATATTTTAATTAGTCTTAAGTTTAGGCTTAGTTTAAATAAACTTATTCAATAAGAAATGCATCTTAAGATTAATTGGGATGAATTACTATCACATACACATATTCATTCATTTCTTTCCCTCATGTATATCAAGCATATGAATAAATAAGCATATATATACATGCAACTTAGATTTCTAGCATACTTGAATGATAAATGTAAGGTGTATTTAGAGTTTAAATATTTTATTTGATTTAATTATGAATGCCTTTTTAATAGAAAAGAGGATTTTTCACCCATTAGTTGAACACACATTCACATGTAAAAAAAGTTTTAGTACGTCATTGTTTTCTACACCAGGGGTATAAGGTACAAGACCTACTTAGGGCTACTTAAAACCTTGCAGGCCTAGGGATGTCTAGACTAATATACCACTTTTCTTAGATACATGTAAATGTATAAGCAACCATAAGGATAAGAAAATCTATGCAAAAATCGTATTTGATTCATTTGATTCATGTTTCCTATTCATTGGTCATATCACACATGCACATGTATAAGAGTTTTAAGTGAGTACGACACCATTATTTTCTATATGAAGGGGGTAAGGTACAAGACCTACTTAGGGCCACTTAAAGTCTCGCAGCCCTGGGATGTCCAGACTAATATACCACTTTTCTCAAATACAAATGAATGTACAAAAAGAAACCATAAGAATAAGAAGCAATGCAAAGAGTCATATTGATTTGATTACATGATTTATATATATGATATGAAATTCTTCCTAAGTCTTAACATGGAGATGCATATGAATAGATTTAGACAAATATTGTGCTCTTTTCAAATGAACTATACATTTGTGAATCCTATGTAAATCTATGCAAGATAAGGAAAGAGAACTTCATATTGCATATTCTATATTATCAACACATACAACTTATAGGTATTTACAATTAGCACCACTCCATATGTTATAGTTGATTCATACATTTTAAAATATAAATTTTTATTTAGTAGTGATAATAGCCACACATATTTGACTTAAACCAACACATGCAATTTGACATAAAAGAAATCATTTCATTTTTATTAATTTTAAAAGAAATGAATGCATGATTACATATGGAAAGCAACATTTAGCATGATAGGGAAAGAAGTAAATGAATATAAGCATACAATTTCATTCATTCCAATTAATTCCTAAGGACAATCATACTAAATAAGGCTACTTAAAATAAGCCAAAATTCTTTAAGGCTATTTCATCTTTATGTTTTATTGAGTTAGGTAATATGAGAGAGGTTTTCTGGTCCTAATCCCATTCCCCATGTGTGAGTTAAGTTTGGTTCAATAAAGAAGTAACTAAGTTGATTTTATGGTTTAGTTAGGTTAAGGTATGAATTAAATGAATTAATTAAACCTTACCTATGTCACCATAAGTTAACTGATTAAACAACTATGAGCTAATATGATATGCAACCACATGAAAATTAATTTTGCAATGCTCTAAGAAATGAAAAGGGCCTAATCTAATTAGCTCATAAATGGTTAATCAATTAAGCTTAAGGAGCTCACTTAGTTGCTCTTATGGTTTTCTCACACATATGAGCTAACCATAATTTCATTATCTCTCACTTTGGATTGTTGAACACCCAAGAACTATTGAAGATTAGAAAGAGAAATTAGGTTTAATTAGATTCATTAAGTTCATTAATTCGTTGATCAAGTCTTAATTAATTTTAACCAATCAAAGTGAGATGGGTTTAGAGAAAGAGGCAAAGAAAGGACAATCCCTAAATCTTATCAATTAATTAGTCAAAGTTCAGATTATGAATTCGATTTTGATTAATCATGTTAATTAACTAATTAATTAAGGGGTGTTAATTAATTAATTACTTAAGGGATTAGAGAAGGTCTAAGGAAAAGATTGGAAGAGGGAGTCCCAATCCATTTTCCTAGACCACATCATGATTAATCGAGGTTAACAAGTTCAATTGATTGATTAATTTACTCTTCATTTGCTTAATTATCACTAATTACATTAAGAGAGTGATTAGGACTTAACCCATTGATTTCCCTAACTAAGTAACCAAAAAATCTCAAAAAAATTGAGGAGGCAGAGGTCATCCCCCTAAACATTCACAGAAAGTTGGAGATCAATTGGATGATTAATTAGGGAGTAATTAGATTAATTATATTTCTAATTAAACCATAATTAAGCCAAATTTACTGTTTAAAATCATTCAATGATAATTTTCCTGAATTCTGCACTGAAATATCTTTAAAATGAGCCTAAATTTGCATTTTTTTGGAATTTTTACATTTAGTTATGAATTTAGAAAGTTTCGTGATTAAATTAATTAACCCTATTTAGAGCCTTAATCCCACCGCCACATGGCGATGCGGTGCACTTTTCACATGGTGCAATAGGATTCGCTATTTAAGTTATCACATCGAGTGTTGACTGGATGGCACGCAAAGATCTCTGCTCGATTTAAGATCAAACAGCCATGATCAAACCCATGGTTATGAAGGATTAAACAGAAGGGAATAAGCGTGATTTGATCAAGACCGTTCATCCCGATCACGCAAGATGGATGGTCCATGATTTATCTCCTCCTGAGCGATGAAGGATGGCTACCATCCATCAATGGCCACTTGATCTAAGCTCACTTGAGCTCAGATGGAGATGAAAATGCTCCCACACCTTAGGGGAAGCATGACAACGCATGACATGAAGATTTCTTTCACAAAAGACCAAGCAATTTTCATTTCATCAGCCAATGGCATACATACCTGAGCTTGTGATCGGCGGTTCCAATGATTAAGGAAGCTTCATTTGGTAGAAACGAAGCCCTGTTTAGCTGCACGAGCTTTGATTTGGTGTGGTTTTCTTGGGAGACCAAGGTGCTATATGAAGGTGCTCAAGCTTGGTCGAACTCCCTCCTCTGGCCGATGCTTGGTAAAGAATTCATTCTTGTTTGACTCACTCTAAGGAAGGTGTGTGCAAAATTAATTGCACTTTGGTAGAGATTTGAGCAAATGGGAAATGTGGGAGGCCTCCCCTATTTGAGTTTCACGTAAAATCAAAAATGGAGATTTAGGGAAGATTGGATTGGCTTGGAAATGGTTCTGGGATTCCTCTCCTTAGCTGTTAGGGTTCAATCAAAGGTGAGTGTCTAAGTTTGAGTGAGAATGAGGGGGTAACACCCTCATTCCTTGGATCGGATGGTCGTGGTTGATTTTGCTTTTCCTTGATCATTTGGCCTTTTCATGGGGGTAATGGAGGTCTTTGGGAGGATGAGGTGACTTGGTTTGGTTGAGTGAGGGTGTGGAGGTGGCTGCCAAGGGAGGAAGTTCTTGTCCTTAGTGGTTTGAAAAGCTCCAATGGGGATGGGGAGGTGATTTTACCTCCCCATGAATTATGGCCGACCCAACCACTATTGGGTCAGGTTAGCCATGGTCCAAGAGGCCTAGGTGGATCTATGCTTGGGTGCCAAGGGGCTAGGAGGACAAAATGATATAATGTGCATGTGTCTTATCTCATAGGATGCCCTAAATCTAAAAAATGGTCATTTAGCTATGAGTTTGATTTGGATAGATTTAGAATAGGTCAAAAGTGGTTTTGACCAAATTTCAAGTGGTTTGGAGTTTGTTTGGTTTGATTTGGCTCAATTTGACCTATTTATGTCAAAATGGGTTAGGTTGGGTCAAGTTGACCAATTGGTCGAATTGGGTCAAACCAATAGTTGGGTCAAGTTCACATGACCAATTAGAGTGTGTTGGTGTCATTGCCTTGGTTAAATTTACTTTGGATTTGATCATGGTTCATTTGGATTCATATAGGTCAAATGGGTCAAGTTGACTAATTTGACTAATTTGACCAAATTGGGCTAGGTTTGGTGTTGAGTCAAGTCCGATTGGCTAATTGGAAATGATTGTAGGTTTTGGTTTGGTTCAATTTGGGATTAGTTTGAATTTTGGCTAATATGACCATTTAGGTCAAATTGGGCTAAGTTGGGTCAAGTTGACCAATTGGTCAACTTGGGCTTAATTATGGCTTTGGTCAAGTTAAATAATCGATTTGGGATGAACTTGAGTCATTGGTTGCAATCAATTTGAATCAAATCATGATTTGACCCATTTTGGCTTTTCAGACCAATTTGGGTCAACTTGGGTCAAATGGAAAATTAGGCTAGGTTTGGCTCAAGTGAAGGTTTGGTCATGTTCAATCATTGATTATGAATGGGTTTGAATCAATGGTTTCACTTAATTTGATATATGGTGGATTTTGGCTAATTTGAGTTTCATTTGGACTAAATGTTGACTTGGTCAAAGGCTAGGTTTGATTTGTTTTGACCCAATTTAAGGCAATTGATTACCCTATGGTAATTGTTAGTTATGTTATGTAGTTTGGATGGGTTTAGTTTAATCCATTTTGGGTTGGATTAGAGTTTGGCTCAAAATGGTCTTTTAGGCCACTTTGGGTCAAGTGAGCCTAAATGGGTCAATTGCCTTGATCATGGATTGATTCAAGTTTAGTTGAACTCACACATGAGCCTAGGATTGAAATATAAATCCAATTGCAATTGGTTTGAAGCCAAATGGGTTTTGGTTCATATGACAATTTCATGTCAAAAGTGCTAACTTGGGTTTGATTTGGGTTAGCTTGGATTTGGTTTGAGAATTGTGATTTATGTTTATATTTGGGTTAATGATTGTAGAAATGATTGAATCATGAAGGAATTCATGAGTTTTGAATTGGTTTGGGTATCATTTAGCCAAGTTCAAGAATTTAGCTAAAACTAAGCTTGGAATTAGATTTGGTTTAGTTTCCAATCATTTGGATTAAAGGCTTTGAACTTAGGTTTCATTTATATTTGTGAATATAAATGAATAAATGACTGATTTATAAAAAAATCAACCAAGTTTAAGTTGGTTTCAAGGAGTTTTAACTAAGCATATGAAGGTGGTTCATATGGCTTAGAAAGAGATTTTGGAATTTGGGTTTAATCATGGGTTTGATCATTGAATTTGGAATTGGTTCATGATTTGGAATTTGATTTGAGATTTGAATTTGAGAAAATCAATTGAATTGGGCTTCATTTGAATTTGGTTAAAGGCTAAGTCCATAAGATAAAATCAAAGGGCTTAGGAAGGGATTTGAAGTTTGAATTTAATCATGAGTTTTAATCATTGAATTTGGAATTGGTTTTGGATTTGGATTTGGAATCTGAATTTGAATTTGAATTTGAGGTTTGGTTCAAAAGAAGAAAGTAAGGATTGGGTTTGGGCTATAGAGTAGGCAAGTCTTCATAAATCCCTAAGGTACAACCTATTCATATGGCTAACTCTTCTAAGTCTCTAGGGTTAGGTTAAGTGTTCACCTAATTACTAGAAGTGTCTTAAGACTAAAGAACTCTTAGTGTCTATGACAGTCCTAGATCTATGATAAGGAAGTTGAGAGCTCACTCTAAAAGTGAGGTCAACAAAGGGTGCCGAATAGGTGTGGTGTGACTGACAAGGCACATCACATGTATTAATGTTGACTAAGATGATCAACAATGTCCGAAGAAACCCAAACACTAACAGAAATGATCTATTCCTACACCAGAGATGTAGAAGGAATCAAGATCTTAGTGCAGTGCAATTCCACTCATGCCAAGGGCATAAGGGAGGAAGAAGGGATCCACTAAAGGATCAAGCATGTGAACCTTCCACTAGGAAAGCAGGTTCAGGTTATCCACTAGGGATAAGGGGTTTGGATTTGAATGCAATATATGATTTGGGTAGAGTATCCGCTGGGGATTATAATGTATAACTCGCCGGGGATAGATGCATGAACCTTCCACTAGGGAAGCAGGTTCAGGTTATCCACTAGGAATAAGGATTTGATGAGATTTCTTTGAGGGTGGGGAATGTAGGCTTGAATTGGATTTAATTGACTCTGTTGACATCATTTTTGAATGAGGTTAATATTAACTTGAAATTAGTAATTAGGATGTTCTAATTTCAATTAGAAACTTCCTAATTCAGCACTTAAGATACTACACTTTGTGTCCTAGGGAATCGACTTAAATTTTCAATTTGGATTAACTCAAATCAAATCCAATTAATTCAAATTAAAATTTATTTGAAACAAAATTCAAAATCAATTAATAATCTCTAAATCAATTAATCCAAAATAATTAAAACCTAAATTAAATTTAATTTGAAATTCCTTCGAATTGATTTTGAATTGGATTAAGTTTGAATCAATACATATGATTTGGACTCACTCAAGTGATCAATTTGAGTTAACCAACTCAAGTGATCAATCTAGGTTAACCAAGTCATCCTGAATTAAACTATTTAAATGATTAATTTGGATTAACCAAAATAATTCAAATAAATTAAATTGAAATGAAAATCCAAACATCATAAAATCAATGCATTTGATTTGAGTTCAAACCCCAACCCAAGTCAAATGGATTCAAGGTTAAGCTTAAATTCACTTGAGTTTAGGAAAGGACAGCCATACATTAGTGATGATGCTATAAAACAATGGAAAATGAAAATCAAGAGGAAAATATAATAAAAATAAAAAAAGAGAAAGACAAAAAAGAGAAAGAAGATAAACCCAAACTCTCATCTCTCATGCACCATACCTCACCTCCCTCTTCCCATAAAAAAAGAAAATAAAAGCCACCTCCCAAGGTGAAGGCTACCTTCAAGTGAAGGCAGGAAATCAAAGGGAAAAGCCAAGAGAGATTTGACTTCTCCAAGGGAAGGAAAGAAATATAGAAAGAGAGGAAGAGAGGTTCGGCCAAAAAATGGAAGCAAAGCAAGGGAGGCAAGATTCCTCCTCCAATTGATTCCAAAGTCTCCACCAGAGCTAGGGAAGCCGTTCATGACTTCCCTTTGACCATTTCACCGATGGAAAGGGGGCAAACCAAGCAAAATCGGGCCCCTTGAAATCCAAAAGAGGGGATTTCACTCCAAATTGAAGTCACACGCATGTTTAGGGCTCGCGGTGATCCAAATCGAGCCCTCACTCACCTCGTTTAGTGACGGGAAGCCGAAGAATGATCAAGCTTAGCTTGGTCGAAACCCATGGTGGTCTAGGGAGCAATCCACAAGGCTAGGATCCAATTCCTTTGGCAAGCAAGCTCACTTCAAGGTTTCGAAGCTATAGGAATCAATTCCAAAGCCAATTAATCAACGGATCAAGGTATGCCATTAACACCCCCTCATCTTTCTTAAACTTTTAGGCCTTGGTCATTTTTTAAGGAGACTTGATCTCAAGTGAGACCAAGCCATATGGATTGAAAGGATTTCCTTCATTGAATGTTTTGCAATTGAAATCATGTGGTTTCGTTGTCTAGATCAAAAGATATTAGCAAAATAAGATGGGTGGCTCTCACCCCACATTGATTGGGGAGATGAAATCGGACGACGCTTTCTTTTAAAAGGAATGGACACGCATCTAGGGAGACGGATGATTTTCACCCTTAGGAATCACTTGTCGATTCACCATCCGATCTCGAGAGGGTTCAGATCTGGATAATGCCAAACCCACGCGGTGCTGCGGAAAGATGTGTCGCGTGGCCCACGTTTCCGCGTGGACCCCTCCCACTTAAAAATCGTTAAGTAACGAAAATTATTAAAAAATTACAAAAAATTCTAAAAATCATAGAAAAATAAATACAAATCAAAAAAATACAAATAAAGGCTCTGTGGATTCGTCTTGATGAGAGGAATCCATGAAAATTAATTTTCCTAGTTTTTATTGGGTATTTTAGCCTTAATTTGGATTTAATTGAAAATATTAAACCATAACTACTCTCAAAATTAATAATCCAATTAATATAAAACTTTGGGGAAATGAAATTAAGCATGAAACACAACTTAGGTGAATTTTTCAGAATTTAGTTCATTGAATCAATGGAAATTGTAGTTTCGTATGCTTAAGCCATAAAGTAATTAAATTAATTAATTGCTAATGAAATAATTAGTGAAACTAAATCAAACATCCTTAAATCAACATAATAAACATTAATGAACATCAAAATACTAATTAAACCTATATGAACCTAATGAATCATTAATTGACTTAATTAGGCAATTAAATGAATTAAATAATTCATTTAAATTACTTGAATTTAATTAAATCATAGTAAATCAACCAGTTAACCAAAATTATGAATAAACCTTCATTGGAAAGGTATTTCAGTGAAAAATAAGTAAAAAACAAAACCCTTTGATGAATCTCAATAAAATAGGCTTAATTTAGGTTTTAATGAAATAATTAAAACCTTAATTACACCCTAATTATGAATCTAATTAACATGAAACTTTCAAAACATAACATTGGCATGTAACGCCACTTACCATAAATATTTCAAGTCTAATTGATCACTATGTTGGGAAGTCTTGAATTTCCAAGTTCCTAGGTTTATGTTAATCAAAGAATGAACTAAGGAAATTCATTAATCCATCAAGTAAACCAACCTTAATCAAACATCAAAATATTAATTATTGTTCATCTAAACATCCTAAGTCAATTGAAGTACTCAAATTCAATCTTAAGTTAATGAAATAAAACCTTAGGTTAATAAAATTATTAATTAACTTAAACATTAAACTTTGAATCAAGAAAAGTTAATGAAATCACTCATCTCTAATGAATCTAAGAATGAATCTAAATCTTAGGTCAATTAAATCATTCAAATAAGATTGATAATTAACCTAAGTACTTTAGGTTAAGAATAATCCATGAACAAACCTAAGTCAAAATACTAATTATATTAATGAACTTAAACCTTAAGCTTACAATCCATAATTAAATAACTTAAATTAAATCAAATGAAATTGAACTTTAACCTAAAATATTCTAAATTAACATAAATTAAAAATGAGATTAATATAACATAATCCAAAAATCAAATAAAATAAATAATCTAAGTTAACATAAATCAAATTTAATGAAATCAACTAAACTAAATCAAATAAGATAAGTCAAACTCAAGATATATAAATCAAACATAAAACAAATGTAATGAAGTAAATCAAATGAACTAAATCAACATAATTTAACATAAACTTACAATCTAAACCAAATCAAATGAAATAAATTGAATCATATTAAAAGAACAAATTAAATGAACCAAATCAAACTCAATATGAACATAAGGAACATAAAAAGATTAATTAAGATACTTGAGGATCTTAATTAGACTTTTGGAAACTTCATTAGGATTTAAGATGTGGAATAAAGTGAGTTTCACCTAAAAATGAAATTCATTCTATTTCTCATTCTTGAAAACTTAAACATTACTTTAATGAAATAAAATGAAAATAAAAGTGAAATTAAGTCATTAAGTCATTTGAAGTGAAACCAACCAAAGGTAAAAATTAAACAATTTCAAATTTCAAATTAAAACTTGAACTTAAAGGAGCCTAGCAAAGCCTTACCACATAAACCCCTCTTTTACACACACTAGATCATTTAGGTCACAGACTCTAGACATAGGTTAGATCGTTCTGTGATTTTCTTTTTTGTGATATGTTGTGTGGTGCTTCACATGTCTATGTCGTGTATTGCATTAGACTGGATGCCTAGGCTTGTTTGTTCATTAGACTGGATGGTAGGGCGATCTTTCTAGATTTAACACTATTTTTTGTAGGGAACTATGTTAAAGGGATTATTGTCATAAATCAAAATTATAAAATTGTCGTTTGCTTGCAAGTGCTAAAAATCTCTTAACATAGTCCATAGGACAGGTGGGCTTGGCAAGCAACTAATGCTAAGCCTGTATGTTTGTGAAATATAATTATTGTGTGCTATTTGTATTTCCTAACATCTATTTTGCAGGGCTTAGGATCTCTTTTTTGAATTTAAAATGTAAATTTGAGCTTAAAATTAGGTTAAGATCTATGAGGTCTAGGATTAGCAGGACCAAGGGATGGTGTAGTGGTCCCCTATGGAGCCTGATGGATGCCCCTGAAGAAGGAGACTTTCCTGGAAAGAAGACCCATAGATCTAAACTTGTAGTTCTAGTCCGGGTTGTATAAAGGCAGAACTCGTCTGCCCATTTTTCTTTCTTCTAGGGTATATAGCGGTACCCGGCCGCATTGGCTTGTTTTTATTAATTTAATTTGGTTTGATTTATTTTGGGTGCGTGTTGACCTCATTTTTAGAATGAGCTCTCAACACCTCCATCTTATGCTTATGACTTCTCTTAGACTTTAAGAGTTCTTTAGTCTTAAGACACATCTAGTGATTAGGTGGACACTCTCCCCTAGCCCTAGAAGACTTAGAAGAGTTAGCCATAGGAATAGGTCATGCCTTAAGGGTGACAAGAAAATATCCTACACTTTAGGTCAAACCATTCCTCACTTTCTTCTTTCAAGTCACACTCCAAATCAACTCTATTTGATTTTCTCAAACTCAAATCAATCCCATGATTCAATTCCATGATTGAAATCCATGATTGAAATGTATGATTGAAACCCATGATAAAAAATTCATCAAAATCCCTAAGTCAAAATTTTCCTAAGTCCTTAACCCTTCCTTAAAGACTTAGCCAAAATCATGATTCAAACCTATTCAAAGCTTTGAAAATTTTTCATGATCCATTTATATTCTAATTTATAATCACATTTATAAATGAAATATAAATTCAAACCCATCAAATCAAATTCAAAATTCAAAATCAACTCATGAAATTTTCTTAAGTCCCTTTAATTTTCCATTAAAGGACTTAGCCAAAATCAACTCCAAATCTTGATAAAATCAATTCAAAACTTTGGGATTTTTTTATTTATTATTTGTATCCTCATTTATACTCTCATATATAAATGAAATATAAATATAAATCAATCAAATCTAACTCAAAAAATTAAATTCCAAATTTAAAATGCTTGAAATTCCCTTAAATCCCTTAATTTTTATGGATTTAACCTAAACTTTGATCAAACCATCTCAAACTCATGGGATTTTCTCAAAATATATTTGTATTCTCATTTATATTCTCATATATAAATGAAATATAAATATACATAAATCAAATCCAACTCAAAAATTAAATTTCAAAATTAAAAATCCTATTAAATCTTTTGAATTCCCTTTAATGGATTTAACTTAAACCATGATTAAACTCATTCAAATGCTTGAAATTTTATCATGATAAATTTATATTCTCATTTATATTCACATATATAAATGAAATATAAATACAAAAAATCGAAACCAACTCCAAAGATCAAACTCAGATCAAATCAAAATCAAATCTAAGTCATTCAAGCCTAAATCTTGAACTCAGCCAAAATCAATTCAAATAAAGCCAAACTCTTGATTTCTTCTCATGGTTAAATCAATCCTACAATCATGAGATCATATGTAAATCCAAATCCCAATCCTTCAATCAAAACCCAAATCAAAAATCAAACCCAAAACTCCTTCATATTCTTCCTTTGAATATGAGATTTTCAAATGGATCAAAATCTATTTGACTTCAAACCACTTGTAAATGGATTTATATTTCAATCATAAGTCCATATACAAGATCAATCAACTTCAAATTAAGCTTTGACCAAGCCATTTGACCCACTTAGGCTCACTTGGCCCAAAGTGACCTAAAGTACCCTTATGAGCTAACTTTTGATCCTAACCAAATTGGATTGAACTAAACTCATATATCCCTCTCATCATGATCAACAATCATCATGGGATGATCAATCAATCAAATGGGTCAAACTAAGTCAAACCTAAGGGTTGACCAGCCAAAATCCATCATAGGCTAAATTGATTGAAATCATTAATCCAAGTTCACTCATGACCTATGTTTGAACTTGACCAAGTCAACCTTTGAGCCTAACCTAGCCCATTTGGCCCACTTGACCCAAGTTGACCCATTTTGACCTAAAGGGCCAAAATGTGTCAAAACTTGACCTAAGCCAAATTAATTGGAACCAATGGGTCAAGTCCATTCCAAATCACTTGTGGAACTTGATCAAAGCCTCAATTGGCTAACTAGACCCAAACTAGCCCAATTGACCTTAGACCCAACATGACTTAAAGGGGTCATGTTGAACCAAAATTGAACCTAACTCAAATTGATTGGAAACAAGGATACCAATCTACTTCATATGACCAACCAAATTAAACCCACCCTTGACCTAACCCAATAGGTCAAATGGATCAAATAGGTCAACTTGACCCATTTGACCTAAATGGGTCATGTGAGCCAAAACCTAATCTATACCAAATTGAACCAAACTAAAGGCACCAAAATATTTCAAATGGTCATATGAACTTGACCCAACCCTTGGTTTGACCCAATTTAACCTATTGGTCAACTTGACCCAGGTTGACCCATTTTGACCTAAATGGGTCATCATGAGCCAAACCCTATCAAATAGATTCTGAATTCATTGAAACTTGGCTCAACTTATTTTCTCTACATACCAAACATACTAAAATTGAAAAAAATAACAAAATAACCATTATACCCCTAGGCCATAGAACAAATTTTGGCCTAGCCCATGGTTATTTTGGTCATGCACTCATCACAAACACTTGAAGCTCTCCTAAAACCTCAAGGGGACCTGGTGATGAGTGGTGCACTCAACCCAATAGATTTGGGTCAACCCATTTGGCCTATGGACCAAACCCGACCCATAGGCATGAAATTGAGTTTTCAATTTCCCTCCAAAGCTCAATTTTAGCACATAGGAAGTTGGCATTCCACTCAAGGGATCAAACCAACCATGTGCACACTCAAAACCATCAAAACAACCTCTCCAATATGGTCAATTGGATCAAAATAATATGAATAGGCTCGGCCATCCGATTACCATAGGGGGAGATATACTCTCCCTAATTCACTTCTATTTTCACTTCCTCATTGTTGATTGAGTAAGGGAGAGTTAGGAGAGATCAGAGAGCCACCCTAAGCTTTATAGGAGAGATTTGAAGTGAGGATTCTTCAATTTTGCATAGTGCAAAATAGGGGAGCTCAATCCAACAATCAATTTTCTCCACACTTAATCTCTTTCTATTTCCTCTTGCACACTTGATCTAGGGGCTAGGTCGAGTCTTCCCAAGCCTTCTCTGAAGTTCTAGAAGCAAGGGAGAGTTTAATTCCATCAAAGCCGCAAAGGGAGTGAAGGGGAGTTGGTCTATACAGCTATACACTCAACCTCAAGTTCTAAGAACTTCAGCAAAGCTTTGTCTCAAACAGACAAAGCTCCTCCATGGGCATCGAGTGTCGGTGATGACTTCTGCTGAGGTTAGTGATTTTTCAAGCTTAATTCTCATAGATGTTGGTCCTTTATGAAGTGAACTTCAATCTCATAGGATCTTAGCCGTTGGATTTGTTGGTTATTGCATGATGAAGGTGTGGTCTAAGTTTTAGCCTAATTCGAGCTCTATCGAGCTAGGATCAAAGCTTAGAAGGTGGACGGATCTCATTTTTTCTAAGCTTTGGCAGGGATGAATCTCTGGCCATCCATCCGCACCGTTAGGATGGACGATCAAGATTATTCCCATGTTTACATAGTCATTATCCATTTTATAAACCACAGGAGAATTCTCAGCCGTCCAATCTTTGATCAGATGACATGGAATATAAGCACATGCATCGCCGTTTGTGAGGTGACATTTAAGTTACCCCCTCATGGCACGACGTGTATAAAGAAAGTCGCCGCCACACGCGCCGCAAGGGATTAATTGGGGTTAACTATTTAAATAATTAATTCCTATACCTAAAAAAAATCATAACTCTTCATAGAAAATTAAAAAAAATAAAAGGAAATATGTCTTGGATAGATAATTTCATCTAGAATATTTTGAAATTATTTGCAATACATTTTGATTTCCCTTTTTCTCTGAATTTAGGTTTCTTTGGGAATGATAATTAGCTAATTACTTTCTAATTAAGCCACTAATCAATCTCAAATTTCTAGGGATCATTTTAAGGGATGACCTCTGCCTCTCCTAATTTTCTTAAGATTTATTGAGACCTTGATTAGGAAAATTGCTAGCTCATTTTCTAATTTCCCTCTTCATGTAATTAAGGTAATTAAGATGTAATTAGTGGATTTTCCCTATGTTTAAGTTGGATTAAATTAGATCCAGTGAATAGGGGTTTTAGGGAATAATTTTGTGGTATTTCTCCTAAGATAATCTCTAAACCTCCTTTCTCTTTCCTTAATCCCTTTCTTAATTAAGGGTTAATCCATTAATTACCTTTTTAAATAATTTCCAAAAATTCTAAAAAGTTTCAGAACTTAATTAATCTACCTTGTGTAGATGCTTAGGTGTTCAATAGCCTAAGTCTAATTAAGAAAATTAAACCCCCTTTCATAAGTGTGGAAGGGGTGTTTTAAAAGTACTTAAGCTAAAACCCTTTGCTTAATTAACTTTTAATTGTGAGCCAAATTGCATTAGGCATTTTCATTACTAGGTTCATTGCAAATTTAAATACCTTGTGGGTTTTATGTCATCTCATTGGCTCATAATTATCTAAGTTAATTTTTCTAAGGTGGTGTAGGTAAGGGTTAATTAAACCACTTAATTCATATCCTAACCTAATCAATGCTTAAAAATGGATCTAATGAATTAAATATTAAACAAAAAAATGAACACATGTGGGAATGGGTTAAGGACAACAAACTAATCTTCCCTTTCAAAATTAAATCAAACTTCAATCAAACAAAAAATCATTTTTAAATTTACTTGAATTTATTCTAAGTTTTCTTATTCTTTAAGAATGTCTTTAGGAATTAAGTAAAGTGAGCTTGTTCATGTGATTACATTACTTTAGATCTTTCCCAACATGTTAAATTGTATGCCATGTGACTTATGCATCCATGATTTCATATTTTCAAAGTTTTAAAATGAAATTATTTACTTTATGTCAAATGTACATGTGTTGGCTAAAGTAAAATATGAGTGACTATTATCACTACTAAATCCAAAATATTTTCAAAATCTATAAATAAAATATCAAATCTGAAAGTGTGCTATTCTTATAATTTAATTATAAGTTTGCATATGGTATAATTATAAAGTCATGTGTAGTGTAGCCTTTCTTTCTTCTTTATGTTAGCATAGTTTTGAATATGGGTTAGTAAGATGTAGGGTTCATTTGAAAAGAACCCAACACTTACAAAATTCCAAACCCTATTCATCCCTATGCTTTAATCTAAGAAGGATTGTCTACACTTGCATGAATACATTGCATAAACCAAAATGAAACCCTCAAATAAACTTCTACATATTCCTTTTTCCGCTTTATTTCTTTTACATACATGTTAGTACTTAAGGAAAGTGGTATATTAGTCTAGATAACCCCGAGGTTATGAGGCTTAAGTAGCCCTAAGTAGGTCTTGTACCTTTCACCTCTGGTTAACAATGCCACTATACTCACTTATGCCTTTCTTACTTTCATGCATATATGTGAAATTTTGGATAAGGAAAACCTTTTCTACTTATGAATAATCATACATGTTTAACTTCTAAATTTTCTTAAATGGATTACTTAGCATGCATCATAAAGTGTGTTAATTATCTTCATTTGCATGTATAGATATTCTTAGGGTCCATCCATATGCATGTTATTTATGTTGGGAAAGAATTGAAGTAATGTATGTTATGTGAATTTTGATTCATTTTTCTTAATCTTAAAATGCCTTTCTTTTTGGATAGGTTTGTTTAGAGTTGATCTAAACTTAGGATTACTTAAAGCATGTAATTAAAAAATTCACCTAAATGAAACTAAAATGTAAACTTACCTTAGAAATTACTTAAGGATTAGAGAAGGAAAGAGAAGTCCTCTTCTCTTTCCCTCTTCTCTTTCCCTCTCTTTATAACTTAGTAATTAATTGTAGGTTTCACTTAAATCAAATTAAAACATGAAATAAAAATAACCCAAAACACTTAAACAACTTAAATGAAATCCTCCTCTAAGTTGAACATGTCTTTCACACTTAGAAAACCTAAACCTAAAGTCCTAAGCTAAGCACACCACACAAACCTTCAAAGCACACACATTAGCCTAAGTCACAACTTCTAACTTTAGGTTTGGTTGGTGTATGGCTTGATGTTATGTTTTGTTTTGTGATGAATGTTTTAGACTGGATGTTAGGGTGTATGCACATAGAATGAATGGTAGGATGTGCTTAGTCTAACTATTCTTTTCTACAGGGGATTGTGTTAAAGGGGCCTATCATAAATAAAAATATAAATGCTTCTTGCTTGTAGGTGCTTATACCCCTTAGCATAATCCATAGGCCAGGTAGACTTAGTCACCCATGTGTGGGGTGATAAGTCCAATATACATGCTTGGGATTTGTGTGGTGTAATTTGACTAACCTTTGTTTTGAAGGTGTTAGTTAGATTTATGCTTCCCTTTTCATGTAAACAATTTGTATATTTAGGGTTTAGAATGACTTGTTATGGGGGATTAGGATGACCATTGGTCATAAGACTTCATCTTATGTACCATGTAAAGCCTTGGAGCATCTACCGTTCAACCATCCGAAGGAAGATCCAAAGAAGAAAAGAAAAGAAAGAAAGAAGAAAGAAGAAAGAAAGCTTGAAGACCCCCCATAACAATGAATTCTTTTTTGCTTAAATGTAATTTAATTCATTTGTAATCTGGGTTATATAAGGGTAGAGCTCGGCTACCCAATTTGATATTTTTGGGTTTGTGTAGTAGTGCCCGACCACAATGGCCATTTATTCTTTTTATGCTAGTTTTATGAATTGATTGATGTTTGTTTAACCTATGCATTAAGTGACATGCTTTTCCTAGTTTCTTTCTTACTTTATGTATGGCCTGGATGTGGATTAGGCTCTTTAGGAAAAAATAAATCTTTTACCCAACTTAAAAAACTCAAAATTAAAATAAGAAACTCATAACCTCACTTAAAGCCTAGGTTTAAAATCAAGATAAAAGAATTAATAACCCCTTAGCTGGATGAGTTTTTATGGTTACTTTATAACATCATGCACAAATGCATATTATCTCACTCTTGATTGTAGGGCTTCCATCTTTGCCAGAGAACTTTGGCTTGACCTTGAGAGCCATGGTGGAAACTCACCTCCTAAAATTCTAGCTAATTTTGGCCAATAATATATTTCTCATGCATTAGTCATAAAATGTCCTATTAGCCCGAGTCAAATTGATTGTCCAAAAATCAAAATAAGTTGAAAGTTGAAGTACATTAGATTTAGGTCATTTAAAGCATGTCCCTTTACATGATCTAGTCACTTTAGGGGAGTTTAAGGACTTAGCTTCTTCATAAATAAAAATAGACCAACCTATCTTGCATAAGCATAAAGACTTGCCTACATGTATTTAAAATCGTAGGAGGAGTTAGTTGGTGGCCACCCCCAGGAGGTTGTAAGTCCAAGCTGTCTGGTGGTTGGTCCTCTCTTATGGAGTCAAACCAATTACCCATTTTTTCCTTAGATTTAGGTTATGCTTTCAGCCCTTGCCGAAGCTCCCTAGATTTAAGTTCTGAGATTGCTTCTCCCCTTTGTGGGGCATAAGCATAATTCCTCACTTCTTAGGCATTTCCTTAATCTTGTGTTAAGTACTCTTAAGTCCTAAATCTCTAATGAAAAATAAAGTCAAATAAACTAAATCAATTTCTAAAATGTAAAGCCCAATTTTAGGATAGTTTGAGATGCTCGCTAGGTTTCCTAGCATCGAATCTCCTACTTATTCCCATTTTGGCTTAACCTCTTTTGATCAATCCCATTTGATCTTCAAAAATATAAACCAATCAATTGATAGTCCTTTCCTATTGAAATCTTCAGAGATAATGATCATTTACTTTAATCGAGAGTTTTCCTGAAGGATCCTGTCCTTTAGGATGTAATTAACTATGGGGGATTGCCCTTGTAGAGAACTTAATGAACCCAGTTTAAAATAAACCATTCTTTACTTTTTCATGTAAAGTAGGGGAAGAATCTCTGGTACATATGTAGACCCATCATTTTTAGGAGTCCTTATTGAGGTGATTGGTTCCATTAAAAGTGATTTCTGTCTTTTGAGATAGTAAACTATACTTTGATGATGTACCCGATCACCTGAATAAGTACATCTATGAATCTGCATGGCATCTTACTAAGAAGAATTTTTGTAAGGGTGTCCTCTTTCTCATCTCCCCATAGATTTGAAAGGCGACTCCTTATAGAAAATTTTCACCACAATGCACAATAAAACATCATGCTTTTCTTAAGTTTCTTTTGTGACAATGTTTATGCTGTGATAAATGTCTAGACGTAGGCTCATAGGATAAACTAAACTTTCTACCCAACTAAATCAATCGAAACATAAAAATAAAAATAGCTCATAACCTCATATAAAAGCCTAGGCATTAAATCAAGATAATAAAATATTTAACAACCCCTTAGCTGGATATTTAATATCATTCATAATCATCTTATTTCACTCTTGTTAAGGGAGGGCTTCCATCTTTGCCAGATAAAATGGGCTTAACCTTTGAGAGCCTATGATGGAAGAACATCTCTTTCCCTTTTGATTTGACCCATAAAAATTTCTAATTACATGACATTAGGCATAAAATGCATACCTATGGCCTAAAATGAATCTTGAGTCAAAATTTATTAAAATCTAAAAATGTGCATTAATTAGATGCATCTTCATACCCGACATGATCTTCAGGATTAAAGAGTGAGTCAAAGTTCATAGATTTCTTTCCTAAAAATGTAACAACCCAATCATCTTGCATTCATATGACTTGATTTCATGAATTTAAAATGCGCATAGGTGGTGTTAGCTGACAACCTTCTCCAGGAAGATTGTAAGTCCAGAAGAGTTAGGGATAGGCTAGTTCCTTCAAGTGAGGAGAATGGCCAATAATTCCCATGGATAGAACTAGGTCAAGCATCTGACATATGTCAGAACCACCTGTAGACTAGGTTCTGAAGCATCCATTTAGGAATAAGTCTTCAACCCTAGGCATTTTGCAGTCTTGTGCTACTAGAATCTAAGCCCTAGATTTCTAAAAAAATGTCAACTCAAAATATAAAATTAAATCCCAAATTTGAAGCCCAATCATAGGATAGATGAAATGTCTACTGGAATCCCAGTATCAATAGACATTTCCTACTCTTTCCCATTTGAATCTTGAAAATAACTCTCTCCAATTCGGATCTCTCCCAATTGAATTTCCAAAAATCAATCCTTTGAAAGCTACCTTAGCAGTCTTTAGGAATAACCACTTATTTCTTTAATCGAGAGTATTCTTAGGAAGAGACCATTCCTAAGATGTAATTAACCATAGAGGCTTTCCTTTAGAGGGAACCATGATCCCAGTATAAAATAAACCCTATTCTACTTTTCCATGTAGTTCAGGAGAAAATACTTTGGTACACAAAAGACCCATTAGCCTTAGAAGACTTTTATTGAAATGATCGAATATATTATAGGAGAGCATGTTTATCTTTCGAGATAATATGTTTATTCCTTAATGTCATATTTGGTCATCTAAATAAAATATTTCTAAAATCTATGTGGTGTCATTTCTTTCCTCTATTCCAGAGGGCACCAATAGACTCCACTGGGGAGGAGTTGGTATGATGTGATTTGGGGAGAAAAGATCCGTTGGGGATGAGTACATGAACCTTTCACTAAGAAAGCAGGTTCAGGTTATCCATTGGGGATAGAGGTTTGATTTGATTATTTATTTTAAGTTTAAATTTTGAGATGAACCCTATGGGTTTGCGATGGACCATACTGAGAAGGGGTTATGTTGGCCTTGGCCTGTCTCAAATTTACCAATATAAAGGGATAGTCCACCACCCACATCGTAGAACTATCCGATCTAAGGGGTTGCCTTTTGATGTACAATGGTCAGGAAAGAAAGCAGGACTCACAACCTCCTACACAAGGGACCACTAGGGTGATCGATTGCTTGCATAATAAATCAAACATGACCTAAAGAGACAACTGAATGAATGCCGCAAGGGGACTTATATAAGTTCAGAAGTAATCAGGATAATGTCATTTGATTGAATTGTATTTATTTTAATTTGATGGATTTCCTCGGTGTGTGATGGATCCACTAAGAAGGGCTAATATCAGCCTAGACCTATCTTAGGTTTACAAATCCAAAGGGATAGTCGACCAGCCGTTAGGTAGAACTAACCAACCTAGGGGATACCTTTTGATGTGAAATGGCCAAGTTAGGAAGAAAGCGTGGGGACTCACATCCTCTTACATAAGGAACCACTAGGGTGATCGGTTGATTGCACAACAAATCAAACCCAACCTAAGGCTACCCGTCGGTTTATGACAATCATGATGGAAAGAATACATAATAGACTTATATCTCTCGAAGCAAAGGCGACCTCCGGGGTGACCCGTCGGTGGCATAACAAGTTGAACCCGACCTAAAGGAGACTACTGAGAGTGCGCCGACCCGGGGACTTATCTCAACTCAAAGTAGTCACATAATTCCTATAGGGAGTTTTACTAACACTTCCCTAAAGATAGGATGCCTGCTTGGGAAAGGGGCCATTGGAGGCTTGAATTCCTAATCCATAAGTGAAGATCTATTTTATTTATTTTATGTTTGTGTGGACCCTATTGGTTTACAAGGGACCACACTGATAAGAAACTCATATCAGCCTAGTCCTATCTCAAACTTACTAGACCAAGGGAGAATATGCATATTCATTAAAAATTCTCCAACGGGGTGGCTACCAGAAAGGGGAACTCAATCCAAAAGTAAAGGCGGTCTAAGTGGGTGCTAAAGACGTGATCCAAATAGAGTGCCCACAAGGGAGGTGCCATTAGAGCATTATCCGTAACCCTATAAAAGAAAGCAGTATTCTACAACTCAAAGACTCACAGTAGTGTATCCAGTAACTCACCAGCATAAACCAACCAACCTAAGGTGCCCGTTCATTTGTGATAATCAATCTAAAAAGAAGGCGTGTGGGCTTACATCTCTAGAAAACTTTGGCTCGATAAGGGCTATCCGACCTAGGATGACTACTAAATGAGGAGTCCTGTGTAAGGACTAAACCCAAGCTAAAAGTAGACAAGAGGAAATGAGCCACTGAGGGACTTATCCTAAACATCAAATATACTAGACCTAGTCAGTGCATGATGGCAAGTTCAAGAAGAAAGAGTGTAGGCTTACATCCTTTTAAACAAAGTCAATATGGGGTAGCTTACTGGCTGCGCAATAAGGCCTACCAAATTGATAATGTGCTCATTGGTTTGCAATGGTCATGTCAGAAAGAAAGCACAGGGACTCACATTCACCAGACAAGTAACCACCGGGGTGACACACTAGCAAGGTAGCAAGGCAAATCTATGTCTCGACTCGACTGTAATGCCCTCCACCACCCTCTCTCCGTCGATGTTGTAGACGAAATCAAGAATAAGATACGGTTCTCTAGCAATATCCTTCGCCTCAGACGCTTGAAAAATTTTCTTATAGACGATAGGGGTGTAGTCAAAGATGCAGATTACTGAAGCCATTAATTAAATTTAATTTGATATATATTACAAACCTATTGGGATTAACAATAAGGGCAAACCTATGGATGTCCCTCTTTCTTTCCTCACCAAGAGTTATTTCAGCTGTATATATGGAAACGGTCTATTTTGGTTTTTTATTTATGCATAAAATATTCTAATTGGAAACAGTCTATTATGATTACATTAATTCGGTCGCTTTTGAAGGCATGTTTCTATTTATATTTATTATGCAAAAATCTTGAGAGGAATCGGGCTTGAGATTCCAACAAAAGGGGAAAAGTGAATGTGGTGACTGCAGGGAGACAAAGTATCGGTTGGAGAGGTACCAATGTTACGTAAGGATTCAAGAAGAGAGTGAAGGTCGGTGAGGAAGAGGAGAATCAAGCTTACCGCTTGAAGAGATGGGAGCCAAGATTCTGCGATTGAGAGAAAACGAGCCTATGGGTAGGAACGAGAATGAAGGGGAGTTGAGCGCTCGGTTTTGAGGGAAGAGTAAGGAACGGTGTTTGCGGTTGAGGAAGAGGCGGATCGTTGAGGGAAGCGAAGAGATCGAGGGAGACTCACCGCAGCTGAAGGAGGCTAAGCCGAGTGAACGGGATCGAACGGGCCAAGGGCTTTGGGTGGAGCGTGGTGAGGTTAAAATTTTTCTCGGTTTTAGGGAGGATGGACCGAGGGTCAACAAGATGCTTCAAGTGATTTAAACTCTTTAAAGCTTGCTATGTGTAAGACAATAACTTGCTATGTGAACTAGATGATGGCACTACTAACAAATGTTGGAATCTGACATTGAGTCTTGCATTCTTGAAAGTAAAATTTTTAGATTCTGAAACTCTTTTCAAATTTTTATTGTTTTTCTTTCTTTGAAAATCACACATTCTCTAATTGGCCAATAAAATATAATTTTACTCTAACTCTTCCCACTTGTTCTCATCCTTTAATAAAAAGTGATTCTTTATTCTTTAAAATTGAGCTTTTACAAAGATATTTCATTAGTCTGATTTAAAATTCAGAAAAGATAATAACAAATATTCAATCTCTGTTGGAATAAATAAAATTTTGCAGATAATTTTAAATGTGATTTCTTTTCATATTTTCTAATAAAATATTTTTTTGTTTTCGTGAACTGTAAAAAAAATAATTTAAAACTAAAATGCATTGAAGGATGCACTAATCAAATCACTAGATTAGGAATTGAGTCTGTTATATTTATTTTATTTAAAATTTAGTCTTACAAAATCAAGTTAAGAAATCATATATCATCAAAATAGAGTACTAAATAGTTTATTCATAATTACTTTTGATAGCATAAAAGGATAAAGAAATTATTATAATTTTTTATCCTGCTGAAAAAATAAATTTTTTTTGTCAATACTTATATTATATAGTAATACAATAAAATTTAGAGGTGGTTGCAGAACTTAATCTTACAATATTTTATTTTCCGAAAACCCTCCCACCTTAATAAGCTCGTTTCTGTCGGCACCATTATAACAGAAATTTCTACTATTTTTCAAAGACTTTTAGCACGAAAAGCAGCATTGAGAGATATTCTTAATGCAAATTTTGAGGTTGATAGAAATATTTTATTAAGAAAAATAATTTATTTAAATTGCATTAGAATTAATAATTTTTTTGCAAATGATTCTTAAATGACACATGCAAGGGAGCTTGAAGTTGCTATAATCTCAAAGCCCTTTCCAGGAATTTATCATTTAAATAAATATTTTTATATATTTATCATATCATATTACAAATAGTTAGATTAGAATTAAAGATGGTGTAATAAATTAAGGCAGGTACTCTACTTTCTCTAATTTTACAAATATATATATATATATATATATATATATATATATATATATATATATATATATATATATATATATATATATATATATATATATATATATATTGATACATCCTCTAAAATTAATGATCAGACGAATCTCGGCATTTTGAAATGTTTCGATCTAATCACCGATTTCAAAGAACTTACAAATAAATCGAGCCTCGGCGAGACTAACATAGAACATCAGCATTGATCCAGCTCAAATCGACTCGATCAAGCTATCGAGCATGAAAATGGATCCTAATCCACCAAATGGTCACCAAAGCGATATATTTATAGTCGATCGGCTTCGTCAAGACGAATCCAACGAATCCAAGATCACCCAATTACATCATTAAGGCACCCGGATCATCGAATACACACCGTCGAGGGATCGACCGCCGTCTGGATGGAGTGGTTGGAGTTTTTCACGAATTCACAAGGCTCGCCACTCCCAAAATCTATAAATGAGCTTCATTCTCACCTTAGAGGGGACCTAATCGATTTGAAGACCGAGAGAACTCGAGAACCACCGCCGACCTCGACGCGATCTATCACCACCGCCACCACCAAGTAGTGCTCAAGATCGGGAGCTCGCCCTGGGAGATCGCCTGCAGGACTAGAAAAGACCGTTGCCGCTCCTTTCTCCTCGAAGATCAAGAGGTTGCTCCTAAGATCGCCTCGCTTTTGGGAAACTTCTCCTTGGGTTGGAGTTGACCGATATTGTATTTTTTCTACACTCTAATATTGTTTCCTCAGAAACACCTTCTTCTCAACTAACGAAGCAAGGACAGATCTTTGAACACATAGTGAAAGTTCTGACCGGGCAAGGCCCCGTGGTTTTTTCCTGGGTTTTCCATGTATAACCTGGTTCATATCCGCTTGTGTGTTGGATAATTTTTGGGCCACGAATAAGATCTCGCATCTACCTAATAAAATTCTCAAGACGCAAGCTTAGCCGTCTGTGGGAAAAATAGTTCCCCATTGCTATATCTCCAATATGGTTGGTAAGCGGGTTTGCGCCAATGCTCCTCATTCTCGATCGGACGCCAAGTCTCCAACACTTCTACATACAGACTGCCCCCGTGTGAGGGTCCGTGCCCCTCTTTGGAAGATCGTTCAAAGGATGGAGGATTCCCAACAAATTCTTCGACTCTGCGAGAGGACCGAAAACGCTCCAACACTGGAAGAGCCAGTGTTCCGCGGCCTCAAAGATAATCCATTTTCTTCCCGAGAATGATTACCCGGAATGGGATCAACAAGTAGAGAACCCTTGGCACCACATCCGATGTCGAACTTCGGATACCGCCTACTTACCCCACACGAATGATTCGACCTCAGATCGGTGAAACTCCACGCCACCTTATACGCGATGAACTACAAAGACGGCAGAAGAGTTCCCGCAAACAATGAATGATCCATTCTCCCGCCTCTTCCAAAATCCCCCGGCGAGATCATCTCGCAATACCCGACGAGATTCAAGCTTCCCAAGATGGACCTTTACAATGGCACATAACGATCCAGACGAGCATATCGATCACTTTCGAACGATCATGCACATTCGCAAAATGACTGTCTGTCGTATTCCCGGACTCTCAAAGGACGTACTGGTTCTATTCGCCGCTAAGGTCCGATCATTTGGAGCTCGCTGATTTTTGTAGAAGCTCTCACGAACAAGAGAATCATCGGATTCATCACATCTCTCCTAATCCAACGATGGAGAGTCCTTCAAAGAATACTTCCAGAGGTTCTCCTCTCAAGCCAGATACCGTGGAGTAGATCCGAACTTTTGAGGCGTGCTTCTGGAGGACTCGCCGATACTTATTCATCATTAATGCGGAGATCCATTCTATCTGTCCACAATAGAGGCACAAATCTCCACGGCTATCGGTTTCATCGGCACAGCTTTGAACCACCAAGCGGAAGAAGGTTCCCAAAGGTGATGTTCAAACATCTCAAAAAAAGAAGAGAAAGAACCTCCCCAAAACCTCCTCGACCTCGATGACTCAATCGAGAGGAAATATACAGCTCAACACGCCATGAACATCCTACCGCTATTCAGAAGAGGATAGGCGTCAAGTGGCGACCTTTAAAGCTGGAATTGGAAATCAAGAGAAATTACGCCACTACCGCATGAGGGCACACCACTGAAGAGTGCCACCAACTGAAGGAAGAAATCGAAAGACCCATTCAATAAGGATATCCACGTCAATTGGAAAAGAATCAATCGACTCATACGAACATACCCCCAACTGCGGGGCAACTCTTAATCTCAAAAGATAAGCAAGACACCAACGAAAGGCAAAGATCAATGGTCAACTCGCTACAAGCTCATACAAATATTCGACCTCTTCCATGGGTTAGCATCAGTAAACACTGACAAACAACCGGATAGTCAAACGCCCTTGGACTTCGCGACCTCTTCCATACGGGTTAACGCCATCGGTAAACACTCGACAAACAACCAGATAGGTCAAAACGCCCTTGGTGGACTTCGCGACCTCTTCCATACGTTAACGCCATCGAAAACACTCGACAAACAACCAGGATAGGTCAAACGCCTTGGTGGACTTCGATTCTTCCATGGGTTAACGCCATCGAGTAAACACTCGACAAACAACCAGATAGGTCAAACGCCCCTTGGACTCCGCACCTCTTCCATATGGGTTAACGCCATCGAGCAAAAGCTCGACAAACAACCTGTGAAAGGTCAAAAGTCCTTGGTGGACTTCCCACTCTTCCATACGGTTAGGCCGACAATAATATTCACCAATAACCTAGAAAAGTCAAAACTTTGTACCCACTCCACAAAGGTTAATGTCATCGAATAACACTCTGACAAACAACCTTGGATGGGTCAAAATCTTGGATTCAATTATATCTAACATGCAAGTTAACGACATCAATTTCAACTGTGAACCATCCATTGAAGTTTCAAGAAATCTTATTTCCTACAAGAAGGAGGGACTACAGACCATCTCCGCCGGTCACCGCCATCCTTCGCCATCACCATCGCCGGCCATTCCCCGACTATCACTCCGCCACCGCCGACTGTGACTTGGTGGACTTGACCTCTTCCATACGTTAACGCCATCGGTAACACTCGACAACAACCGGATGGGTCAAAAATCTCGCCAGATTCAATTCAACCTCTTCCACAGGTCATTGGGTAACACTCAAACAACCTCGGATAGGTCAAAATCCTCGGATTAATTCAACCTCTTCCACGCGTTAACGCCATCGGTAACACTCGACAAACAACCTTGATGGGTCAAAGATCTCGATTCAATTTGACCCTTCCATACAGTTAACGCCATCGAGTCACACTCTAACAAACAACCTCGGATAGGTCAAAGATCCCTCCGCCATCGCATCGCCACGCCGCCGGGCATTGTCATCCCCGCCGACGAACGTTGCCGCTATCGCTGACTTGCCGCTATTGCCGCCGACCAACCCGTCCTAACTATAAGCCGGTTACCGCCGGATTACCGTTGCCGGATCGCTGCATCGCCGGCATCTCCGCGGCACTATATTGCGCCATCGCTGATTACTGATGATTGCATTGCTGACTACTGTTGCCATTGTTGCCGCTGACCACCTCGTGCTGCTAACCATCAGACCGGTTACCGCTGATTCTGCCTTGTTGCCACCACTCTGCTACAACTGTTGCCGGTTAACGCTGCTGATTTGCTATCGCGGTACCGCTGCTATTACTGCTGTTTGCCATCGCTGATTATCGCCGGTAATCTCGCTGGTACCACTATATTGCATTATCTCGCTGATTATATGTATCGCCATCATTAACTACTCGATGCGCTGCGCTGACCACCTCCGCCCAACCATCAGACCGGTTAACGCTGACTACTGTTGCCGGTTGCCAACTAATTCTGCGCAACCATCAGACTGGTCACTACTGCTGACTGCTGCCGCTGCTGTTGACACTTCGGCTTAACAACTGTCGCCAACGCTGGCTGACCATTTATCTTTATTACCGCTGCACATTGCTGCTGGGCTACCGGATTACTGTCATTATCGCTCGAATTATCGCTGAATCTCCGTTTGGTTATTACTATAGTCGTTTATTATCCCCGCTGACTATGAGTATCATCGCCGATTACGCATTGCCGCCGCTGACCACCCTCGTGGCCACCAACCATCAGAATCGGTTATCGCCACATTCCGTTTGCCGCATGCCGCTGTTGACACCTGGGCTGCTAACAACTGTTGCCGGTTAACGCTGACATTTATGCTTTATTACCGCTACACTTTCGCTGGTTACGCATTACTGCTGCTGGTACAGCCACATCGCATCTTTCGCTACCACTTATCGTTTCCCCTATTATCGCAACCATCGTGCTATTCACGGTTGCCGACTAGTATTAATCCGGTTATCTCGCTGATTACTGACGTTGGTTACATCGTTGACTTTGTTGCCGCATCGACCGGCAATTGTTGCCGTTAACCACTGTCGATTACCTCCACTGATTTACTGACGATCGCTGGCTAACCTTTGGTCACCACACCGATTACCGCGCTGCCAGTTATCGGTGAATCGCCAATATCGCTGAATCATTGGTCACCATGCGGCGGTCATCTCGCTGATTACTTTCGCGCACTGCTGACTATAGCCAGCGACCACTCGCTCGCTAACTATCGTTGCATTACCGCTGGCTGATTACTGTTGCCGGATTTTACCGACCTTCGGTTATTTACTGGCTGACTTCGCCGGCATATAGACCATTGAATCTTCGCGGTCACCACCATCGTCCGGATCATCCGCCACTACTGACGTCGCCGTCGACCAGCCGCTCATCGCTGGCCGCCATTTCCCCGACTACCATCACGGCCTCACCGAGCCGAAGAGTGCCCAAACTCCCACCGTGGGGAGGGCTATGCACTAGGGAGATGAGGTGAGAGGTTGATCCAAGAAGAGTGCCCAAACTCCCACCGTGGGAGGCTATGCACTCTAGCTGGTGGAGATGAGGAAGAGGTTGATCCAAGAGTGTCCAAACTCCCACCGGGGAGGGCTATGCACTCGGCAGTGGAGATGAGGAGGGAGAGTTGATCCAAAAAGAGTGCCCAAACTCCCACCTGGGGAGGGCTATGCACTAAGAGGAGAAGAGGAGATGAGAAAAGTGCCTTTCCTCTTACCTGGGGTTTTATAGACCTTCTAAAGGGCAAAACCGCCTAAAACCTTTGAAACCGCAAATCATTAAGCTGTATGCCGCTCTCACGGCGCTTGCAAGATCACAGGCTCGGCTGAATACCATGGCCACAAAGCCGGCCCACTGTCACGCTTGTCCATGGAGGCAACCGGCCATGCTAAACCGCCGCCTGTGGGCCGAATCGCTTTGACCGCGCTGGCTCAGATTCGCAGAACTGCCGGCCACGGTCACAACAGCCCGCCCGGCGCTTCACCAGATTGCCGCCGCGATTCCCTCGCTGACCGGCTACCGCCCCGTCCTGCTCATCCCGACGCCGCTCCGCGACCGCTGGCCGCTATCAAGCGACCAAGATCCGCCCGTTTCGCCTCTGGTTTTACCGGGCAAGGCCCGTGATTTTTTCCCTTAACGGGTTTTCCCACGATAACCCCGTGTTCATATCCTGTTGTGTGGATAATTTTAAGCTATAAGATCTGCATATAATAAAATATATATAAGATATATATATATATATATATATATATATATAGACAGATAGCTAAGAAAGTGAATTTATTAGAAAAATGAAATTTGCATATCTGACTTTTGCAAAGTCGAAGTCAACCAAATATCAATGAATGAAAATATGAGAACATTAAAAAAAAAAAAATTAACACATGTTTCCATAAATGACTGCTTTGAACTCTCACCAATGCAAGAGTCTAAAAAAAATAATATATAAAAATATAAATTTGTTTTGATTTAAAACATCAAAATTATTGCTTCATGATATGCATATAATTTTGAAACATTACACAATTATTGATCTGCTCATTACATTAAGAGACACAAATATAAATGAATATATATATATATATATATATATATATATATATATATATATATATATATATATATATATATATATATATATAATAAAGAAACATTTATTTCATACATCTTCCAACTTCTATTCAAATATTTTAGTCAGTAGCGACTTTAAACTGTAAAAAGTTAAAACAAGAGCGAAAAAAAGTACTCATCATAAATCATTTTGGTGGAGTGATGGCTAAATTTTTAAAACTACTCATCATAAACTATTTTAAATAACTTTTATCTATATAACCTTAAGTTTAACCCTCAACTCTACGAAAAATTAAATTGTTTACCTGTGAGATCATCAACAGCTACCTTTGGTAATATAACAAAAAAATAATAAATAATAAGAATTAGTAAGAACATCATGAACAACTATTGAATCATGACTATAAAGATTATTTTGAACTAAAATTTAATTCAAGAAAAGCAAAAAAAATGAAATTTATATACCTTCATTTTTCGATTTTAGTTGGTTGATCAAGAGTCAGTCAAGAGTTACTATATCATCAAGACTAACAATAATAAAGTTTTGCATCCCTAATTGATCAAAGAAGTTGACCGCTATAATCAAAGGACAAAGAGTAAAAAAATTATCATGCACATCTACTTTTTTTATGAAAAGATGAATTTGTTGAATATTGCATTTGTAGATAGTAGTGCCACCAATGTATCTTATCAAATGTTCTTAAACAATACTATCATTTAGCTTTCATAGCGTCTAATAAAAGTGTAAGCGTGGGAATAAAGGGAGAGGGTCACAATTTTTTCATTATTATGAGTAATACAGATATAGAATTACATGCATATGAAAAAAATCAATTGAAACAAGAACATTCTTGATTACATAGCATTTCTTTTATTTCAATAACTCTATCCACATATTGATATAGGGCAACTTCAGATACTATCACTAAAAACTTTAGAGAGTAATTAAGTCTAATTATTATATATACTTAGAAGATCAAGTAAAATCTAAATATATTCTATCCATTTTGAATACGTATTTGACTCTTGCATGTATGAGTCATAGAATCCATATTTAAGTCTTACAATCTATTTGTTGGGTTATCATCATATAGCTAATGTCCTTAGTCATTAGGCCTTATGTATGTAGTGATGGTAGAACCAAAGCTAAATCATATCCATATGAACCCCTTTTACCCATTTATGGGCATTAGCCTCCACCTAACTATTTGAACTCCACATCATCTTTTGACCTTGAAACCACATCTTCCACAATCTTTTCTCTCTCTCAAAATATATGAACATTCCCCTCTCTCCCTCCTTTGATTTGTACAAAACACATTGGATCCCCTTCTCCATAAAGCATGTAACCTTGTAACCCAATAAAACCACTAGTCCATTAAATCATAAAAATTCAACTTCTTGGGGAATGCACATAGATAGTCACAACTTCATGACTCCTGGATTTCCTTTTTCATCACTATATATGACATTTATTAATCATTTTGGAAAGAAGTTTATTTATTTTCTTTCACTTTGGGTATGAGTATCTTTGAGTACTTTCCACCAAAAAAGATTTCTATTATGAGAGCATATGAATCCTTGAAAAGAACTTAAAAAGAGAAGAAGAAGGTCAACATGACAAAGAATCATCCATGGAGACGTACTTCAGTTATCCCCACTATACGATCATAAACATTAGCTCCCATCAATGTTAGTTTAATGTTAACTGATTATTATTTTTTACACTACTGCATGGCTAGAACTCTAAATTTCATTAACATAATTTCAAGCATTATCATAATATATCCTTAGTTGAGTCAATAGTTGCTAAATAAATCCATCGATAAAAATTTGTATTGTAGCTCAAGTCACTTTCCTAAGGAAATTAATTGATGCCTATCTATTTACAACTATTAGTTAAATTTCTTCTATCCAACAACATGTTTCTATTAAATAGGTTAAATAATTTTATCATACATCATATTTAGTTCTAGAGCAAGTAAATTTCTCGGGGAACTTCTTATTCGGTGTAGTTTTTACAACAAGATATTTTTATTGTTAGGCTCATTATCATTAACCTCCCATCCCATTATCAAAACCAAGTAAAAGCCAAAATTGTTTCAATAGATCATTACGCATACATAGGTGCTTTCAATTTTATCATATTTGTATATCATTTAAAAGAAAACATATGCTTGCATTAAATTTCTACATCTTTTGTGACAATTCCTATATTTTGGCTACATCTTTGATATTTTTATCCATTTCATACATATAAGTAGTAAATGTAGATAAACTTGACATGTTATATAACTTTTTAATTTATCAAGTGTTCTGATTCTAACATCAAGACCTTCGAAAACCCAAAAGCACTCATAAAATTCTCTATATATATAGGATCTAACCCTCTTATTCTATCAAACCTCTCAAGAGTTTAGGGCTATGTCCAAAAATATATAAAAAATAAATTTAATCTTACACTTGAAACAACCAACTTGGTGATGGTCACCCTAATGGCCTAACCCTCCATCTGCCAAGCCTTATAATCATCATGTTGATTCATTCTCAAAAGATGACCATCATAATTATCACACAAGATAGATGAAAGATGACAACCACGCTTGTTAATTATTAGAAGAAAAAAAATATATTGGTGGAATTCCATGATATCTAACAAGCATTATCATTACCATTATGAGACATCAATTATAGCAGGTAATTACTACTATGTCACCTCAAAAAATCAAGATTATGGCGAGGAAATTACTCAAATAGTCGAGATTGACCATGGCCTAAGGCTGTAAAGAAACTAATACACGCCATGAACAACTCAACTTAGCTTGAATAATACTCATTCAAATTTGTTTAAATTAATAAATAAACAAACTTGAATAGTTTTTGAAAACTCAAAGATTAAATGAACTAAATTTGAGTATGACCCATCTCAAACTCATTTGTTATTCAATAAGTAACTTGTTCAATACTCGATATTAAACTTGATGATAGCTCATATATTATTTAATGAAAATGTGATTAAACATAACATATTTAATTATAGATTTAATAGTAATATGATATAATTTAATATCAATAGTATTATTTTATAAATATTTATTCATTAATAAATTTATTAAATAACTCATCATTTTTTTTAATTCTATTAGTTTGGTTCTATAAATTTATTTTTTATAACTTAATATAAAAAGCAAAGTATTCATTTAAATTTTTAGCTTGTTGAAGTACTCGTTCATTTAATATAAACAAGCTAAGTACGATCATTGAAAATTTTAAACAAGCTAAGCATCGCTTATATAAGAAAGTTCGACTCAAGCTCCACATGAACTTATATCCAAGTCAACTCCAATCTATGGTGCTTTAGCTCAATTACAGCCTTACCACCATGATATGATTCAATTCTTAACCTCATTCAAAAAAGAGGTCAACACACCACTCACTCTTCCCTGTAGTGGCAACAACATCTCTCAACTCTTCTTCAAAAAGTTCCTTTCTTATGCAAACTCTTCTAACTCTCAAATCTTGGCACACAATGCCTATATCTTGAGTTATTGAGAGTGATTTTTGCACATTCGTATATCTATTTATTTTTGCACATTCGTATATATATTTATGTTAGCATTAGCCTAGGGATGCAAATGATTTAATCCAACGCATAAGCCGCCTTTAGCTCTATATATGGCTCGTGAGCCAAGCTCGATGATCTACCAAGCCTAGCTTGAGACAACCCAAACTTAACTGATTAACTAAGCTACCTCATTTAAAAAAATTAATATAAAATAAACTAAAAATATATTAGAATTCAATATATAAGTATAAAGTTGTTAAAAAATAATTTAAAATTATATCTTATTTTCTTATATAAAATAATTTCTTATTATTATTCTTCTAATTTCTCATTCTTTTATTATTTTATTACAATAATTACTAGAATTAGATTTTTTTATCTTTTCTATACTAAATGAGCTAACTTTCAATTCACAAAAATAAAGTTCTAACTCAATTAATTAATCAAGCTCAATTTCAAGCCGAGGTAAGTTAAACTCAATTCAACTCATTTACATTCTAACCTCTTCATGACAACATTTGCACATTGACCTTATCTACAACTCTACAACTCTAGCCACACGCTCCATCTTAAACACTATAAGCACTCATAACGCTTGTTGTCTTCCTTTGTTGAGATCTTTGATTGTTATTCACACTTGCATCCTTAACAAAAAAATCATGTTCTCACATTTCTTATTTCTTTGATCATCAATTTGGTATGAAGTCTATTTATTTCTTTGTTCATCCTCTATTGAAGGACATGTTCTTTTGTTCATCCTCAATTTGAAAATCTATTTATCCTCTATTTAAATCTTTCATAATTGCTCCACTAGCATTTGTAGACATACATCAGCCTTCGCAAGATCTCCACCAGCATTCATTAATATCCATTGGCATTCACATATCACCTTTGACATTGGCAGACCTCCACCCATTGCAGATCTCTAGCAGTCATCACAAAGCTTAAACAACCTCCAAGAGATCATCATGGTATTCACAAATCTCCTCCAACATTCAGAAGACTTGATCTTCATAGACCCCCTTCAAGTGTCACAAAATGCCCACCAGCCTTTGTGAATTTCCATTGACTACGTAGATTGCCACAAGCTTTATAAGTCTCCATTCGCCTTCACAACATCTTTGTTCAATCCTTATTATTGCAATGCACATGTTCCTCTAGCTGCCAGCATGCCTCTCTCCTTGCCTAATATTGTCTTAAGTTGATTGCATTAGTGACCATTCACAAAACTCAAAGCTTATAGATATATATCATGTATATATATATATATATATATATATGTATATATATATATATATATATATATATATATATATATATATATATATATATATATATATATATATATATATACATATATATATATATATATATATATATATATATATATATATATATATATATATATATATACATGAATTTAAAAGGAACTCTCAGAAATAAATATATAATATGAATAATATATATATATATATATATATATATATATATATATATATATATATATATATATATTGTCATTAGTGTATAATAACAAAAAAAGAAAGAAAAATGATTACAACCCTCACTGGGTTCTCCTCTGCACTCGATCCCGCGAAACCACTAGCTCGCCCCTTGAGGCAGAGCCTTCGGCTCTCACTCGTTCTCCTCCGACTCCCCAACCGCACGGGAACCGCAGCGAACGACCTCACCCATTCCCTCTTTTTCTCCCACACTCGTTTCATCCCCCTTTAAAAACCTAAAACTCTCTTCATTCCATCTGGCTCTTCTCTCATGCTTCCGCCTCCCTCAATCAGGGAACCAGACACGCTTCCCTCACACTCTCTCAGGTTCTCCTTCCATCGAACATATAACCAAAGTCGCTCCCGATTTCTCTTCCAGATTCGCTGCTTCCGCTTTTCCTAAAACTATATGCCCTAACTCCTTGTTCAACCTCTATCACTCACGGCGCCGAGTGTAACTCATCATCAAATGGGTTCCTCTCTCCGATTTTCCCATTTCTTTCCTTCCTTCCCTCTCTCACGGTTTATGACTCCAGCAAAACTGCAAGCCTCCAACCTTCTATCAGCATGCCTCTCCTTGCCTGATATTGTCTTAAGTTGATTGAGATTAGTGACCATTGAGGTGCTAACAAACTCAAAGCTTATACACACACACAATAATACACATATATATATATATATATATATATATATATATATATATATATATATATATATATATATATATATATATATATATATATATATATATATATATATATAATATATTTGTAATAAAGATTTTTTTATTATTTTCGCTCTTTTCATCTATATATAGGCACATAAATGTCTAGAATTCAAAAGAATTTAATAAAATGATCAAATACTCCTATCATCTCTTTCTAATATAAAACATACTTTGTTTTTTCACTTAAAAATCAAGTGACAATCAATCTTCAATGATCTTCATGTATCAATGTCGTATTGACATATTCAACAAATTATATTATAACTAAAAAAATTCATTGAAGAATAAGAAGTGCATGTCTCGACCTGCATTTGAAGTACTTCAACATCAATGAAGAAAGAATTGACGATTTAAGAAGGAATCTGACAAATATCGAGAAATTGCTCATTAGTGCAAGGTGCAAAAGAAATTGACCATAAGCATTGCAAAAAAAAATTATAGAATAAGAAGTTGATAGGGATCCTAAAATTTTGCTCTAGCATACAATACGCTTCAACCAAATCTATCAAGAAAACCGATGCGCGTGATAAGGATGCAACATGACCCCAACACAGTGACAAATTACAAAAAGATGTTTAGCTTTACTCAAGGTTTCAACTTTTATGAACCTTTTATCCAACGGAAGTTCATTGGTCTTTTGAAAATCATTGAATTAATTTAATATCTGACATCAGTAACTTATCCCCTATCAAAAAGGTATGTTATACTGTTTCAAAATAATTTCACAGGTCAAATAAAAATTGCACATTGATCGTTTGAGGAGCAATTTTTGTTACTACTAAAAACTTTTCTGCTCACATCTTATTTGTTCAACAATTTTGCATTGTTTGATTTATGATTTGCTAATATTATGATGCATTTACATGGTGCCAAATTAGCGAGTTTGCTCACAAAAGTCATATTGATGTAGGTAAAAAATATTACAAGTTTTCATCACACCCAAAATTAACATTACAACATGAATTACACATACCCAACTGCCAAGACTGGACTCTTTGGTGGCTTGCTTTCCTAACTATCTTATTGCGGATCCATTGAGACTTGCATACCAGATGCTTACACTCAATGCTAGAGATGACTAGTTGGAAGAGGATGACTCTTAAAGGGACTTACCGTGAGATTCTTGCTACTTATTATGATGCTAAAGCAGCAAAGCATCCATGACAAACTCGCATCTCGGCAATTAGCATAAAAATGCCATTTTGAGCTAAAACTTATGAGTTATTCTGTAGTTAAAAACATGGAGTGTCGAGATGTTCTTCACGATATGATGGAGAAAGATGAGTAAATCCTCTTCTTTGGTTATAGATATTTATTAACTGAATTTGCTTGATGTATAAAAAGTAAACTTAAATGAAAGTAGGTAAAGCAATAAGATCTATATTTACAAATTATTTCAGACTAAATACATCCATAGATGTAATTGCGGTTGGCTAGGATGCATACTCATCAAGTAAAGACCAACAAGACAAAAATAAAAAAAATAGTGGAGAACATGAAAAACTATATAATAAAAAAAGAAACATAAATACTTAAGTATAAGAAAGTGAACAAAACTAGAGAATATGAAGACATTGATCATAGAAGTTCAATCTTTAAATAAATGGATAAACTCATTCTTACTCTGATCTATGCATCTTATGGAAAGTATTAAGGCCATCTAGACATTGTTGAAGACTTGGTTGTATACCAACATAAAGTTGCATCTAGTATGGAGTTGATCTCCTTAGTAGTTGGTCAGCATCTCTTACAATTTTATTGAATGACAAAACAATCTGATGAAACTCCTTCTTGCAATTCAAATAGAACACCAAAAATAAAGGTTCGTAGAGTCAAAGAGAAAGATTCAATCAGGTCATAAAATATAATAAAGTTGTTTAATATATATATATATTATCTTTGGAAACATTCGCAATGATGGTATCCAATTAAGTTTTAATTTACCAAAGTAAGAAACGTCACCAACTTGAAACTAAAATCATGCTACTACATTTGACACTTCCAATTCTTGCTAAATTTGTATTGATCATTTCCGATGCACCACTCAAACATTTCCAATTTGATAAAAGCTCATTTGATTTTGATTTTGATTTTTTTAATTTAACTGTATGAATTTAGAGTGTAGCTGGATTCGTGATTAGGTTGTCTCCATTATATCCTGAAAGTCAAAGTTTTGGGTCATAGAAATAACCAATATAATGTAGGGATAAGACTATATGACCAACCCCTGAAAAAACTAACCTAAGCTTAATGCATTGGATATGCTCCTATAAAAATGCATGAACATATGAGTATACAAAGGTCATCACAGTTTTTTAAGTGTTATGTACTTAGGCTCACAAGTCAAGCTTATCGAGCCATGAGAGCTCAAAGCTCAAGTTTGAGCTCATATATTTATACAATTTGAGCTCTCAAGTTTGGCTTGACTTGGCTTTTTGTCTTATTGAGCTAATCAATTAAAACTTTGAATCTCCATTTATTTGCTCCAATTTGGTATAGCTGCCACCAAACAAATTGATTTTCTTCTCAAATGTCATCGTACCCCTTAATTCCCTCTCTAGCGAACTCCTATAGTGACATTCTCCAATGGTCCTATTGATGCCATTTCCGAATCTCCACACAACTTCATTGCCAATCACCGCTAATCTTGTCAATAACTTCTCTAGCGAGCTCCTACTACCCCAAATGCCAATGCCATCGGTTTTTCTATCTTCTCCAACAAAGGAACTCAATTCCACTCCCAAGAGGTAGCATGAGTCAGCTCTAGTAAGTTCTTGTCGGCCTTCTTCAATGAGTTCCCATCACAACTTTGCTTGAGCTCACGAGTCAAGCTCATGCTATTTCTCCAACCAGTCAAGGTTCTGTAGAGATTGCATTGAGAAGTCAAGCTTGGGTTAGCCTTAACTTGAGCATGACTCAATTCTTCAACATCCTTACTTCAAAAGTTTGGTTATATCTATTAACAAATTTAGCTTATGAGCTTTATGTTTTGATTGACTGAGCCTAACAAGGCGATTATGCAATATTTTACGATGCCCCAAAGTCTCGTAGATCATTAGGATACACCTTTCTTTCAAATGTGAGGCATATACTTATATACCCTTGTTATTAATGCATTGATGTCCATAAGTGAGTTTTCTAAACAATAATCTGTGTTTATGAGGTGCAAGTCTTAACTAATTTCTCAATTCCCAATCAAAAAAGAAATAAGTATATATTTTCTTTCCTTTTTTCTCAACATGTAACTTTTTCTTCTTTTTTTTTTTTTTGACCTTTAATCAACTCCCAATCAGAATGTTAAAGAAAAGTTGAGCAACCCATCTGCTGGTATACAATCACAATACCATGGTGTTAGGTAAAAAAAGAAAAGTCAATTTCTTGAAAAGCTTTCATTAACAAGCAAGTTGATCATCTAAAACTTCTTATTACTTACTCTATATTCCCCTACTTTTAGGTTAACAATTTTGGTGATAAACTCACCATATAACTTCTGCCATTAGCTTATTTATTTTAATTTCAAGCCTTACATTGCAACATGAAGAGCTCTCGAAAACAAATATATATATGGAAGGTAACATGCATATATGCACAACTAAATCACAAACACCAACACTCAATATTTATGTGAAGATATTTGTTCACGATGAATTAGTTGCAAAATTATTTTACAATAATATAAACATTAACTTCAGTTGGAGAATTGGACAAACTTTCCATTTTCAATCTATAATCGAGAGAGCTATATAACATTAATATAATGTATACTTAACGCTTACAAGTTCCTTTATTTGTTGTGGCAATACATAGAATATCAGAAATTACAGAAAGGCACTTCGATAAACACATGGAATTACAGTGCTAAGTGTGGATATGATGCACACACACCTAAAGAGTCGATCATGTCAAACACCTAAGCACTTGATCATTCTAGGAAATTGTGTAAAACACACCAATATGCATTTTGGTGTCACCATTCTATGATAATTATGATTTATAATATTTGAATTAGATGTTTCAGTATAAAGAGAGCTATAAGTTAAAGCTTATTTGAGTAATGACATGATTTTTTAAATAACAATTTTTTTTTCATTCATAGAAATAACCTCTAAGATGAAATGATGAGATTATGTACATCAACACCTTCCTAAATCCTCTACATTAAGAGGAAGGTTAATGCAATATAGAAAAAAATAAATCACAACTCCTAAAATAGGACATGAACATGGTTACATGACATTTAAAATGCACCTACATGATTTGCACTGAAGGTAGCTAGCATTCATTTGCATCAATTCTTTAAAAAAAAATATTATATTCTATAATGATTCTTGAACCATTCTGATACAACTTTCAAGTTTCAAGCCAATTGAGAAAGCACAACGAATTTTGCTCCTTTTTTCACTTTTTCTTTTTGGGAGAAGCAGGAGTCAAGGCCTATTAAAAACGATAAACTAGCTAGCATCGATTAATGTAAACCATCATTTATTATAAAGGAGGAAAGATGGGCTATTTGATGATGGAGTTCTTTCTCGGTTTCCGTCGCTTACAAAGGAGGAAAGATGGGCTATTTGATTGATGTCCATCTAAGAATTGATAGCTCTCCAACATGTTCATTTCTTGTAATTATGAACCTAAGGTGGTCATAAAAATATCAATTTTATAATAATATTCTATTATATTAGTACATTTATATGATAAGAGCATCCCCAACCTCTAACATATATATATATATATATATATATATATATATATATATATATATATATATATATATATATATATATATATATATATATATATGTATAAATAGCTTTTCACCAAATAATTCCATCATTTAAAGAAAAAAAATCTCATCCTCTATCTCTAAATTTTTGAAAAAGTTTGATTATTGATATGATATATATTGCATTAAAGATGTTTGATCATTGTTGATTTCTATATAAATGCTTGATAAAGATAATTTGTAATGTTTAAAATATCAATCATAAAATTCAGAGCCAAAATAAAGCTAAATGAGATTATTACATCATAACTTATATTCTTTACTTCTTCGAGTCAATGACTCTCCTTATTTGATAATATTTTTGAAAAGTAACTTAGAAGGACATCATTTATGCAAACAAAATTATTCGAGAAGATTTATTTGAGAAATCTTGAAGTGCAGTTTGTTTGCAAGATTTAAAAGAGATTTAGGGTGTATCTGGAAGGGTGGTGCGATGACGGTACGATGAGAAAATATTCTATTACGTCATTTGAAAACTGTGTTCTGGCTACATTTTGACTGTATTTTGAAGAATTTATGGTGGAAAAATTATATTTTTTAACCTGATTTGACTATCTGCGATAGAGGCCAAAAAGTTATAATTTGATTTCTATAAAATTAAATAAATTTGTATGTCTATCGCAGCTTCTTCTGTAATAACTTTATCATTACCTTATCATACAATTACACCTATCCTAAACAAACACATAATCATTACTCAAGATCATGCACTTGTAAAATTAGTAAGTGATAAAACTAATTTAAAGAAATAAAATAGTTATTTAATTTGGATCTAAAACTTATTTAATTTGGATCTAAAACTTATAAATACAATATTTTTTTGTTTTCTTGAATTGTAAAAAAAATAATTTAAAACTAAAATGCATTAAAGGACGCGCTACTCAAATCACTAGATTAGGAATTATGAGTCCGTTATATTTATTTTATTTAAAATTTAGTCTTACAAAATCAAGAGGATATTGGGTAGCAGGAGGATGGTCTGGAAGTATTCCCGTATTGCTTCTTAAAGATAGTTGAACAATAAATAAATAAATGCAAAAAAAAAGGATGTCGCCATTGAAACTTATATGAAGAGATTTTGTACTTTTTTTTATTGGCATTTCATTAGGACTGATGCTATATTGATAATTAGAATACCCAAATTACATCTAAATCACGTGGCCTTGAACTATGTAAACTGAATCAAACATAAAACCGATTATAGATTGAAAATGGAAAGTTTGTCCAATTCTCCAACGGAAGTTAATGCTTATATTATTATAAAATAATTCTATAACTAATTCATCATGAACAAATATCTTCACATAAATATTGAGTGTTGGTGTTTGTGATTTAGTTGTGCATATATGCATGAAACCTTCCATATATATATTTGTTTTCCAGAGCTCTTCATGTTGCAATGTAAGGCATGAAATTAAAATAAACAAGCTAATGACAGAAGTTATATGGTGACTTTATCACCAAAATTGTTAACCTAAAAGTAGGGGAATATAGAGGAATATAGAGTATGGTAATAAGAAGTTTTAGATGACCAACTTGCTTGTTAATGAAAGCTTTTCCAAACTGATCAGAAGATATCCCAAATGACCATACGCAGAACGAAAAGAAACCTTGAAATCTATTGAGAAAGTGACATCAACCTTCGACAAAAAGACCATTGGAATAAAGCGCAACACCGGTAGCATCGAATACATACTCTTTCACGAAATACGTTCAATAATACCAATTGCAATAAACAGTACCGCAGCTAAAAAAATATTAATTAAACTAAACAAATCAAAATTGAACACCCAAAGGCACCATATCAAAAATAGCAACAAATAATAGAGAAAAATCAAAACACTCTCACGAACTCATCTCACGATCATTTCCATTTTAATGAACGACATCAATCGATCATTATCCAGTAATTACCTCCCTTCACCAATCAGTCACAAATCAAAAACACCACGCCAAAAGACAATCAATCGATAACACGATAAAAAATAATACCAAATCACGAGTATATATTGCCCAAATCATACAAGAATATGAATTATTTCATATAGAGAGTGCGGCCTCGAAGGATGCTGTCACGAGAGAGAGAGAGAGAGAAAGGGAGTGGCATTGAGCGGGTACCGTGAGTCAGAGTACTCATAGAGCTTTCCCTTGGTTGAGAAGATGATAGCCACCTCTGCCGCAGAGGAGGAGAGGCGCGCCTTCTTGAGCAACCCAGCTTCGAGAACGCCACCGCCTATTTATCTTGTTCTCGATCCTCTTTCAGCTGAACTCTCCTCCGATCTTCTCCGCCCTTCCAAACCCTAACCCCACCCACCCAAGAAGAAGATCACGCTGTGGAAATGTGGTCGGAAGTTGACCACCAGGTACCTATAAAGAGATATATATATATATATAGGGTGTCAAAATGACCCGACTCGACAACTCGACACGAACCCGACTAAAAAATCCGGGTTTGGGTCAACAAAATAGATTTTCGGGTAGTGTCATAATATATGACCCAAATATTTTTCAGTCGGTCGGTTGAACCTTAAAACCCGAAAAAATGACCAAATGACCCAAACAACTCGATTCGCCGTTCCAGTATGCGTGACGTCTGACGATCAGGTTTTGAGTCAAAAGTCTGATTTTTTCACTCCTCAAATTGTCCAAAACCCCTAATTTCTCCTCTCACTCTCTCGCTCGCTTCTCACGGAGTTTCCTTCGGCCGGCTTCGCTTACCTTTCTTTCTGGATTGTAAAGTCAATCCTTCTAACGCCATCTTACAATTTCTTTCTCGATCTCTTCATCTTCATTCTTGAGGTAATCAAAATCAATCCTTCATTCCTTCCGTCAGGTTTCTTTTTATTGTATGGAGTCTATGGACTATGGTATGGAATATGGATGGCATTAAACGGGGTGTTTCTAATGTGTGTTTATCTCCATTTTGTGGTTGTTGCGATATACATGCCTTTTCTTTTTTCTTTTTTTTTGACGTCTGAAGGCACTTTGTCAGAACCGTGATCTTCTCCTTTGGTGGTCGCTTCTTGTTGACTATGAAAGCTTATGACATTTTAGGCGTGATGATTTCTTTTCTTGCAACACTGCTAGGGCTAACCAGATCGGCTAAGTGCTAACCATTGGTTTTGAATTTTGCCTTCAGCCTTGTCTAATTACCTTTAAATGTCAAGATTGCTCCTTTAGTCCTTTGTGCTTTCAGCCGAGAGTTATGTGTTGTCTTTATTTTGCTTTAACCTCATGTTTAATGGTTCATTGATGTTTTCTACTCCTATTACCGCTGCTATTTGATTTATGTTCGATAGCCCTTCATGGCTTCATCAAGTGATGGCACTATTAGAAATGTATCCGACCCTTAATCTTAGTTTACTAATTTCCTTTTTCATTTCTTATATAATTTCAGATCCTTTTGTTCATTCTTTGTAATTGAGTCTTCACATTAATGGAAAGTATTTTGGTAACACATCTGTATTTATATATTTCTTATCATCAATTTTTTTAATTTAGATGGAAGATTCCAATACTATTAATAATGCTCAAGAAAATGAAGTTTTTTTTTATGGAGATATTGGTGACAATGAAATTCAAACAATTAATGAAGAGACAAGCAATAGACATGATAGAAAGAAGAGAAAATGATATCATTTGTTTGGGGATATTTTGATTTACTACCTCAAAATGATGGGAAACAAAGATGTAAAATGTAAAAGTGTGGTAACCTACATATGATAGCAAATTTGGCAGCAAGAATTTGAAACGCCATCAAAACTTGCAAAAAAGGGATACACGTGATATAGTTATCTATTGTGCTTTCTGATTTAGAATTGGGACTGAAACTACAAGAGTTGTCCATCACCAATTGAATGGGAAAAATTATCGATATGCAATTTCTTAGCACCTTTTATGAAATTACATGTGTATTTTCGCACAAGATATCCTACAAGAAATCTCTATTTTCCAAATAGCCAAAAGATATGCAAAGATTAAAGCATGAAAGTTCAAGTGATAATGACTACATCGGATGGTCAGAAATATGCTTTCAAAATTTGAGAAATATTGGTCCGATTTTTTGTGTGATTCTTGTAGAAGTATTCTTGATCCAAGGTACAAATTTAATTTCGCTTGAATGGTGTTACAAAAGACTTTATGGAGGTGAGGCTGACAAGTTGCAAATGTGAGGGAGAAGTTATTTTCATTATTTAGAAATTATTCAAAATCAAGCATGGAAGGTTCATCATTACAACATACTTCAGAATTCATTAGAACATCTCAAATTGATAATTCAAGGGCATTCCCTTCAACAATTTCAAAATCACAATTTCTGCAGGTATATTTTATTTTGGTCAATTTTTTTTTGCTTAGTTAGTTGACATTTTATATTATACTTTTATTTTGTTAAGGATTTTGACTCTTTTGATGAAGAAGATAGTATGCCGAGAAAATCTGAGCTTGAGCTATACTTAGATGAGCCTAGGATTGATAGAAAATGGATTTAGACATACTTGCATTGGAGGGCAACCAATATAGGTTTCCTGAAGTTGCTGCAATGGCTCGTGATGTTTTGTGTATACAAATTTCTACCGTTGCATCCCAAAGTGCATTTAGTAATAGCGGAGGATTCTTGATCAATATCAGAGTGCACTAAAACATGATATTGAAGCATTGGTATACAAGGATTGGTTATATAATGATGGTTTGAAGTCTTTCTTTTAATAAATTTAGTAAATTTTCATTTAAATCACTTACGTATCTCTATTGTGTATAATTGAAGTCTTTTTTTTGTTGTAGATTTAAATGATTCTGAACTTGATGAAATCACAGGAGATGTTATGAAGTACACTTCTAATCAAAGTGATAAAGAAGATGGTGATATATCAATTAACAACAGTTATTATTTGGTTGTGAAGTGTGAACCGCAGCTTTATTTTGTGGATTTGCATAATTTGCACATTCTGATTTCTCCCACTATTCTGATTTGCTATTATTTTCTATACTAACCCAACTAGTGATCTATGTTGTTAACTTGTATTTGCGTTGTATTTGTTCTCGATTTGCTATTACTACTAACCCAAGTGATCTATGATTCTATGTTGTTAACTTGTATTCTTGTATTTGTGTGTTGTTTGTCAGATCTCGGCCGGGTCAGACTCTGTATTTGCCGTGTTATTTCGGCCGACGCGGGGTCGTCAGATTCTCGACTATTTGGTATTTCAGATTCGATGTGTTGTTTCGGCGTATCGCGGGCTGGGTCAGTATTCTTGGACTATTTGGCCGTATTCTGTATTTGCCGTGGTTGTTTCGGTTGTATGGCTACCGGCCGTATTCTGACTATTTGTGTCAGATGTGATTTGATTGTGGGTCGGGTATCGCGTCGGGTCAGTCAGATTCTTGACTATTTTGGGTCAGTATTCTCAGATTTGTCGTGTTGTTTCTCCGTCGACGTATACCGGTCGTATTCTGGACTATTTGGTGAATAATGAATATCCTGGTGATAACTGATAATTATAATTCATGAGTAATGGGATAATCCCTTTCCCATTCTCAGACTTTGGCTTTAATTAGGTTTGTAGTGTACTAAAGCTGGACTATCAAGTATCAATAAACAAGTTGCTATCTTTCAACAGTTTTGTAGGCATTTCTATGATGATTTCTCCTCTGGTAGTAGCTCTTGTGATATAACCCTTCACCAAGTTTGGATGTTCATATTTACGCCCCCATTTTGGTGTGATTGAGCTTGAGCCTTCTCTTACATATTCTATCTAATTTTCTTTGTTTATAATGCTTTTATCCTTCACTTTGTTTGTATTACTTTAATGTGCTAATTTTGTTATTCTACATCTTTGCAGATTTTTTGTCGCCCATTGGAAGTCGCTTAACGATATGTTGGTCGCTAGCTATCGGTATGCTCTCTTGTGATCTTTGTTTTGATTTTTTTTTTTTTGCTTCTCTCTCACTCTATTTATATATGTATATTGTTATTCTTCTTAATATGTTTTGTGAATTTTTTACATGTTGTGACTTAAGGGTCTTGAAGTTCACTTTGACTCTTTGAGCTTGCTTGGAGTTGGAGAATTGAAGTTTTGTTTTTGTTTTAGAGTGTATTGAAGAGTTGTGGGTGTAAATTTGATTATTGTATGGGTTAGTATTGTGAATGTAATTTTAATTAATTAAATGTTATTTTCTTTTAATTATTTGTAATATTATTGTTATTCTTCTTAAGATGTTTAGCAGGAATTTTTTACATGTTGTGACTTGTGACTTAAGGGTCTTGAAGTTCACTTTGACTCTTTGAGCTTGCTTGGAGTTGGAGACTTGAAGATTTTGTTTTTAGAGAGTATTGAAGAGTTGTGGGTGTAAATTTGATTATATTATGGGTTAGTGTTGTGAATGTAATTTTAATTAATTAAATGTTATTTTTGTTTAATTATTTATAATATTATTTGTTTATAAATTATAATATCAAGACTCAAGAGTAAAGCCTCTAGAGAGATTTAAACATTTAATTTAAAATTTAGAACTATCTCATAAAAATAAATTATTTTGGATTTTTATCATTATTAAGTTTATATGGGTCGAGTTCGGGTTTCGGGTCGGGTTCGAGTTCAGTATTTTGAACCCGTTTAATATTCGAGTCATGTTCGGGTCGGGTTCGGGTTATAAATTTGAACCCGCGCAATAATCGAGTCGTGTTCGGGTCGAGTCGAGTTCGGGTCGAGTCGAGTTCGGGTTGAAAATTTCAACTCGAATTTGAAATTCAATTGGTCTTGAAGATTTTGAATTATTTCTTTGACTCTAACCCAAACAACACACTATATATATATATATATATCAATAGACGAGATTGGAGTTGGTGGGTGGGATCTTCCTATTCGCTGTTGATTTTCATTGGCTCCCATCCCATGGCCCACCTTCGTCGATCGTTATTGGTGCAGCTTTCATCTGAAAAGGGGAACCAGGACACTTTACCAGGCATCACGACCACGCTACCTGTTTGGGACCAATACTTTAGTTGTGCGCATGCCGTCATCTTAACAGAATGTGTTTCATAATTTGGCGATCTGAGGCTAAAAAACAAAGCTTAATCTATTCATTATTTCATTTAGAATTTATATTATTATGTTAAATTTCGTTTATATAAATTTGAAATATCGTTATGTTTGGCTCGTTTAACAGCATTGTACAACCTGCTGTTAAAACAACAATCCTTTTAAGGAGGATTCAAATAGATAATTTTTTTGCATGTAAGTTTTAATAAATTAAATGCTTTGTATTGTGATATGTAAATGTGTTTGTATGTATATAAAATAATAATAATAATAGTAATAGTAATAAATAATAATAATAAATAAAAATAATAGTAATAAAATAATAATAATAATAATAGTAATAAATAAAAATAATAGTAATACAATAATAATAATAATAATAATAATAATAATAATAATAATAATAATAATAATAATAATATAATTTTTTATTTTTTGCTGAAACAGCACGACAAATGATTGTTAATGTTGCGTTTATATCGAGAAATAATACGTTGTCTTACGTTTAGAAGTTATAATAGAGCATAAAGTGTTGAATAATGAGCTTTTTTTTTGACAGTATCTGAGGCTGAAAATTTTGACGAAAAACAGAGGAAAATAAAAAATAATAATAAAGTAAAGCAGGCAGTCGGACTAGCCATAGTTTTCCTAAAACAGACATCCTTGAGATGGGAAGGTTTAGAGCTGCATATGAAACTGTGCTCTGTAATCAAATTTTTTGCTCGATTAGACTAGAGAGCTTAATAGGCATGATCATTTAATTGATTAATTAAATATATTTAAATATTTTAATAAATATTTAATTGATAAATAAATAAATAAATTTAATTAATTTATCATTCGATTCATTTATATACATAAATATTATCATGCGTTACTTAACTCATTCTGTTAAGATAGCCCTAATACTTGGGGAGAGGTCCAAGAAGAAGATCGCGGAAAGCTGTGGAGGCCGTTGTAGAAGAGAATAGATACACAGTAAATCAAATATTTAAAAAAAAATTGAATTCTGTCACGGGAATCTCACAGAATAATCGGCGACACCGATTTTCAGAATACTACATATTCAACAATAAGCGAAGACTGGCACTACGCTCCCCGAAGCTGCCTATAAATACACGGCAAAGTCACCGGATGCTCACAACGCTAACCCCAAAGTGCTCTCCATACAGAAGGAGAAGAACCTTCAATCACTCCTCATTCCTTCCTAGCTCTCATGGACAAGAAGAAAGGTGTCCCTGCCTCATCGGCGGCTGCCAGAAGTTCCAGAAGTGCGAGAAGCAAAGCTATAGAAGAACTGAAAAACCTTAATACATAAATAAAGTGGTGGAGAGCCGGCAAGAAATTCAGCATCTCCAACATCAGCTCGAGCATGGTGGCCTAAGCATTTTGAGAGCTTTCTAAAATTATTATTAATGTTAATGATTTAAATTAAGTAAGAAAACTATATTATTTACTTATGTTTAATATATGATAAATAGATTATTATTATTATTATTAAAAATATATAATTAATAATTAGTCTTAAAAGATGATTGATTTTAAATTATGATTATGTTTAACAGAGTATGCATGAAGAAAATACATAATAAAATAAATGAAAATCCAGGAAAGGTAGACGCGTGGATCTGTTGAGGCGGCCGAAATGCTCGAGGAGGCGAGAGGCCGTTGTTGTTAATCAAAAGAAATAATAATAATTAGAACTTCTATCTTGATCGGTTAGACCCCGCCGAAATGTTTGAGGAAGCCGAAGATGCCGGAAAGGAAGCGGGAGGCCGTTGCAGTTGATAATTAGAACTCTTCGTGTAATTCAAATCAAAATTTAAGTTTTTTTTTTAAGGAGCCTAAACCGTCGTCTCAGGATTAGAACTGATTCAGCGGCGAGCCCTCACCGAAACTATCTATGAATAAAGGGCACGGCATTCGCTTCCTTGTGGAGAAGAAGAAGAAGGAGAAGAAGCCTTTCAAACACTCATCCAGTTCTCTCCAAATGGGCAAGAAGAAGCATACCTCCGCCATAGTCTGTGCTGCCGGAAGTTCCAGAAGCAAAAAAATTCAGAACATCAAAACTCTCAATGAGCAACTTCAGAGGGAAGTGGGAAAGAGCCGGAAACAGATCGAGCAGCTCCGCTTTGAGCTGCTGAAAACCCAAAATAACAAACTCCTAAAAGAAGTAAAAGAGCACCGGAAACAGATCGAACAACTAGACCTTGAGTTGGCTTCACAGACCGCCGAGCAAGATTTTCTTGCGGATATGGAGCGCAATGTTATCAGATTCATCATCTCATCCGCCCTCACTGAAGCCACCACGCGCGAGAACACGGAGATGGCTGAAGTAATGAAGAAGACTGAGTCAGCCACTGCGGAACTGAATGCTGTGGAAATGCGGCTGATCTCTCTCCATAGAGAGAAGGATAAAATTCAGGAGAAGATGGAGCGCATTGTTGAGGAGAGGGATTCAACGCTTCGATCTTTGGAGCAAAAGAGAAGGGCTACATATCCTCCTGAGCCCGAGCATGATGGAAGAATGTGGAGGAAATGGATCTACCCTGTTGCAGTTGCTGCGGCTTCATTCTTTGTAGCAACTGCTACAGTGATCTTCTTCTGTTTCAAGAACTCTACTCTTAAATCTTAGTTCTAGAATTTAAATTAATCCGTAGCTTTATTTAATCTTTTTGATGTATTACTATTATTAGTTAGCAATTATAAATATTATTGTTCTCGTCCTTTAATAGAAAGTGATTCTTGATTCTTTAAAATTGAGCTTTTACAGTGATATTTCATTAATCTGATTTAAAATTCAGGAAAGATAATAACAAATATTCAATCTCTGTTGATAAATAAAATTTTGCAGATAGTTTTAAATGTGATTTCTTTTCATATTTTCTAATAAAATATTTTTTTGTTTTTCTAAATTGTAAAAAAATAATTTAAAACTAATCATTGAAGGACCTTACTCAAAATTAGATCATTATTATTTATTTTATTTAAAATTTAGTCTTACAAAATAGTTGATTCATAATTACTTTTGATATCATAAATGAAGGGTAAAGATATTATTATAATATTTTATCAATTTTTTTGTCAATACTTATATTATATAGTAATACAATGAAATTTAGGGGCGGTTCTTAACTTAATCTTCTGATATTTTATTTTAAAAACCCTTCTTTTAGCCCTTTACCGTTATAAATTTCTTATTTTTATTTTTAGCATTGCGTTGAGAGTTCTTCTTAATGCAAATTTTGAGATTGATAGAAATATTTTATCAAGAAAAAAAATTTGTTTAAATTGCATTAGAATTAATAATTTTTTTTGCAAATGATTCTTAAATGAAACATGAAAGGGAGCTTGAAGTTGCTATAATCTCAAAGCCCTATCCAGGAATTTATCATTTAAATAAATATTTTTATATAATTTAATTTTCAAATTTAAGAATATGCATAAAATAAATTGTGCAAATAAATTCTAATGTGATTAGATGAAACCTAATCAAATTGCATATCATATTGCAAATAGTTAGATTATAATTAAACAAGATGTTGTGGGCATTCTAAATATAACAATAAAAGATAATACATTTGATTCTCTCCCAATCAAAATTTAAAATTTTTAAAGCATCAATATATAATTTGTTCCACACTGTTACAATACAATAGAGCATATAATCTCTTTAAAAGTTTATTTAAAGAATATTCAAAAATCTCTCAAGATTTTTGCATAATAAATATAAATAACCTCAAAAGCGGCCGAATTAATGTAATAGACCGTTTCCCGAATTAAAACTAACGAATATTTTATGCATAAATAAAAAACCAAAATAGACCGTTTTCATATATACAGCTGAAATAACTCCTGGTGAGAAAAGAAAGAGGGACATCCATAGGTTTGTCCTGTGATTTTTGTTGAGAAAAGTACGGTTTGCGGTAAAATATTTAACGAGCATGCTAGTTATTATGTTAATCCCAATAGATTTGTAATATATACCAAATTAAATTTAATTAATGGCTTCAATAATCTGCATCTCTGACTACACCCATATCGTCTATAAGAAAATTTTTCAAGCATCTGAGGCGCAGGATATTGCCAGAGAACCGTATCTCATTCTCGATTTCGTCTACAACATCGACGGAGAGAGGGTGGTGGAGGGCATTACAATGGGGATGACAACGACCAATGGCTAAGGGTGGTGTGTGTCTTTGTTTATATATAATTCAACATTCAAGAAATCATTCAAATTTCGTATCTAATATGGATTATTATATCATTATTTCATTCTCAAAAATCATCAAATTAATCAAAAGATTATAATATCATTCATGATAGATGGCCTGAAATCAATGGAATACTGAAACAAATTTATTCATATATAATCAATATCTATCTCTTGATTTCCCTTTTTTTAGTTTGAACAAGGGAAAAAGAAAACTAAAATAAAAATAAAAATCTAGAAGTAACTCCCCTCAAAACGGCACAATCTTGGACCGACACAGCGGGCATACGTTGGTCTTCTCAAACCATCTGCCCATAAGCATGAAACCAATGAGCGCATAAAGTGCAAACCACCTCTTCCCCTCCTTGAACTCGCAGAGATAACACAAAATTTATTCTCCTTCTCCATCATCGCCAATATAAACATTCTTGCAACAAATTCATCCTTCTCTCGCGAGACTGGCGTCTAATTCCATCAAGCCATAATCTTCCTCCTCTTGTTGGTCGATCTACTATGACATCTACTTGCGTCTTCAACCCTTCAACTCCGGTATCGCAGGCAATGAGAGCGTCTCTCTTACAATCTCGACTTCTTGGGATCAACCATTGTATCCAATGGCTCCTTTCCCTCGATGAAGGCTCAGACGGACGGATATTGGCAAATCTATGTCGACTTTTGCTCCCTCCACCCTCTCTCCGATGTTGTAGACAAAATGAGAATGATCTGATTCTTTGGATATCTCGCTTTGAAAAATTTTCTTTATAGGCGATATGGGTGTAGTGAGAGATCATGCGAAGCCATTAATTAAATTTAATTTGATATATATTATAAACCTATTGGGATTAATAATAAGGGCAAACCTATGGATGTCCCTCTTTCTTTCCTCACCAGGAGTTATTTCAGCTGTATATATGGAAACGGTCTATTTTGGTTTTTTATTTATGCATAAAATATTCCTAATTCGGGAAACAGTCTATTATGATTACATTAATTCGGCCGCTTTTGAAGGCATGTTTCCATTTATATTTATTATGCAAAAATCTTGAGAGGAATCGGGCTTGAGATTCCAACAAAAAGGGGAAAAGTGAATGTGGTGGACTGGACGGGTAGGGAGACAAAGTATCGGTTGGAGAGGTACCAATGTTACAGAAGGATTCAAGAAAGAGTGAAGGTCGGTGGAAGAGGAGGAGAATCGCTTACCTTGAAGAGATCAAGCCAAGATTCTTCGATTGAGAAAACGAGAGCCTATGGGTAGGAACTGAATGAATGCCGAGAAGGGAGTTAAGTGTTCAGTTTTGAGGGAAGAGTAGGAGGGAATGATTGCTTGCGGTTAAGGAAGAGGCGGGATCAGTTGAGGGAAGAGTCGAGCGAAGAGATCAGGAGGGAGACTCTCGCACACGTGCAGTTGAAGGCAAGCCGAGTGAACGAAGGATCGAACAGGGCGAAGGGCTTTCGGGTGGAGCGTGTGTGCGTGTGAGGTTAAAATTTTTTCTCTCGGTTTTTAGGGAGGATGGACCGAGGGTCAACAAGATGCTTCAAGTGATTTAAACTCTTTTGAAGCTTGCTATGTATAAGACAATAACTTGCTATGTGAACAAATGTTGGAATCTGACATTGAGTCTTGCATTCTTGAAAGTAAAATTTTTAGATTCTGAAACTTGTGCTCTTTTCAAATTTTTATTGTTTTTCTTTCTTTGAAAATCACACATTCTCTGATTGGACTATAAAATATAATTTTACTCTAACTCTTCCCACTTGTTCTCATCCTTTAATAGAAAGTGATTCTTGATTCTTTAAAATTGAGCTTTTAATAAAAGAAACATTTATTTCATACATCTTCCAACTTCTATTCAAATATTTTAGTCAGTAGCGACTTTAAACTGTAAAAAGTTAAAACAAGAGCGAAAAAAAGTACTCATAAATCATTTTGGTGGATGCTAAATTTTTAAAACTACTCATCATAAAACCATTTAAATAACATCTATATAGCAATAAGTTTAGCTCATTTCTGAAAAATTATATTGTTCACATGAGATCGTGGCAATTCCTTTGAGTAATATAATGATGAACAACTATTGAATCATGACTATATAGATTATTTTGAACTAAAATTTAATTCAAGCAAAGCAAAAAAAAATGAAATTTATATACCCTCATTTTGATTTTAGGTTTCAAGAGTCGTCAAAGAGTTACTATATCAAGACTAACAATAATAAAGTTTTGCATCCGTTAATTGATCAAAGAAGTTGAGCTATAATCAAAGGACAAAGAGTAAAAAAAATTATCATGCACATTTTTTTATGAAAAGATTAATTTGTTGAATATTGTATTTGTAGATAGTAGTTTATGCCACTCAATGTATCTTATCAAATGTTCTTAAACAATACTATCATTCAGCTTTCATAGCGTCTAATAAAAGTGTAAGCGTGGGAATAAAGGGAGAGGGTCTAATTTTTCATTATTATGAGTAATAGAGATATAGAATTACATGCATATGAAAAATCAATTGAAACAAGAACATTCTTGATTACTAAAATTATGAAACTCATATAAAAGTCATAATCTTCCTCTACATAGCATTTCTTTTATTTCAATAACTCTATCCACATATTGATATAGGGAAACTTCAGATACTATCACTAAAAACTTTAGAGAGTAATTAAGTCTAATTATTATATATACTTAGAGATCAAGTAAAATCTAAATATATTCTATCCATTTTGAATACGTATTTGACTCTTTCATGTATGAGTCATAGAATCCATATTTAAGTCTTACAATCTATTTGTTGGGTTATCATCATATATGTGCTAATGTCCTTAGTCATTAGGCCTTATGTATGTAGTGATGGTAGAACCAAAGCTAAATCATATCCATATGAACCCCTTTTACCCATTTATGGGCATTAGTCTCCACCTAACTATTTGAACTCCACATCACCTTTTGACCTTGAAACCACATCTTCCACAATCTTTTCTCTCTCTCAAAATATATGAACATTCCCCTCTCTCCCTCCTTTGATTTGGAACACATTGGATCCCCTTCTCCATAAAGCATGTAACCTTGGAACCCAATAAAACCACTAGTCCATTAAATCATAAAATTCAACTTCTTGGGAATGCACATAGATAGTCACAACTTCATGACTCACGGGTTTCCTTTTCATCACTATATATGCCATTTATTAATCATTTTGGAAAGAAGTTTATTTATTTTCTTTCACTTTGGGTATGAGTATCTTTGAGTACTTTCCACCAAAAGATTTCTATTATGAGAGCATATGAATCCTTGAAAAGAACTTAAAAGAGAAGAAGAAGGTCAACATGACAAAGAATCATTCACGAGACGCATACTCGCTTATCCCCACTATACTCAATCATAAACATTAGCTCCCATCAATGTTAGTTTAATGTTAATTTTTTACACTACTGCATGGCTAGAACTCTAAATTTCATTAACATAATTTCAAGCATTATCATAATATATCCTTAGTTGAGTCAATAGTTGCTAAATAAATCCATCGAAAAAATTTGTATCGTAGCTCAAGTCACTTTCTAAGGAAATTAATTGATGCCTATCTATTTACAACTATTAGTTAGATTTCTTCTATCCAACAACATGTTTCTATTAAATAGGTTAAATAATTTTATCTTACATCATATTTAGTTCAGCAAATTTCTGGAACTTCTTATTCTGTAGTTTTTACAAGATATTATATTGTTAGGCTCATTATCATTAACCTCCCATCCCATTATCAAAACCAAGTAAAAGCCAAATCATTGTTTCAATAGATCATTACGCATACATAGGTGCTTTCAATTTTATCATATTTGTATATCATTTAAAAGAAAACATATGCTTGCATTAAATTTCTACATCTTTTGTGACAATTCTCTATATTTTGGCTACATCTTTGATATTTTTACCCTAATGGCCTAACCCTCCATCTGCCAAGCCTTATAATCATCATGTTGATTCATTCTCAAAAGACGACCATCATAATTATCACAAGATAGATGAAAGATGGCAACCACTTTGTCACATAGGTTAATTATTAGAAAAAAAAAAATATTGGTGGAATTCCATGATATCTAACAAGCATTATCATTACCATTATGAGACATCAATTATACTATGTCACCTCAAAAAATCAAGATTAAGGCGAGGAAATTACTCAAATAGTCGAGATTGACCATGGCCTAACCATGAACAACTCAACTTAGCTTGAATAATACTCATTTAAATTTGTTTAAATTAATAAATAAACAAACTTGAATAATTTTTGAAAACTCAAAGATTAAATGAACTAAATTTGAGTATGACCCATCTCAAACTCATTTGTTATTCAATAAGTAACTTGTTCAATACTCGATATTAAACTTGATGATAACTCATATATTATTTAATGAAAATCTGATTAAACATAACATATTTAATTATAGATTTAATAGTAATATGATATAATTTAATATCAATAGTATTATTTTATAAATATTTATTCATTAATAAATTTATTAAATAACTCATCATTTTTTTAATTCTATTAGTTTTGTTCTATAAATTTATTTTTTATAACTTAATATAAAAAAGCAAAGTATTCATTTAAATTTTTAGCTTGTTGAAGTACTGCTCATTTAATATAAAAAGAATGCGATCATTGAAAATTTTAAACAAGCTAAGCATCAGCTTATATAAGAAAGTTCGACTCAAGCTCCAGCCGACATGAACTTATATTCCAAGTCAACTCCAATCTATGGTGCTTTAGCTCAAGCCTTACCACCATGATATGATTCAATTCTTAACCTCATTCAAAAAGAGGTCAACACACCACTCACTCTTCCCTGTAGTGGCAACAACATCTCTCAACTCTTCTTCAAAAGTTGCTTTCTTATGCAAACTCTTCTCTCTCAAATCTTGGCACACAATGCCTAGATCTTGAGTTATTGAGAGTGATTTTGCACATTATATCTATTTATTTTTGCACATTCTTATATCTATTTATGTTAGCTTTAGCCTAGGAGTGCAAATGATTTAATCCAATGCATAAGCTTTTAGCTCGGCTCGATATATGGCTCGTGAGCCAAGCTCGATGATCTACCAAGCCTAGCTTGAGACAACCCAAACTTAACTGATTAACTCACAAGTTAGCTCATTTTAAAAAATTAATATAAAATCAACTAAAAATATATTAGAATTCAATAATATAAGTATAAAGTTGTTAAAAACTAATTTAAAATTATATCTTATTTTCTTATATAAAATAATTTCTTATTATTTTTCTTCTAATTTCTCATTCTTTTATTATTTTATTACAATAATTACTAGAATTAGATTTTTTTTATCTTTTCTATACTAAATGAGCTAACTTGTGCGCCGACTCGAATTCACAAAATAAAGTTCTAACTCAACTAATTAATCAAGCTCAATTTCAAGCCAGAGGTAAGTTAAACTCAATTCAACTCATTTACGCCCATACTCTAACCTCTTCGCTGACAACATTTGCATATTAACCTTATCAACAACTCTACAACTCTAGCCACACGCTCTATCTTAAACACTATAAGCACTCATAACGCTTGTTGTCTTCCCTTTGTTGAGATCTTTGATTGTTATTCACACTTGCATCCTTAACAAAAAAATCATGTTCTCATTTCTTATTTCTTTGATCATCAATTTGGTATGAAGTCTATTTATTTCTTTGTTCATCCTCTATTGAAGGACATGTTCTTTTGTTCATCCTCAATTTGAAAATCTATTTATCTTCTATTTAAATCTTTCATAATTGCTCCACTAGCATTTGTAGACATACATCAGCCTTCGCAAGATCTCCACCAGCATTCATTAATACATTGCATTCACAGATCACCTTTGACATTGGTAGACCTCCACCCATTGCAGATCTCCTGCAGTCATCACAAAGCTTAAACAACCTCCAAGAGATCTTCATGGCATTCACAAATCTCCTCCAACATTCAGAAGACTTGATCTTCATAGACCCCCTTCAGTTGTCACAAAGGCCCACCAGCCTTTGTGAATTTCCATTGGACTTCGTAGATTGCCACAAAGCTTTATAAGTCTTCATTCGCCTTCACAACAACATCTTTGTTCAATCCTAATTATTATTGCTTTGCACATGTTCCTCTAGCTTCCGCCAGCATGCCTCTCTCCTTGCCTAACGTTGTCTTAAGTTGATTGCGATTAGTGACCATTCAGATGCTAACAAACTCAAAGCTTATAGATATATACATATGTATGTATATATATATACATATACATATACATATGCACACTACATACATGAATTTAAAAAGGAACTCTGTACGTGCAAAATAAATATAATATATATATATATAATATATATATATATATATATATATATATATATATATATATTGTCATTTAGTGTATAATAACAAAAAAAAAAAGAAAAATGAGGCAAGCCCTCACTGGTTCTCCTCACGCAGAGTCGATCCTGCAAACCACTAGCTCGCCCCTTGAGACCAAGCCTCGGCTCTCACTCTTTCTCCTCCGACTCCCCAACCAACGGGAACCGCAGATGACCTCACCCATTCCCTTTTTTTCCCACACTCGTTCCGTCCCCTTTAAAACCTAAAATTCTTCATTCCATCTGGCTCTTCTCTCATGCTTCCGTCTCCTCAATTGTGGAACTGCACTCCCTCACACTCTTCGTGCTCCCGTCGATCGAACCATAAACCGAAAGCCTCTTTCCCCTCTTCCGATTCGCTCCCTAAAACTATATGCCCTAACTCCTTGTCCGACCTCTATCACTCACAAACGACGGCTCGATGTAACTCCGTCATCAAATGGGTTCCTCTCGGTCTGGTACTTTTATTATCTTTTAATTTTTCTTTATTTCACATCTAAACTTTAATTTTATTTAAATAGAAAATCTTTATTATTACATCAAAAATACCACCCTTGTTATTTTTTTTTGAATTAGACATTGAGCATAAAAAAAGCTTAAATATTTAAGCAAATATAATAGAATATATATATATGTAAATTTAAGTAATAATAATTAGAACTTCTTTCTTGATCGGTTAGACCCCGCCGAAATGTTTGAGGAAGCCGAAGATGCCGGAAAGGAAGCGGGAGGCCGTTGCAGTTGATAATTAGAACTCTTATAGTGTAATTCAAATCAAAATTTAAGTTTTTTTTTAAGGTGCCTAAACCGTCGTCTCAGGATTAGAAATGATTCAGCGGCGAGCCTCCGAAACTATATAAATAAAGGGCACGGCATTCGATCTTGCTACATTCTAAATTACTCAACCCACCTGTTCGCTCTGTTGTGAGAAGAAGAAGGAGAAGCCTTTCAAACACTCATCCAGTTCTCTCCAAATGGGCAAGAAGCATACCTGCCATAGTCTGTGCTGCCGGAAGTTCCAGAAGCAAAGAAATTCAGAACCTCAAAACTTACAATGAGCAACTTCAGAGGGAAGTGGGAAAGAGCCGGAAATGAGCAGCTCCGCTTTGAGCTGCTGAAACCCAAAATAACAAACTACTAAAAGAAGTAAAAGAGCACCGGAAACAGATTGAACACCTTGAGTTGGCTTCACAAACCGCCGAGCAAGATTTTCTTGCGGATATGGAGCGCAATGTTATCAGACTCGTCATCTCCTCCGCCCTCACTGAAGCCACGGAGATGGCTGCAGTAATGAAGAAGACTGAGTCAGCCACTGCCAAACTGAATGCTGTGGAAATGCAGCTGATCTCTCTCCATAGAGAGAAGGATAAAATTCAGGAGAAGATGGAGCGCATTGTTGAGGAGAGGGATTCAACGCTTCGATCTTTAGAGCAAAAGAGAAGGGCTACAGATCCTCCTGAGCATGGTGGAAGAATGTGGAGGAAGTGGATCTACCCTGTTGCAGTTGTTTCATTCTTTGTAGCCACTGCTACAGTGATCTTTTCTGTTCCAAGAACTCTACTCTTAAATCTTAGTTCTAGAATTTAGATTAATCCGTAGCTTTATTTAATCTTTTGATGTATTACTATTATTAGTTAGCAATTATAAATATTATTGTTCTCCATTAATAGAAAGTGATTCTTGATTCTTTAAAATTGAACTTTTACAGTGATATTTCATTAGTCTGATTTAAAATTCAGAAAAGATAATAATAAATATTCAATCTCTGTTGGAATAAATATAATTTTGCAGATAATTTTTAAATGTGATTTCTTTTTCATATTTTCTAATAAAATATTTTTTTGTTTTCCTGAATTGTAAAAAAAATAATATAAAACTAAAATGTATTGAAGGACGCACTACTCAAATCATAGATAAATTATTAAATCCATATATTTATTTTATTTAAAATTAGTCTACAAAATCGTTAAGAATCATCAAAATAAAGACAAAATAGTTGATTCATAATTACTTGAAAGTAAATAAAGATATTATTGTAATTTTATCTAAAAATAAATTTTTTGTCAATACTTATATTATATAAGAATAAAATGAAATTTAGAATATGATATAATTTAATCTTACAATATTTTATTTTAAAACCTATCTTAATGCTCGTTTTTGTCAGCTTATAACAGAATTTTTACTTTTTTTCAAAGACTTTGTGACTGCATTGAGAGTTGTTCTTAATGAAATTTTGAGTTGATAGAAATATTTTATTAAGAAAAAAATTTGTTTAAATTGCATTAGAATTAATAATTTTTTTGCAAATGATTCTTAAATGAAACATGCAAGGGAGCTTGAAGTTGCTATAATCTCAAAGTTTTCAGAATTTATCATTTAAATAAATATTTTTATATAATTTAATTTTCAAATTTAAGAATATGCATAAAAGAAATTCTCTAATTTTACAAATATATATATATATATATATATATATATATATATATATATATATATATATATATATATATATATATATATATATATATATAAACTATTCAATTTAATCATTTTATTTAAACTATAATTTGTTTCTTTTTATTAAATCTAATCTCATTATTTGACAATGATTTTAAATATATCAAATTCATTAATTTTAATTAGTTTATCTCATGCACATAGGGGTTACTTTCAAAATTTAGACCGAACTATAACTTTGAATTTAAATAAAATAAATTAAGAGATATTCTAATCTTGATCCTTTTCACTTTACTCTTGATTGACCATTTGCTCGCTCTAAATTTTGTACTCACTTGATTGTTCTTGCTCAATCCCCCATGGTTTTTTCTTCTTCTTGCTTTCCACACTCATCGATTGATCTCTTGCAGTTGTTCATTTCTCCCTCTAAGGCATACTTTAATCTTTGGCTTGCTCTCTCTCTCTCCCAATTTCTCTCCCAAGTTCACTCTTAACTCTCACTATCATGCTCTTTCATTCACTCTATCTCTCACTTCTTTTTAATTGGAGAACTTGTTAAATGATGGTTCACATTAATCGATGCTAGCTAGTTTATCTTTTTTAATAGGCCTTAACTCTTGCTTCTCCCGAAAAGAAAAAGTGAAAAAATGAGCAAAATTCATTGTGCTTTCTCAATTGTCTTGAAAGTTGTATCAGAATAGTTCAAGAATCATTATAGAAGATAATATATATTTTTTAAAGAATTGATGCAAATGAATGCTAGCTACCTTCAGTGCAAATTATGTAGGTGCATTTTAAATGTCATGTAACCATGTTCATGTCCTATTTTAGGAGTTGTGATTTTTTTTTCTATATCACAGTGCATTAACTTTGCTCTTAATGTAGAGGATTTAGGAAAGTGTTGATGTACATAATCTCATCATTTCATCTTAGAGGTTATTTCCATGAATGGAAAAAAATTGTTATTTAAAAATTCATGTCATTACTTAAATAAGCTTTAATTTATAGCTCTCTTTTATCAAACGCCTCTAATTCAAATATTATAAATCATAATTATCATAGAATGGTGACGCCAAAAATACATATTTGTGTTTTATGAATGTGCTCTCGTGTTTGACATAATCGAATTTTATGTGATGGTTTCATATCCACACCTAGCACGTAATTTCATGTGTTTATGAATCTTTCTGTAATCTGATATTCTATGTATTGCTACAACAAATAAAAGAATTTGTAAGTTAAATATACATTATATTAATGTTATATAGCTCTAGATTATAGATTGAAAATGGAAAGTTTCTCCAATTCTCCAACTGATGTTAATGTTTATATTATTGTAAAATAATTCTGTAACTAATTCATCGTGAACAAATATCTTCACAAAAATATTGAGTGTTGGTGTTTGTGATTTAGTTGTGCATATATGTGTGAAACCTTCCATATATATATATTTGTTTTCTAGAGCTCTTCATGTTGCAATATAAGGCATGAAATTAAAATAAACAAGCTAATGACAACTTATATGGTGAGTTTATCACCAAAATTGTTAACCTAAAAGTAAATAGAGTACAATAAGAAGTTTTAGATGACCAACTTGCTTATTAATGAAAGCCTTTCATGAAATTGATTTTCTTTTTTACCCAAGGTATTGTGATTTTATACCAGTAGATGGGTTGCTTAACCTTTCTTTAACATTCTGATTGGTAGTTGATTAAAGGGCAAAAAAGAAGAAGAAGAAGAAGAAGAAGTTACATGTTGAGAAAAAAGGAAAGAGAAATATATATGTATTTCTTTTTGATTGGGAATTGGAGAAATTAGTTAAAACTTATAGCTCATAAACACAAATTATTGATTAGAAAACTCACTTATGGACATCAATGCATTAATAACAAGGGCATATAAGTATATGACTCACATTTGAAAGCAAGGTGTATCCTGATGATCTGCAGACTTTGGGGCATCAATAAAATATTGCATAATGCTGCCTTGTTAGGCTCGAGCCAATCAAAACATAAGCGCCATGAGCTAAATTTGTTAATAGATATAACCAAACTTTTGAAGTGGGTATTGAAGAATTGAGTCATGCTCAAGTTATTAAAAGCTTGACTCTACTCAATGTGAGCTCTACCTCAACCTTGACTCGTCGGAGAAATAGCTAGCTTGAGCTTGACTCGTGAGCTCGAAGCAAAGTTGTGATGGGAACTCATTGAAGAAGGTCGCGATAGGAACTCACTAGAGATGGTCTTGACTCAGGGCTACCTCTTGGGAGTGGAATTGAGTTCCTTGTTGGAGAAGATAGCAAAGGCACCGATGGCATTCATGGGTTGTCTCAGGGCTCACTAGAGATGTTATTGACAAGATTAGCAGTTATTGGCAATGAAGTTGTGTGGGAGGTTGCAGGAGAAGGCATCAATAGGACCATTGACGAGAATGTCACTATAGAGTTTAGAGAGGCATTAGATGACATTTGAGAAGAAAATTAGTTTGTTTGGTGGCAGCTATACTAAATTGGAGCAAATAAATGAAGATTCAAAGTTTTAATTGATCAGCTCAGTAGGACAACAAGCCAAGTCAGGCCAAACTTGAGCTCAAATTGTATAAATATATGAGCTCAAACTTAAGCTTTGAGCTCTCATGGCTCGATAAGCTTGACTTGTGAGCCTAAGTACATAACACTTAAAAAACTGTGATGATCTTTGTATTCTCATATGTTCATGTGTTTATATAGGAGCATAAGCTTAGGTTAATTTTTTTCAGGGGTTGGTTATATAGTCTTATCCCAACATTATACTAGTTATTTCTATGACCCAAAACTTTGACTTTCAGGATATAATGGAGACAACCTAATCACAAATCCAACTACACTCTAAATTCATACGGTTTTATTAAAAAAAAAACAAATGAGCTTTTATCAAACTGACGCCTGGAATTGTTTGAGTGGTGCATCTTGGAAATGATCAATACAAATTTAACAAGAATTGGAAGTGTCAAATGTAGTGCCTAGCATGATTTTTGTTTCAAGTTGGTGTCGTTTCTTACCTAGGCAAATTAAAACTTAATTGGATTCCGCATCATTACGAATGTTTACAAAGATACTGCATATGAATATATTAAACAACTTCATTATATTTTATTACATGATTGAATCTATCTCTTTGACTCTACGAACCTTTATTTTTGGTGTTCTATTTGAATTGTAGGAAGGAGTTTCATCAGATTGTTTTATCATTCAATAAAATTGTAAGAGATGTTGACCAACTACTAAGGGGATCAACTCCATACCAGATGCAACTTCATGTTGGTATATAACCAAGTCTTCAACAATGTCTAGATGACATTAATACTTTCCATAAGATGCATAGATTAGAGTAAGGATGAGTTTATCCATTTATTTAAAGATTGAACTTCTAAGATAGATGTCTTCATATTCTCTAGTATTGTTTACTTTCTTCTACTTAAGTATTTCTGTTTCTTTTTTTACTATATAGTTTTTCATGTTCTCCACTATTCTTTTTTTTTTTGTCTTGTTGGCTAACTTGATGAGGGAGTATGCATCCTAGCCAACCGCAATTGTGACATCTATGGATGTATTTTGTCTGAAATAATTTGCAAATATAGATCTTATTGCTTTACCTACTTTCATATTAAGTTTACTTTTTTATATATCAAGCAAATTCAGTTAATAAATATCTATAACTGCAAAGAAGATAATTTACTCATCTTTCTCCATCATATCAGTGAAGAACATCTACGACACTCCATGTTTTTAAGTACAGTAAATAACTCATAAATTTTAGTGCTCAAAATGGCATTTTTTATGCTAATTGCCATATGCAGTATCATGGATGTCCAAGGCATTAGCATCATAATGGGAAGAAGAAGGTAAGTCTCTTTAAGATTCATCCTCTTCCAAGCAACCAAACTAGCATTGAGTACGATTTGGTATGCAAGTTTGAATGGATCTACAACAAGGTGATTAGAAAAGCAAGCTACCAAAGAGTCCAATCTTGGCAGTTGGGCATGTGTAATTCATGTTGTAATGTTAATTTTGGGTGTGATGAAAACTTTTAATATTTTTTACCTACATCAATATGACTTCTATGAGCAAACTCGCTAATTTGGTCCCACTATGTTAATGCATCATAATATTTGCAAATCATAAATCAAACATGCAGAAATTGTTGAACAAATAGGATGAGTAGAGCAGAAAAGTGCTTAGTAGTAATAAAAATTACTCCTCAAACGATCAATGAGCAATTTTTATTTTGACAAGTGAAATTATTCTGAAACAGTATAACATACCTATTTGATAGGGGGTAAGTTATTGATGTCAGGTATTAAAATAATTCAATGATTTTCAAAAGACCAATGAACTTCCATTGGATAAAAGGTTCTTAAAAGTTGAAACCTCGAGTAAAGCTAAACATCTTTCTGTAATTTGTCACTGTGTTGGGTTCATGTTGCATTCCTATCACGCATCAATTTTCTTGATAGATTTGTTGAAGCCTATTGTATGCTAGAGCACAATAAAATTTTAGGATCCCTATCAACGTCTTATTCTATAATTTTTTTTGCAATGTTTATGGTCAATTTTTTGCACCTTGCACTAATGAGCAATTTCTATCGATTCCTTCTTAAATCGTCAATTGTTTCTTCATTGATGTTGAAGTACTTCAAATGCATCAGACATGCATTCTCATTCTTCAATGAACCTTTTTTAGTTCATTATAATTTTGTTGAATATGTCAATAAATATTGATACATGAAGATCATTGAAGATTGATTGTCACTTGATTTTAAGTGAAAACAAAGTATATTTTATATTAGAAAGAGAGATGATAGTATTTACTTGATCATTTTATTAAATTCTTTTGAATTCCATACATATTATATATCGAGGAAAAGAAAAAGAAAATAATAAAAAAATCTTTATTACAAATACATATATACATACATATATATATATATAGACGAAGGAAAAGAGCAAGAAAACAAAGTATGTTATATATATATATCTGTGTGTGTGTGTGTGTATATATATATGTGTATGTATATGTATGTATGTATGTATGTATATATATAACCAATGCAAGAGTCTAAAAATAATAATATATAAAAATATAAATTTGTTTTGATTTAAAACATCAAAATTATTGCTTCATGATATGCATATGATTTTGAAACATTACAATTATTGATCTGTTCATTACATTAAAGATAAAATATAAATATATATATATATATATATATATATATATATATATATATATATATATATATATATATATATTTGATTATTTGAAAATAGACCAATTTAGTAATATCATTTGGATTTAGATGGAAATTAGTAGATATGTAATGGAGAAGGTGGGGCAATATCAAAATTATAAAATAAGTTAACATTATAATGATGTTTAATATAATATAAATACATCAATTTTATGCTAAAAAAATTTATTTACTCAAAATTCTGCATAATATTGATCCAATTTTTGAAATATATTTGTATTTGTATCACACAAGAAAGAAAAATTATTAATAATAATAATAAAATTTCTAAAAATGCCTCTGCTTTTAACACCTCTAATTGTTACTTTCGATGATAGGACCAAATTGGTCCCTTTTCAAATAGTCGGGAATTTGAATTATTATTTTATTTAGTCCGAGACTATTATGACACTTTTAAATAGTTAATGACCAATTTGGCTCTTAACTCTTCCTTATATGTGAAGCGACACTTATGAAGACAACTATGCCATTTTGTATCAATATTTTTTTATGTTTTTGTTCGATAGTAGAGTTGATTTCAAAGCATGTCATGGTTTTATATCGCAGAACGGCTTCCAATTAACATTATATTTTTTGGCGTGCAAGTTTTAAGCATTCGGTGGCGATGAAAGCATTTTAAACTGTTTGTTAGTATTGAATTTAGTATCACCTTCTAGCTGTTAGTATGAAGAGTTGCAAATTCGGTGGCGATGAAAGCATTTTAAACTGTTCTAATAGCTTGTTAGATCCCTTGGAAATAATATTTAATTGTTTTCTTTTATTCAGAGTTGTCTAGTCTTTGGATCTTCAATAAACTCTCAATTATATCTATTGATGATCTTCAAACTCGTTACTATCTCTATTCAATTTTTCTTTGATCCAATTTGAGCATTTAATAAGATGAATAATATGTTCCAAATATTTTCTAAGAATTCCTTGATTATGCTTATTAATAATCATTCAATTTCATTATGAATCTCTTATGCATTGTTTGATTTTTTTTTAATTTACTTGGAGTGAATTATATTTGAAAACTATATCTTAATTCCAAAAGATCTCTTGTGTTTTGATTAATATTCAATCAGATCATGTTTCACATTAATTGAAATGAGGTATTAAAGTGCTAAGCTTATGTTTATCACCAAAATATCCAACTCATTTCAATTATTTCATGATCAAGTATTTGAATATATTTCCAGACATTGCATATTTCAAATCTTAAAAATGATTGAAATTTTTTTTTATTATCTCAATGTGAAATCCAAAATAATTTAAATATTAAGTGAGAGATGTTTATTCATTTGAGAGCAGCTGACTAGTTCTTGATTTCAGTTGGATTCAAATTTTGTTTACTTCAAAATTTCGCAAACTCAAATTAAAATTTAAAATTAGCTTAGAATTTTAATTTAAACAAATTTATTTGTCAATGTAAAATGAATTTCTAGTATGCATCATCCTTGCAGGGCTACATCGAACTATTTTGGCTCATCACGCCCACGAAAGGCGACTATTTTGAAGCAATGAAATTTTCAATCCCTGCTACTGATAAGATAACGTAGGCCTTTAATCACTAAGATAAAAAACATATATATATATGTATATATATAAGTATATATATATATATATATATATATGTATATATATATATATATCTTATATATATATATATGTATATATATATATATATATATATATATATATATATATATAGATATATATATATATATATATATATATATACATATATATATATATATATACATATATATATATATATATATACATATAGAGTATATATATATATATATGTTATTATATATATATACATATACATATCTACCAAAAGCACAAATCTTGATGTCAAAGTTTATATGATTTTGAGTCAAACCATCGATCAAGACTTAAAATATCATGGAATCTTTGGGACATCAAATCCCAAAACAACTCTCACGAGTGTTTATAGTCAAATCGGCTCAACGAGCCGGATCTAACGAGCCTAAGATCTCATAATGACTTCATTTGGGCATCCAAATGCTCAAAATACATCAAGTGATCAAGGAATCATCCCGAGCCGTCCGACGAGGGGAGACGCTACATGAATTTACAAGAACGCCTCCTCCCATCATCAATAAATAAGTCTTCATTCCTCACACCAAAGGGAGAGGCCAAGAATAAATGGAGGCCAAGTGAAAAGCCAAGTGAAGAGGAGTCAAACAAGTGAAGAAGAAGAGCCACCGCGGGGTTGCCAACCACCACCGCCGGCCACCGCTGGCCCATCCTTGCCACAGCCTGGGCAAGGAAGAAGAGGAAGAGTCCAAGCAAGGAAGAAGAGGAAGAGAGCAAGGAAGAAGAGGAAGAGTCCAAGCAAGGAAGAAAAGGAAGAGTCCGAGAGAAGAAGAGGAAAAGCCCAAGTGAGGAGGAAGAGAGAGCTAAGCAAGATCCTCCAAGCAAGATCGCACCCCAAGCAAGATTGCACTCCGCCGACGCCATCAACCATCGCCACCGCCCACTGCCACTAGATCAGATTCCCCGCTACCTGATCTCCACCATCAAGAATAAACAACGATCATTGTTACAGCTTGTTATTCCTCTCTCATATGCAATTTCGTAATCTTATCGAAGATTTTGTACTCAAATAGATACATGGAAGCTTTTATCGCCCTGGTTTTTCCCCTCTTTCGAGGTTTTCCACGTTAAAAATTCTAGAGTGTCTTCGCTTTTAATTACGCTTCACAAGGCGCGTAACTTTCACTTTCTCGACGGTTTTCTAGACGCAAGTTTGTCAGGAAGTTGATTCCCATTATTTCATCTTGTATGGCAATCAAGTTTTCCAACAAGATCAAAACCACCATCGAGGTGGAGCATTCAAGCTTTTAAAGAACGCAGTTTAAGAATGAAGATTCATCAAACTTTGTTCCTTCGATTCTCGCCGAACTGGGGCAACTCTTAATCTCAAAAGATAAGCAAGTCAACACCAATGAAAAGGCAAAGATCAATAGTCAACTCGCTACAAGTCATACAACTATTTGACCTTCCATACGTTAACGCCATCGAGTAAACACCGACTAACAACCCAGATAGTCAAAACGCCCCGGGACTCCCCGACCTCTTCCATACGGGTTAACGCCATCGAGTAAACGCTCGACTAACAACCCAGATAGGTCAAAACGCCCCAGGTGGACTTCCGCGATCTCTTCCACGCGTTAATGTCATCGAGCAAAAGCTCGACAAACAACCTGTGAAAGGTCAAAATGTCCTGGTGGACTTCGCGATCTCTTCCAGACGGTTAATGTCATCGAGCAAAGCTCATAAAACAACCAGAAAGGTCAAAACATCCTTGGACTTCCTCATTCCATACCAGCACGTCATCGAAAAGCTCGCAAACAACCCGTGAAAGGTCAAAACTTTGTACCCATTCCAGACATTAAGGATTGATAACATGTAAACAACCTCGGATAAAATCCTCATCGTCCCACTGCCGACTACCATCGTCTCATCGCTGACCATCGCCGGCATCTTCCGGTTATCATCACATTGTCGCCGGTTATCCGGCTGACTACCGACGCTGGCCGTCGACTACTGCCGCTGGTTGCCATCGCTGAATTTTGCCGGCCAACCTTTAGCATTACCACGCTGATTACTGCCATCGCCATCGCTGGTACCATCGCCGGCACTCGCTTCGCCACCATCATCATTCATCCTCGCAACTACTGGCGTTGCCCGCCCCTTGGTGGACTTCTGCGATCTCCATACGAAGAAAGCAAAGCTCGATAAACAACCTGTGAAAGGTCAAACTTTGTACTCCATCGCGCAGGTTAATTTGATAACACTCGATAAACAACCTTGATGGGTCAAAATCTCATCGTCTCCTCCACACTGCCGACTCATCGTTTGCCATCGCCACGCCAATTATCACAATCGCCGGCTCACATTGCGCCGCCATTATCCGCTGACATTGACGCTGCCGCCAATGCCGACAACCATTGCTGCTGACACTAACCATTTATACGGCCATCGCTACGCTTGCCGCCGCGCCATCGCTGCGACTATCGCCGCATCTTCGCCGCATCACTATTGTCGCCGCCATCCGGCTGACTACTGCCGCCACGCTGCCACCACCGCCGGCAATTCACGCTATCGCCATTGTCGCCGGCCATCCATCCGACTAATCGACGCCACCGCCGACTACTCAATTCAATTTGACCTCTTCCATATAACGCCATCGGTAAAACTCGACTACAACCAGATAGTCAAACGCCCTTGTGGACTTCCCCCTCTTCCATACGGGTTAATGCCATCGAGCAAAACTCGACAAACAACAGGTCAAAAGGTCCTGTGGACTTCACTCTTCCATACGAAGGCGAAATAATATTCGACCAATAACCTGTGAAAGGTCAAAACTTTGTACCCACTCACAAAGTTAATGCCATCATAACCTCATAAAACAACCTGATAGGTCAAAACTTTGTACCCAGTGTTAACGCCATCGGTAACACTCGACAAACAACCTCGGATAGTCAAAGATCTCCGGCCGCCGATACTGCCGCCGACCACCCCGCCGGCCGCCAACCATCGCAGCTCGCCACCGCTGCCATAATGCGCCGACACGCCACATCACCGGCAATCTCCGCCGGTACCACCATCGCCGCTTATCTCGCCACCACCGTAAAGTCACCATACCAATGTCGTTACCATCATCGAGCATCGCCAACCCCGTCTCGGTGATCGCTTCCTAACGACGATCCGACGGGCGAACCGACGAGGTCGGAAACGGAATACGACGGCCTTTGATCGCCTTTAACCGGACGGATGACGGCGTGAAACCGGAACCACGAATCCGTGGCCTTTGATCGCCTCGGACGGTGACGACGTGGTGGCAGAACCGAACCACGACGATACCGGGCCTTGATCGCCTTCCTAACGACGGACGACGCGGTGGTAAACCGGAACCACGACGTGATACCGCGGCCTTGATCGCTTCCTAACCCGGACGGGACGCGGTCGAACCGAACCACGACGATACCGCGGCCTTGATCGACCGGACCGACGGGAAACGGAACCACGACAATGCGGCCTTGATCGCCCACCCGGACCCGACGGGGTCGAACCGAACCACGACGATACCATGGCCTGATCGCCTCTAACCCGAGACGGGTCGAACCGGAACCACGACGTGTGCGCCTTGATCGCTTTAACCGACGCCGGTCCGAACCAATCGACGGCCTTGACCGCCTCAACCGGACGACGACGTCCGAACCGAACACGACGCGCCTTGATCGCTTCCTAACCTGACGACGACGGTGTCGGAAACCGAACCACGACGATACCGGGCCTGATCGCTCTAACCGGACGCAGACGACGTGAAACCGGAACCACCACGCATACCGCGCCTTGATCGCCTAACCCGGACGGTGACGACGTGTGAACCGAACCACGACGATACCGGCCTTGATCGCCTAACCCGGACGGTCGACGGGCCGTGAAACCGAACCACGACGATACCGTGATCGCTTCCTTGATCGCCTGAACGCTTCTTGATTTTCGCGCTTCCAAAGGACCTCTCACTCAAGAAGAAGGGAGAGGGAAAGGTGTGCCTCTCCTCTCTGGTATTTATAACAAGGGGCAAAAACCTCAAAATGGCTCAAAAGCAAAAACGCTCTCAAAACGCACAAAACGGCTCAAAATGGCTCAAAACGCAAAACGCCAAAATGTCTCAAAACGGCAAAACGGCTCAAAATGGCTCAAAACCCTTCAATTCTGCCGGGTTCATGCGGACCACAGACGCAACGCGCTGAAGGCTTACGGCAGTGCCAGACGCGCAGCGCGTGCCCGCCCGACCGGATCGCACTGATCCGCCACGCTGACCCGCTCCCGCTGTTCACTGGACTGGCCGACTCACAGCCAGAATCAGCGACCCGCTGTCACCCGCCGTCAGCCGCGATTCGACATCATGACGTCCTGTCGCCACACCCACGCGACCCGATGCCGCGCCGCCGCTTCAGACTCAAGATGCTCGCTGTCAAAAAGCCGCCCGTCAGCCTTTTCACGCCCGCTCAATCTATTCTACCCACGAAAAGCGCAACACCTTTCTTCTATAACGCGCTAGAATTTCGCTTATTCTCGCATAATTTAACTAAAACTCTCAAGAATGCCAGAATGTCATTTCCATGACTCAAATTTTCCACATACCTACACATATTATCATCTATAGTCATAATCTTTCGTATATGAAGATATGTTCTCTCAAAATATGTGGTTAATGGATCCGCAGATTTCGTTGAAGAATTTTCTATTTTGAAGATTGACACATATATTTTTTGATGAAGATAATATCATCCAAAAATAAGCAACGATATGGCTCTCTCAAAATACCACTAGTCAAAGCACAAATCTTGATGTCGAAAGCGATATGATTTTGAGTCAAAACCGATCAAGATCAAGCACTTAAAATATCATTGGAATATTTGGGACATCAATTAAATCCCAAAACAGCTCTCATATGCGGAGTGTTTATAGTCAAATCGAAGCTCAACGAAATGGGATCTAAGCCTAAGATCTCATAACCGACTTCATTTGGGCATCCAAATGCTCAAAATACATCAAGTGATCAAGGAATCATCCTGAGCCCCGATCGAGGGGAGTGGTACCGAATTTACAAGAATGCCCCTCCTCCCATCAATAAATAAGCCTTCATTCCTCACACCAAAGGGAGAGGCCAAGTAAAGAATAAATGGAGGCCAAGTGAAAAAGCCAAGTGAAGAGAAGCTGAAACAAGTGAAGAAGAAGAGCCACCGCCGACGGCGTTGCCAACCACCACCGCCACCACCGCCAGCCGATCCTTGCCGCTTAATCAAGCAAGGAAGAAGAGGAAGAGTCCAAGCAAGGAAGAAGAGGAAGAGCCCGAGCAAGGAAGAAGAGGAAGAGTCCAAGCAAGGAAGAAAAGGAAGAGTCCGAGGAAGAAGAGGAAAAGCCCAAGTGAGGAGGAAGAGAGCTCAAGCTCAAGATCCTCCAAGCAAGATCGCACCCAAGATTACAGACCTCGCCGCATGCCATCAACCATCGCCACCACCGTCGTCACTAATTGTATTGTATTCTAGGCCCCGCGATCTCCACCATCGCAATAATACAACGATCATCATACATACGCTTGTTATTCCTCTCTCATATGCAATTCTAATCGTTATCGAAGATTTTGTACTCAAATGATACATGGAAGCTTTTATCTGGCCAGTTTTTCCCTCTTTCGAGGTTTTCCACGTTAAAATTGAGTGTCTCTTGTTTCGCTTCTTCTTTAATTACTGTGTGGACTTGACACAACAAGGCGAACTTTCACTCTGGCGGTTTTCAAGACGCAACAATATATATGCAATTTCTACACATTTAAACCTCCTTCCTTTTTTTTTCTAAGTCCAAATTTCGATAGTATTTTGGCGTCGTCTCGCCACATAACTACCATCCACATGCCCCTACGATGATGTTGTTTTGTTGATTCTGGCGTCAATCTCGTTACACATGATAACGAGGTTCTTCACCACTGATAAAAGAAATATATATATATATATACAAATATTCTTCTCCCATATTTTTTCTAAGCCTGATACCAAAATTTAACAAAGATTTGATAAGAGCAACATCTAACGATTTTAGTACTCACTGTCACTGGCCGATATTTTAAAACACTATGGTCGATTTTCATCTCGTTATGCCCTGATGAGCATGATGAGACATTCAAATTTGCAAAAAGAAGTATATAGATATACCATATACACATTCACATGTTTTTATGCATTTACAATCAGCCACAATGATAAACTCTGGCATCTAAACTATAAACCCAGAGGAAGGAAGGGAATGGAAAAGTGTCGGAGACCAGATGAAACCCGTATGATGATGGAGTTATTTCTCAGTTTTTGTCTCTTGCAAAAGAGGAAAGATGGGTTATTTAGTTGCGGATTTGAGCAGGATATAATGTAAACCCCGCAAAACAGCAAAAAAAAGTAACGACAACTTTAAATCCTACATAACTTTAAATCCCGTTTCTCCTCTTATTTGCTTGAAATCATATAATTATAAATCCTGTTTCTACTCTATTTTTCCTTAAATCATAGATCCAGAAAATCGCATTCACATGCGGATTTATGGAATTTACACAAATTGAATCGAGCGAAGGAAGGTGAGAGGAAATCGACGGCTGCGGTATTAAGGAAATCAGGAGGATGGGAGGAAAACCGAGAGTGCGGCTCGGTTTGTGCAGATCGGGGTCGGGAGAGAGGAATCGGGCTTGAGATTCTAACGAAAAGGGGAGAAGTGAATGTGGAAGACTGGACGGGTAGGGAGACAAAGTATCGGTTGGAGAGGCACCAATGTTACAGAAGGATTGGAGAAGAGAGTGAAGGTCGGCGGAAGAGGAGAGAATCGAAGCTTACCACTTGAATAGATTGGGAGCCAAGATTCTTGTGATTGAGAGAAAACGAGAACCTATGGGTAGGAACTGAGCGAATGCCAAGAAGGGAGTTTAGCGTTCGGTTTTGAAGGAAGAGTAGGAGGGAACAGTTGCTTGAGGTTGAGGAAGAGGCGGGATCGGTTGAGGGAAGAGCCAAGCGAACAGATCGGGAGGAAGACTCTCGCGCGCGTGCAAATGAAGGAGGCGAAGCTGAGCGAACGAAGGGATCGAACGGGGCGAAGGGCTTTCGGGTGGAGCGTGCGTGCATGAGAGGTTTTTTTTTTCTCTTGGTTTATAGGGAGGATGAACCAAGGGTCAACAAGATGTTTCAAGTGATTTAAACTCTTTTGAAGCTTGTTAAGTGTAAGGCAATAACTTGCTATGCGCACTAGGTGATGACACTACTAGCAAGTGTTGGAATCTAATATTGAGTCTTGCATTCGTCAAAGTAGAATTTTTAGATTTTGAAAGTTGTGCTTTTTTCAAACTTTTATTGTTTTTCTTTCTTTGAAAATCATACATTCTCGTCAAAGTAGAACCCAATTATATAGAATAAGATAGTCCATAGTAATAAGTCACCAAGACAACCTTTATGTACCTCAATTAAGAGGGACAAACAGAGCAGTGTCACATAATCCAACCACATACAAGGAGCTTCTTTTATTTTCGATAGGTTGAATGAGACCATATAAATCAGGAAGCTCAAAAGCAACAGAAACAAATGGCCGATAACATAGAGAGCTTCAATCCAAGACTACTACAATGCATGCCTTTACACTACAATCAAGAAAATTACCAATTCATCGAAGATGGGCGATAGTAATCAAGCTTGTAAAAGTTTGATCAAAGAAAAGTACTAACGGAGAGCCAATGAATTAAAGAAATATCAAGGCAAACAAAAGGAATTCTACCACGAAGCTTACGGGATATCAAGTAAAGAAATACGAAAGCATCTCCAGATTTTTGACCTTGAGGACAAGGTCAGTGTGAGGAGGGGAGTAATGTTATGAATCAAATTCCTCCAAGGCCAAATACAACCACAAATAATACAGAATAATCAAGAATTTACAGATAGAAACTTAGCTCTTAAGTCTTCCCCCTTTTCCTCTCTTCTTCCTGAGCAGTTCTTCTCGGTTTTCCTCACCGGAAACCACCGCATTCCACCGGAGAAGCCGCAATTTCTCCTATGATCCCAGCCGCTCTCCCCGTTCTTCCCTGGAGCTCCTCGACGGCTCGAACTGTCGAAACAGAAAGAAACAAAGCAAGGTAAGGTTAGGTTAATTCGAATTTCCATCCAACGGCCAAGAAGCTGCCAGAGCAAACACAAGCTACGGTTCAGATCCGATCCAAGGATCAAGCCGCGCAGCAATCGACATCTGGAATCCACTAAGCCATTAGAAGAATCAAGAACCACCTGATCAAGAAACAAATCCAAGGGCAGAAGATAACACATGATAATCTGACGGCTCAAGCAAGAAGCAAAGAGGGACTCGATCCAAGTGCTCCAATCCAACGGCTGAGCTAAAAGACGCTAGATCCAACGGATCGGCACCAAAAAATCCTTTCTCCTCTCACTCCGTTCGAGTCAGTCACTGGTCAACTCGAACGACACAAACCAAGCTGCATATAATCCAACCGTAATTAGCTCAAATAAATATTCACTCAAGCCTCACTGAATCAGATCCAATTACATGAATTAATACATATCATCTTTCCACTAGTATAAAACCATCATCAATTACTAAAAAAAATTAAAGGTTCCTAATCATATCCCTTAGTTCAAATAAGACACTTTTCGTTAAGACTATAGATCTTGTAAAACAAATCTCTACAATGTCATAAAGTTTGCCTCATATTGTATCATAGATCGATCTTTTGCATCACTCTCATATATTTATTTTTCATTTACCTTCTCAATAATTATTCTCTCCACAAAATCTTTCCAATTAGAGTAAACCATGCAAAAGTTGTATTTTATTTGATTGAAAAGATTTATATACATGGAGTAAGTCTTACTTAAATTCTAATATTGAAATATGTAAGAATGAAATCAAATGGAGTACATATCATTGTTAACCAGGGAAGTGAAGTAATCAAATGAACTCCTTGGGGCTACTTAAAGCTTCATATTCCCGAGATATCCAGACTAAATATCCATTAACATTCTTACTTACATAAATCAATATATGTGAATGAAAGAATAGAACTTTACTTCATGCATTTAAGCTATAATCATATGTATTTCCTATGTATTCATAACTAACATTTATAACATATATAATCACTTGTTTATAAGATTTTGAAAGTAGATTTGGATTTAATAGTAATAATAGTCACACATATATTAATTTAAATCAACACATGCAAGTTTGGCATAAAGGAAATCATTTATGTTTAATTAATTTTTTGAAAAAATGAGCACATGAATCAAGTGACATACAATATTTTAATATGATTGGGAAGAAATAAAGAGATATAAGCATATAATTTCATTCAATTAAACTAATTCCCAAGGACAATCATATAAAATAAGCTTATTTAAAACAAACCAATGTTTCTTAATGTCACTTTCAATTTTATGTTTAGCTTGATTTAAGAGGTGTAAGAAAGATTTGCTAATCCAAATCCCATTCCCCATGTGTAAGTTAATTTGATTTAAGGAAAAGCAAGTAGGTTGATTTTATAGATTAATTAGGTTAAGGTAATAAAATCAATTAATTAAACCCTTGCCCATGTTACCTTAAGGTAATTGATTAAATAATTATGAACTAATGTAATATGCAAATACATTGAGAAGTAAATAGCAATGCTCCTATGAATTGAAAGGGGCCTAATGTAATTAGCTCATAATTATTTATTAATTAAGCTTAAGAAATTATTTTTAATTACTTTTATGATTTTCTTACACATGTGAGTTAATCATAATTTCACTAACCTCTTTAGGCTCTTGAAAACCCAAAGCTCTACCCAAGATTAAAACAAGGAAATCGATTCTTAATTAGGTGATTAATCCATTAATTCATTTCTCTTAATTAGTTAACAAAGCAATAATTATATCTTGGAAATGAGATGGGCTTAAAAGATAGGGAAAGAGGTCCCAACCTAATTCCATAAGCCACCTACTTGACCAAGCATGACTTAATGTGATTTGGATTTTAGCTTAGCTAATTAAATCATTAATTAAGTAATTAATCATTAATTAGCACTTTGGTTGGAAAGAGAGGGAAAATTAGAGAAAAGGATTAAGAGGGAGGCTCCAATCCACTTCCTTAAATCTTCTTACCATTTAATAGTGATTAGAAAGACCAAATAGTTAATTAATCACTATTAATATGCTTAATTATACCTTAATTAAGTTAAGAAGGTAATTAGGGCTTAATCAATCAATTTACCTAATTAATCAACAAATAAATTTCAAGAGGAGAGAGGTCATCCCCTAAACATCCTCAAAAAATTTGGAATTGATTAGGTTCTTAATTAGAGTAATTAAATTAATTAAATTTTAATTGTCAAAATTACTATTTCAAATTAATTAAGAATAATTTTAATGGATTCCTCCTGAAATACTTTTAAAATGAGCTATTATTTATATTTTGAGTTTTTCTAATTAGTTATGAATTATGAAAGTGCCTTAAAATCCAATTAATAATCATTAAAAATCTCATCGACAACACGGGCAGCGCGGCGCGGCGCTTATGTGGCCACGGATTGGTTATTTAAGTTGTCACGTCTACGCGCCGAGTAAGCTGGCGACATACGCGACATTTATCCTCGCCTAATCTCGATCGACGATCAAACCCGAGGGGGATAATCTCGTTTGATCTAGCATAATTTGATCAGAGCCGTCCGTTCCAATCACGCAGAATGGACGACCCATGATCCTTCTTTTCACGAGCAACAAACGATAAGGTCCGTCCGCCATGGATCGTTCGATCCGAGCTCACCTGAGCTCGGATGAACTTCAAAATCAACCCACACCATCAAGGGAAGGAGACGAGCACATCCGACGATCAAGATTGCATGTAATGAAAATTTTTTTCGAAAAAGACCAACCACACTTAAGCTAGAGATCAGCTTTTATGGAAATACCTCACCGGAGCTAAGACTGATAGTTCCACGCTTAAGGAAGCTTCGTCTAGTAGAGACAAAACTCTGTCGATTAGCACAAGCCTTGATTTGGTATGAATTTCCTTGGAGACCAAGATCCTCCTCCTTGGCATTCAACTTTGATTGAACTCGAGCTTGGAGTTGATTTGGAGCTCGAGAAATGATTGGGGTGGCCTCGATGAGGTGTAGAGATAGTGTAGGAATGAAGAATTTGATTGAGGTGGGGTATTGGCGAAGTTAGGATCGAAGCTAGCCACCCATGTTTCAGTTTCGCACGGGAAGAGAGAATGCTGAATGTGGGAAACTTGGAATTGCTCTAGAACTCACAAGGAAGCTCGGCTTAGTGTCAGGAAGCTTGCACGAAGTGAATTGGCCTGTTTCCCAATCGAATTGGGGGAGTATACCCCCTTGATTTGCTGAGCTGAAAATTTTCCTCATCAAGATTTTCACGAATGCTTATAACTCGACACGCTTCTTTTGAATTCTTTTTTTTTAAAGATTTTTCATGTCAAGTTGTATGTTGATCATATAATCTTCTAACTTAACGAGCCTTTCATACTCCTCCAAAGAGTTGATTATCTTTTGTATTTCAAGCTTTGACTACTTCTTCCTTGATTTGTGAGGTTTTAATGAAAAGGCTTTGGATAGGAGAATTCTTGAGTCAACTTCAAGCCCTAAAGAATTCTTTCAACAATTGCTTTCTATGACTAGAAGGATGTTACTCATTTATTTAGTCTTCTTTGAGACATCTAAGTGATCTATAATGCTAGCATTTATTAATTATTACATCATCTTTATAATAGAAGTAGTCATTAGTGTAATAATTTATTTTTTTGAGCATTCAGGCTTACATAGGATACTAATTTTGTTATTAATGTATAAATCAACTGTCATTAATTACCTTTTGGAATAATATCTTTAAGCAATCTAATAAATTGATCGAAATATTAACACATGTTAAATTTTACTTTGATAATAAGCATTCTTATTGAAATAAATAATTCAGAGTGATTAGTGTAGATAGGGATGTAAATGAGCTAAGCTTGAGCAAACTAATTGTTTATTTGTGTTTAGCTCATTCAAAAATTTATTTATTTGAATTCAACCATCTTCAAAATAGTTTGATAGTTTGTTTGTTGTTCATGTTTGTTTTGCATCAATCGTAATGAGTTTGTTTAGGCTCACATTGACTTGAATTATTAAAACTTAATAAATTTTTAGCTCTATTTAGTAAGCATTTCTTAAAAATGATGACTTAATAAATTTTATTTAATTAGAATTTTAGTATGTAATTAAACTACTGTAATATATATATATATATATATATATATATATATATATATATATATATATATATATATATATATATATATATATATATAATTTTAAAGTGAAATAAGTCAAACACAATAAAATAGAGGGCTATTCATGTGGGGCTCAATTACAAATTCTATAGGTTCGGTATATTTGCTTTGCGAATGATTCAAATAAAAGTTAATTAACGACTTGAACATAACTCACAAACAAGCATTTTTGATAGCCCAATATAGCAATGTCATAATAGTAGTTGAGTCGCACAAAATAAATGATGAAATATTTAATTCTTGTTATTAGGAGCCTCTTCACTAGCTTTTCCAATTTATGTTATAATCTCTTTGTTTGCTTTCCGTTTAATGGTACATAATTAGCTGAAGCAACAAAGCGAATGCCAACACACAACTCACTCTTTCTATGTGATGACCAAAATCACGAGTATATTTGATTTCTTGCATTAAAAACATGAACATCTAAAAAAATTTTTGGAATAAAAAATCGATCGATGAGAAGGTATGGAGGCAAACAAATCCAACTTCTTTAAAGAAATTCATCTATTCATCGCCTTAGTCAAGATGACAGTCAATTATACATCAATGAATGTTGACTTATAATATCCATGTGCTATAAATATTTTAAATATTTATCCTTTTATTACACATTCAAATACCATATTAAATTATGAGTTATTTTTCAAATAAAATTCATAAATTATTTACATAAATGCATCTTCAATTATATACATATATCAAAAATAATACAAATGTAATAGTACATAAAACTATTTAAATAATTTGCATAACATATACCCATATACAATAATCTTAATAGCCAAAGAACTTTAATTTAATATAACATGCAACTATCTAATTAAATTGCATGCATATAACAAAAGAAGTTTGAATTAAAACTTTCATAAACATGATTAAGTAAATTAAAGATAAATATAAAATTATTTTACTGATAATGGATCTAACATGATTATATGAATAAAAATGTATAGCCCTTAAATTAAATGTAGATTTAGTTAAAAATATGATCTCAAAAATTATAAGTAATCATAGATCTAAGAAAAAACATTTATCTAAAAAAATAATATAGATCTAAAGAAAAAACTATAAATATAGAAATATTATAAAGCAAAGCATACATCACAAAATCAATAAAGTTAACAAATGAAACTTTAATTTTTGTGGGTAGAGAACTCTATCTTCAAATCTATTGGATAAATAGAGCAAATCTAGCCTAGATGAAGTAATCTAAGCTACAAAACAAGGTAAGAAGTTGCAAAGGAAAGAGAGGGGAAAGAAATTAGGGGGAAAAGTGCTCATATGTTAAAAAATATCAACACATATTGGTGGATTTTTTTTTTCCCACTTACATAAGAAAAAATCTTAACAAAAAAATAATAACAATAATAAAAAAAATCAAAAAAATTTCTCTTAAATTACTATTGGATTTTTTGCTAAAAAGTTTGCATGCAACCTGATAGTTTTTGTTCACTAACACTATATTTTCTAGTAATCTTGGCTAAAAAATTCCTTGAAAGAATTCAATTCATTATTGTTCAATAGTAAAAGAAAGCATCTCTAAGATTGAGAGTGATGCACAAAAGAAAAGCATAAAGAGAAAAGTAAACATGATACAAAGACATAAAATTTATATGATTTGATTGCAACCAAACCTACATCCATACGAGAGAGGAAAGAGGATATGATCCGTAAAATATGGAAGGTACAAATATGATGAATAAAAGCACACTCATCATCTCTTTCTTAATCTCAAGTGCACCTATGCTTAAATAAAAGTAGAATCTCTCACGTAAGTTGATTATCTCTAATAGAGATACCTACCACCAATATTTAAGTCCACCGAAATCCTCAAAATCGCTTGCGAATAGTGAAATCCTACAATTGTTATTTATAGTGAGAAATCAAGATTCAAGATTTTGTACTCCAACAAACCATAACCTTTAGGGTATGTCTTGTTTCTTCTTCTAAATGAATGAAACCTTTAAGTAAAGTTGATATGTCCCGAAAGTCTACAAGCATAGATTACAAACCCCAATTAAGATATATCATCTCATAATCACTAAAACCCAAGCAATCTTAAAGAGTATCACATGACTCTATGAGGTGGTGTCTAAATTTGGCATCCCAATGCTATCTTTTTCCTTGATATATTGACCTAATAAGTATCAATATGCAAACTTCTTCTCCCTACTTCTTTCATTCATGAACTACTGATTATAACATTCCTATCACCTTATTAGTGTTGGACACTTACAAATTACAATTCATAACACTTTTAGAGATGACCTAAGTTTCTCAACATCATAAGAATAGTTTCTAGTAGGTAACTCAATAACATTCCGCTAGCAAGAGGATATTGGGTAGCAGGAGGATGGTCTGGAAGTTATGCATTCTCTTTCATTATATGGTTAGCAATGGATATATACATATATGCATGCATGTATATAAAGGTGATGTCAATGCACAACCAAAGAGAGATCAATCATTCTATGATTCACTAAATTTAATTCAATAATAGCATATTATTATTATGCTACATTATTTAATATTTCACATGATTTTATTATCATAATAATAAATAAAATTTTTAATATATTGGCTTTTAAAAGATAAACTAAATAAAAAAAAAATACTAATGAGGCTCACTCTTTTGTCCCAACCACCCTTTCTGAAAATTTTCCCAACAATTAGTATAAAAGTAAGCTTTGTCCTTTAAAAAAATCTTAGACTTGTTAGACTTAAAAAATTCTCTCTCCTTTGGCCGGCCACGGGATCTAATTGTTCATATTCTTGTCAATAAATTAGTTGTATGAGTCAGATTATTTTTATGTTATTTGAAGTGAAAAGTCATCTGATTTTTGGCCTATTAAACTTCTTTTATGAATTGCTGTTAAAATCCAAATAATCGGACAAAAGATTAAATTAAATTATCTTTATAATTTCATCTCATGGATTGTAATATATTTATTCAAGTAGTGGTTTATAATGCAAGACTAAATCTCCGTTGACGTGCGATCGTTATCACCGCATCATAGTATCATTTAGGCCATTCACGGCTGATTTGAGAATTTGCGATAAAAAAGTTGCGTTTTCTAACCTGACTTGGCTACTTATGGTGGCAGTCAGAAAGTTATTGTTTGACTTTTATAAAACAAAAAATTATATGCCCATCACAACATCACCACTACTATTTTTTTCATACGAAGCTGTCCTAAAGAGATCCTAAATGTCAACAAATTCCTTAATTTTAAGAGAAAAATCACAATTTGATTAAAAAATTAATTTATTTGATATGATTTCTTTAGCTTAGTTTTGTACGAATTTATCAGCCTCTTCCTTCCTAAGACTCTTCTCCAAGGACGCCACATGTTTCTGATGTTCCTCAATCAACAAAGTTAGCTCATCAATCTTGTAACTCATATGGGCTTCTAAACAAAAAATAATTGCCCAATTAAGAACAAATAGGTACAAATATTTTTCAATTTTTGGTAAGTCTATCAATGTCATATGATAAATATATTATTATTATTATTATTATTAAAAAATATATAATTAATAATTAGTCTTAAAAGATGATTGATTTTAAATTATGATTATGTTTAAGTATAACTTTAACAGAGTGTGCATGAAGAAAATACATAATAAAATAAATGAAAATCCAGGAAAGGTAGACGCGTGGATCTGTTGAGGCGGCCGAAATGCTCGAGGAGGCGAGAGGCCGTTGTTGTTAATCAAAAGAAATAATAATAATTAGAACTTCTATCTTGATCGGTTAGACCCCGCCGACATGTTTGAGGAAGCCGAAGATGCCGGAAAGGAAGCGGGAGGCCGTTGCAGTTGATAATTAGAACTCTTCGTGTAATTCAAATCAAAATTTAAGTTTTTTCTTAAGGAGCCTAAACCGTCGTCTCAGGATTAGAACTGATTCAGCGGCGAGCCCTCCCCGAAACTATCTATGAATAAAGGGCACGGCATTCTATCTTGCTACATTCTAAATTACTCAACCCACCTGTTCGCTTCCTTGTGGAGAAGAAGAAGAAGGAGAAGAAGCCTTTCAAACACTCATCCAGTTCTCTCCAAATGGGCAAGAAATTCAGAACCTCAAAACTCTCAATGACCAACTTCAGAGGGAAGTGGGAAAGAGCCGGAAACAGATCGAGCAGCTCCACTTTGAGCTGCTGAAAACCCAAAATAACAAACACCTAAAAGAAGTAAAAGAGCACCGGAAACAGATCGAACAACTAGACCTTGAGTTGGCTTCACAGATCGCCGAGCAAGATTTTCTTGCGGATATGGAGCGCAATGTTATCAGACTCATCATCTCCCCCGCCCTCACTGAAGTCACCACGCGTAAGAACACGGAGATGGCTGCAGTAATGAAGAAGACTGACTCAGCCACTGCCGAACTGAATGCTGTGGAAATGCGGCTGATCTCTCTCCATAGAGAGAAGGATAAAATTCAGGAGAAGATGGAGCTCATTGTTGAGAGAGGGATTCAACGCTTCGATCTTTAGAGCAAAATAGAAGGGTTACAGATCCTCCTGAGCCGAGCATGGTAGAAGAATGTGGAGGAAATGGATCTACCCTGTTGCAGTTGCTGCGGCTTCATTCATTGTAGCCACTGCTACAGTGATCTTCTTCTGTTCCAAGAAATCTACTCTTAAATCTTAGTTCTAGAATTTAGATTAATCCGTAGCTTTATTTAATTTTTTTGATGTATTACTATTATTAGTTAGCAATTATAAATATTATTGTTCTCGTCCTTTAGGGGCTGTTTGGTTGCCTGCATTTAGAATACAGTGTAAAGTGAAATACAGTGTAAAGTGAATACAGTGAATTCTGAATACTTTACATTGTTTGGTTTTATGTAAAGTAAATATATATGTAAACTATAGTTTACATTTGGTTGCGTATGTATGAAAGTAAAATAAATAAGCTGTATTTAAATATTTGGTTGGATGAATATAAAATAAATATTTGTATTAATACCTTATTCAATTAAAAAATAAATATTATCAAATAAAATATAGATAAATTATAAATAAAATTTTTTTCTTGACTAAAAAAATAAATAAAATCAAATACAAATAAAATTTATTTCAAATATTTAATTATTAGTAATTAATTACAAATTTTCAAAATATTAAAATAAAATCAAATACAAATAAAATTTATTTCTAATATTTAATTATTAGTAATTAATTTATAAATTTTCTAAGATATTAATTATTTGAATATTATTATTTTATATTAACATAATGAAATTTAATATATATATATATATATATATATATATATATATATATATATATATATATATAATTTTATTACTATATTAAATATTAATTAATTAATAAGATTTTTTTAAATAAATTATTCATCAAGATTTAATATTTATTTATTAAATAATTTTCTTTAATAAATAATTTATACTTTAATTATTTTTTTTATTAAAGAAAAATTTAATAATTATTTTATTTTTTTTATTTATCATGAATTATTTATCATCAATTTAAATAAATTAAAAAATAAATTAAAAAAATAAAAAAAAATTTTCCCAGCCTCCGCTCGCCCTCCCAAAAAAGAAAAAAAAAATTAAAAAAGAAAAATAAAATTTCCCCAGCCTCCGCTCCGCCCTCACAAAAAAGAAAAAAAAAAAATTTCCCGCGTACGAAAAATTTTCCCGCTCCGCGCGCTCCGCGCGCGCTCCGCTCCGTTCCGCGGTGTAAACGAAATACGCTCGTTTTTGAGCGTATTTCGTTCAAAAAATAAATAAAAGGAGAAATGGAATACTCAAAATTTTCGAATTAGATTAATCTGCGACAGAAAAAGCAAAAGCGCGTATTTAGATTACTTTACACCCAAAGTACTCGGAACCAAACAGCCCCTTAATAGAAAGTGATTCTTCATTCTTTAAAATTGAGCTTTTACAGTGATATTTCATTAATCTGATTTAAAGTTCAGGAAAGATAATAACAAATATTCAATCTCTGTTGAAATAAATAAAATTTTGCAGATAATTTTTAAATGTGATTTCTTTTTCGTATTTTCTAATAAAATATTTTTTTGTTTTTCTGAATTATAAAAAAAATAATTTAAAACTAAAATATTGAAGGACGCTTACTCAAATCACCAGATCAGAATTACGAAATTCATTATATTTATTTTATTTAAAATTTAGTCTTACAAAATAGTTGATTCATAATTACTTTGATATCATAAATGAAGAGTAAAGATATTATTATAATATTTTATCAATTTTTTTGTCAATACTTATATTATATAGTAATACAATGAAATTTAGAGTACAGAACTTAATCTTACAATATTTTATTTTCCGAAAACCCTCCCATCTTTATAAGCTTTAAGACCGCTACAAAGAAATTTCTACATTTTTTCAAAGACTTTTATGAATGATTGGTAGTTCTTCTTAATACAAATTTTGAGGTTGATAGAAATATTTTATCAAGAAAAATTTGTTTAAATTGCATAATTAATAATTTTAAATGATTCTTAAATGAAACATGAAAGGGAGCTTGAAGTTGCTATAATCTCAAAGCCCTATCCAGAATTTATCATTTAAATAAATATTTTTATATAACTTTAATTTTCAAATTTAAGAATATGCATAAAATAAATTGTGCAAATAAATTCTAATGTGATTAGATGAAACCTAATCAAATTGCATATCATATTGCAAATAGTTAGATTATAATTAAACAAGATGTTGTGGGCATTCTAAATATAACAATAAAAGACAATACATTTGATTCTCTCCCAATCAAAATTTAAAATTTTTAAAACATCAATATATAATTTGTTCCACACTGTTGCAATACATCGAGCATATAATCTATTTAAACGTTTATTTAAAAGAATATTAAAAAATCTCTCAAGATTTTTGCATAATAAATATAAATGGAAACATGCCCTCAAAAGCGACCGAATTAATGTAACCACAATAGACCGTTTCCCGAATTAAAACTAACGAATATTTTATGCATAAATAAAAAACCAAAATAGACCGTTTCCATACATACAGCTGAAATAACTCCTGGTGAGAAAAAAAAGAGGGACATCCATAGGCTTTCCCCGTGATTTTTGTTGAGGAAAAGCGCTATGGTAAAATATTTAATCAAATGCCATGCTAGTTATTGTTAATCCCGATAGATTTGTAATATATACCAAGTTAAATTTAATTAATGGCTTCAATAATCTGCATCTCTGACTACACTCATATCGTCTATAAGAAAATTTTTCAAGCGTCTGAGGCGCAGGATATTGCCAGAGAACCGTATCTCATTCTCGATTTCGTCTACAACATCGACGGAGAGAGGGTGGTGGAGGGCATTACAATGGGGATGACATCAACCAATGGCTAAGGGTGGTGTGTGTCTTTGTTTATATATAATTCAATATTCAAGAAATCATTCAAAGTGCGTATCTAATATGGATTATTATATCATTATTTCATTCTCAAAAAACCATCAAATTAATCAAAAAAGATTATAATATCATTCATGATAGATGGCCTGAAATCAATGGAATACTGAAACAAATTTATTCATATATAATCAATATCTATCTCTTGATTTCCCTTTTTTTAGTTTGAACAAGGGAAAAAGAAAACTAAAAAAAAAAAAAAATCTAGAAGTAACTCCCCTCAAAACGGCACAATCTTGGACCAACACAGCGGGCATAAGTTGGTCTTCTCAAACCATCTGCCCGCATAAGCATCGTGGAAACCAATGAAACGTAAACCACCTCTTCCCCCTCCTTGAACTCATCGAAACAGATAACACAAAATTTATTCTCCTTCTCCGCCATCGCCGCGCCAATATAAACATTCTTCTGCAACAAATTCATCCTTCTCTCGCGAAGAGACTCGGCGTCATCTAATTCCATCAAGCCATAATCTTCCTCCTCTTGTTGGTCGATCTCTACTATGACATCTACGCGTTTCAACCCTTCAACTCAAGAATCAGCGCCGATAATAGCATCGAGACCGCCTCTTACAATCTCAGCTTCTTCGGGATCAACCATTGTATCCAATGGCAGAGGCTCCTTTCCCTCGATGAAGGCTCGGACAGTGACGGATGGATTCGACAAATCTATGTCTGTAATGCCTCCACCACCCTCTCTCTCCGTTGTTGTAGACGAATGAGATACATCTTCTGCAATATCCTCGCCGACGCTTGAAAAATTTTCTTATGTATTATATGGGTATAAATGAGATGACAGCCATTAATTAAATTTAATTTGATATATATTACAAACCTATCGGGTTTAACAATAACTACCATGAGCGCTCCTTATGTAGATTAATTGTTCAGCTAAATATTTTACCAAACCGTTTCTTTTCAACAAAATCAGGACAAACCTTTCTTTTCTCACCAGTTATTTCAGCTGTATATGAAAACGGTCTATTTTGGTTTTTTATTTATGCATAAAATATTCCTAATTCGGGAAACAGTCTATTATGATTACATTAATTCGGTCGATTTTGAGGGCATATTTCCATTTATATTTATTATGCAAAAATCTTGAGAGGAATCGGGCTTGAGATTCCAACAAAAAGGGGAAAAGTGAATGTGGTAGACTGGACGGGTAGGGAGACAAAGTATCGGTTGGAGAGGTACCAATGTTAAAGAAGGATTGAAGAAGAGAGTGAAGGTCGGTGGAAGAGGAGGGGAATCGAAGCTTACCGCTTGAAGAGATCGGGAGCCAAGATACTTGCGATTGAGAGAAAACGAGAGCCTATGGGTAGGAACTGAGCGAATGCCGAGAAGGGAGTTGAGCGTTCGGTTTTGAGGGAAGAGTAGAAGGGAACGGTTGCTTGCGGTTGAGGAAGAGGCGGGATCGGTTGAGGGAAGAGCCGAGCGAAGAGATCGGGAGGGAGACTCTCGCCCGCGTGCAGTTGAAGGAGGCGAAGCCGAGTGAACGAAGGGATCGAACGGGGCGAAGGGCTTTCGGGTGGAGCGAGGTTAAAATTTTTTCTCTCGGTTTTTAGGGAGGATGGACCGAGGGTCAACAAGATGCTTCAAGTGATTTAAACTCTTTTGAAGCTTGCTATGAATAAGACAATAACTTGCTATGTGGACAAATGTTGGAATCTGACATTGAGTCTTGCATTCTTGAAAGTAAAATTTTTAGATTCTGAAACTTGTGCTCTTTTCAAATTTTTATTGTTTTTCTTTCTTTGAAAATCACACATTCTCTCATTGGCCTATAAAATATAATTTTACTCTAACTCTTCCCACTTATTCTCATCCTTTAATAGAAAGTGATTCTTGATTCTTTAAAATTGAGCTTTTAATAAAAGAAACATTTATTTCATACATCTTCCAACTTCTATTCAAATATTTTAGTCAGTAGCGACTTTAAATTATAAAAGTTAAAACAAGAAAAAAGACTCATCATAAATCATTTTGGAGTGATAGCTAAATTTTAAAACTACTCATCATAAACCATTTTAAATAACTTTTATCTATATAACCTTAAGTTTAGCCTCAACTCTACTAAAAAATTATATCATACTGATCATCAATGCCTACCTTAATATAATCAAAAATAGAACACAATAATAAATTAGTAACATCATGAACTATTGAATCATGACTATAAAGATTATTTTGAACTAAAATTTAATTCAAAAGCAAAAAAAAATGAAATTTATATACCTTCATTTTTTCTGGATTTTAGGTTGGTTGACCAAGATCAAGAGTTACTATATCATCAAGACTAACAATAATAAAGCTTTGCATCCTTAATTGATCAAAGAAATGCTATAATCAAAGGACAAAGAGTAAAAAAAAATTATCATGCACATCTACTTTTTTATGAAAAGATGAATTTGTTGAATATTGCATTTGTAGATAGTAGTTTATGCCACTCAATGTATCTTATCAAATGTTCTTAAACAATACCATCATTCAGCTTTCATAGCGTCTAATAAAAGTGTAAGCGTGGGAATAAAGGGAGAGGGTCGCAATTTTTTAATTATTACGAGTAATAGAGATATAGAATTACATGCATATGAAAAAAATCAATTGAAACAAGAACATTCTTGATTACTAAAATTATGAAACTCATATAAAAGTCATAATCTTCCCTACATAGCATTTCTTTTATTTCAATAACTCTATCCACATATTGATATAGGGCAACTCATACTATCACTAAAACTTTAGAGAGTAATTAAGTCTAATTATTATATATACTTAGAAGATCAAGTAAAATCTAAATATATTCTATCCATTTTGAATAATGATTTGACTCTTGCATGTATGAGTCATAGAATCCATATTTAAGTCTTACAATCTATTTGTTGGGTTATCATCATATATGTGCTAATGTCCTTAGTCATTAGGCCTTATGTATGTAGTGATGGTAGAACCAAAGCTAAATCATATCCATATGAACCCCTTTTACCCATTTATGGGCATTAGCCTCCACCTAACTATTTGAACTCCACATCACCTTTTGACCTTGAAACCACATCTTCCACAATCTTTTCTCTCTCTCAAAATATATGAACATTCCCCTCTCTCCCTCCTTTGATTTGTACAAAACACATTGGATCCCCTTCTCCATAAAGCATGTAACCTTGGAACCCAATAAAACCACTAGTCCATTAAATCATAAAAATTCAACTTCTTGGGAATGCACATAGATAGTCACAACTTCATGACTCACGGTTTCCTTTTTCATCACTATATATGCCATTTATTAATCATTTTGGAAAGAAGTTTATTTATTTTCTTTCACTTTGGGTATGAGTATCTTTGAGTACTTTCCACCAAAAAAGATTTCTATTATGAGAGCATATGAATCCTTGAAAAGAACTTAAAAAGAGAAGAAGAAGGTCAACATGACAAAGAATCATTCACGGAGACGTACTTCAGTTATCCCCACTATACGATCATAAACATTAGCTCCCATCAATGTTAGTTTAATGTTAACCGATTATAATTTTTTACACTACTGCATGGCTAGAACTCTAAATTTCATTAACATAATTTCAAGCATTATCATAATATATCCTTAGTTGAGTCAATAGTTGCTAAATAAATCCATCGATAAAAATTTGTATCGTAGCTCAAGTCACTTTCCTAAGGAAATTAATTGATGCCTATCTATTTACAACTATTAGTTAGATTTCTTCTATCCAACAACATGTTTCTATTAAATAGGTTAAATAATTTTATCTTACATCATATTTAGTTCTAGAGCAAGTAAATTTCTCGGGGAACTTCTTATTCGGTGTAGTTTTTACAACAGTATATCATATTGTTAGGCTCATTATCATTAACCTCCCATCCCATTATCAAAACCAGGTAAAAAACGTCAATTGTTTCAATAGATCATTACGCATACATAGGTGCTTTCAATTTTATCATATTTGTATATCATTTAAAAGAAAACATATGCTTGCATTAAATTTCTACATTTTTTGTGACAATTCTCTATATTTTGGCTACATCTTTGATATTTTTATCCATTTCATACATATAAGTAGTAAATGTAGATAAACTTGACATGTTATATAACTTTTAATTTATCAAGTGTTCGATTTAACATCTAGACCTTCAAAATCCAAAAGCACTCATAAAAATTCTCTCTATATATATAGGATCTAACCCTCTTATTTTATCAAACCTCTCAAGAGTTTAGGGCTATGTCGAAAATATATAAAAATAAATTTAATCTTACACTTGAAACAACCAACTTGGTGATGGTCACCCTAATGGCCTAACCCTCCATCTGCCAAGCCTTATAATCATCATGTTGATTCATTCTCAAAAGACGACCATCATAATTATCACAAGATAGATGAAAAATGACAACCACTTTGTCACATAGGTTAATTATTAGAAAAAAAATATATTGGTGGAATTCCATGATATCTAACGAGCATTATCATTACCATTATGAGACATCAATTATAGCAGGTAATTACTACTATGTCACCTCAAAAAATCAAGATTATGGCGAGGAAATTACTCAAATAGTCGAGATTGACCATGGCCTAAGGCTGTAAAGAAACTAATACACACCATGAACAACTCAACTTAGCTTGAATAATACTCATTCAAATTTGTTTAAATTAATAAATAAACAAACTTGAATAGTTTTTGAAAACTCAAAGATTAAATGAACTAAATTTGAGTATGACCCATCTCAAACTCATTTGTTATTCAATAAGTAACTTGTTCAATACTTGATATTAAACTGGATGATAGCTCCTATATTATTTAATGAAAATGTGATTAAACATAACATATTTAATTATAGATTTAATAGTAATATGATATAATTTAATATCAATATTATTATTTTATAAATATTTATTCATTAATAAATTTATTAAATAACTCATCATTTTTTTAATTCTATTAGTTTTGTTCTATAAATTTATTTTTTATAACTTAATATAAAAAAGCAAAGTATTCATTTAAATTTTTAGCTTGTTGAAGTACTGCTCATTTAATATAAACAAGCTAAGTACGATCATTGAAAATTTTAAACAAGCTAAGCATCAGCTTATATAAGAAAGTTCGACTCAAGCTCCAGCCGACATGAACTTATATTCCAAGTCAACTCCAATCTATGGTGCTTTAGCTCAATTACAGCCTTACCACCATGATATCATTCAATTCTTAACCTCATTCAAAAAGGAGGTCAACACACCACTCACTCTTCCCTGTAGTGGCAACAACATCTCTCAACTCTTCTTCAAAAGTTGCTTTCTTATGCAAACTCTTCTAACTCTCAAATCTTGGCACACAATGCCTAGATCTTGAGTTATTGAGAGTGATTTTTGCACATTCGTATATCTATTTATTTTTGCACATTCGTATATCTATTTATGTTAGCTTTAGCCTAGGGGTGCAAATGATTTAATCCAATGCATAAGCCAACTTTAGCTCGGCTCGATATATGGCTCGTGAGCCAAGCTCGATGATCTACCAAGCCTAGCTTGAGACAACCCAAACTTAACTGATTAACTCACAAGTTAGCTCATTTAAAAAATTAATATAAAATCAACTAAAATATATTAGAATTCAATAATATAAGTATAAAGTTGTTAAAAACTAATTTAAAATTATATCTTATTTTCTTATATAAAATAATTTCTTATTATTTTTCTTCTAATTTCTCATTCTTTTTATTATTTTATTACAATAATTACTAGAATTAGATTTTTTTTTATCTTTTCTATACTAAATGAGCTAACTTGTGCGCCGACTCGAATTCACAAAATAAAGTTCTAACTCAACTAATTAATCAAGCTCAATTTCAAGCCAGAGGTAAGTTAAACTCAATTCAACTCATTTACGCCCATACTCTAACCTCTTCGCTGACAACATTTGCATATTGACCTTATCAACAACTCTACAACTCTAGCCACACGCTCTATCTTAAACACTATAAGCACTCATAACGCTTGTTGTCTTCCTTTGTTGAGATCTTTGATTGTTATTCACACTTGCATCCTTAACAAAAAAATCATGTTCTCACATTTCTTATTTCTTTGATCATCAATTTGGTATGAAGTCTATTTATTTCTTTGTTCATCCTCTATTGAAGGACATGTTCTTTTGTTCATCCTCAATTTGAAAATCTATTTATCTTCTATTTAAATCTTTCATAATTGCTCCACTAGCATTTGTAGACATACATCAGCCTTAAGATCTCCACCAGCATTCATGAATATACATTGGCATTCACAGATCACCTTTGACATTGGTAGACCTCCACCCATTGCAGATCTCCAGCAGTCATCACAAAGCTTAAACAACCTCCAAGAGATCTTCATGGCATTCACAAATCTCCTCCAACATTCAAGACTTGATCTTCATAGACCCCCTTCAGTTGTCACAAAGGCCCACCAGCCTTTGTGAATTTCCATTGGACTTCGCAGATTGCCACAAAGCTTTATAAGTCTTCATTCGCCTTCACAACAACATCTTTGTTCAATCCTAATTATTATTGCTTTGCACATGTTCCTCTAGCTTCCATGCCCTCTCTGCCTAATGTTGTCTTAAGTTGATTAGATTAGTGACCATTCAGATGCTAACAAACTCAAAGCTTATAGATATATACATATGTATGTATATATATATATACATATATAAGTATATATATACATATACATATGCACACTACATACATGAATTTAAAAAGGAACTCTGTACGTGCAAAATAAATATAATATATATATATATATATATTGTCATTAGTGTATAATAACAGAAAAAAGAAAGAAAAAATGAGTGACAAGCCCTCACTCGGGTTCTCCTCACGCAGAGATCCCGGGAAAACCACTAGCTCGCCCCTTGAGACCGTAAGCCTTCGGCTCTCACTGCTTCCTCCGACTCCCCAACCAGACGGGAACCGCAGCTAATGACCTCACCCATTCCCTTTTTTTTCTCCACACTGCTTCCGTCCCCTTTAAAACCTAAAACTCTCTTCATTCCATCTGCTCTTCTCTCATGCTTTCTCCCTCTCAGGGGAACCAGATGCGACGCTCTCACACTCTCTTTCCGTCTTCGATCAACTATAAACCGAAAGTTTTCGCTTCCTGATTCTCTCGATTCGCTGCTCCTTTTCCTAAAACTATATGCCTAACTCCTTGTCCGACCTCTATCACTCACAATGGCCTGTAACTCATTCATCAAATGGGTTCCTCTCTCTCAGATTTTCCCATTTCTTTCCTTCCCTTCCCTCTCACGGTTTATGACTCCAGAAACGAAGCCTCCAACCTCTCCCGGCATATGTTCCTATAGCTTCCATCAGCATGCCTCTCCTCTCCCCTTGCCTGATATTGTCTTAAGTTGATTGAGATTAGTGACCATTGAGGTGCTAACAAACTCAAAGCTTACATATATATATATATAACATCCACACATGTATATATACATATATATATATATATATATATATACACACATGTATATATACATATATATATATATACACACACACACACACACACATATATATATATATATATATAATATGTATTTGTAATAAAATTTTTTTTTATTATTTTCTTGCTCTTTTCCTTCGTCTATATATAGGCTCATAAATGTCTGGAATTCAAAAGAATTTAATAAAATGATCAAATACTCCTATCATCTCTCTTTCTAATATAAAACATACTTTGTTTTTTTCACTTAAAAAATCAAGTGACAATCAATCTTCAATGATCTTCATGTATCAATGTCGTGTATTGACATATTCAACAAAATTATAACGAACTAAAAAAAATTCATTGAAGAAAAAGAAGTGCATGTCTAACTGACCTGCATTTGAAGTACTTCAACATCAATGAAGAAAGAATTGACGATTTAAGAAGGAATCTGACAAATATCAGAGAAATTGCTCATTAGTGCAAGGTGCAAAAGAAATTGACCATAAGCATTGCAAAAAAAAATTATAGAATAAGAAGTTGATAAGGATCCTAAAATTTTATGCCAGCATACAATACGCTTCAACAAATCTATCAAGAAAACTGATGCGTGATAAGGATGCAACATGACCCCAACACAGTGACAAATTATAAAAAGATGTTTAGCTTTACTCGAGGTTTCAAATATTAACCGAATTTGCTTGATGTATAAAAAAGTAAACTTAATATGAAAGTAGGTAAAGCAATAAGATCTATATTTGCAAATTATTTCAGACTAAATACATCCATAGATGTCACAATTGCGGTTGGCTAGGATGCATACTCCCTCATCAAGTAGACCAACAAGACAAAAAAAAAAATAAAAGAATAGTGGAGAACATGAAAAACTATATAATAAAAAAAGAAACATAAATACTTAAGTATAAGAAAGTAAACAAAACTAGAGAATATGAAGACATAGATCTTAGAAGTTCAATCTTTAAATAAATGGATAAACTCATTCTTACTCTGATCTATGCATCTTATGGAAAGTATTAAGGCCGTCTAGACATTGTTGAAGACTTGGTTGTATACCAACATAAAGTTGCATTTGGTATGGAGTTGATCCCCTTAGTAGTTGGTCAGCATCTCTTACAATTTTATTGAATGACAAAACAATCTGATGAAACTCCTTCCTGCAATTCAAATAGAACACCAAAAATAAAGGTTCATAGAGTCAAAGAGATAGATTCAATCAAGTCAAAGTGATAAATTGATCTTAGTTTAGTCCCTCAACTATACAAAATCGATTAGTATTTAGCCCTCGTGAGACCATCTTGGATCAATTTTGAATAGTCAGAGACTAAATTAGAGAAAAATGATACTCTGGAACTATATTGATCAAATGTAAATAGTCAGGAAACTATTTTGGAATTTAACTCAAATAGAAATATGAATGCGGATGCAAATATTTAATAAACATTAGGTATTCAGTTCAAAGCCTTCATGAAAATTATTACATTGTTTCTCTTTTATTTCAGTAAGGAATAACACAGAACAAAAAGCTGATGATATAATGAAAAAACTCACATTACGTCAGTCATGGATATAAATATCATTTCCAATGTTTCAATCTGTTTAGCAAGAAAGGTCTCTTTAATACCAAGTAAAACTTCTAGAGCATCATAATTATTATTCTCGTTAAGCACCTGTTGATGAAATAAATACATAATAACCTTTATAAGTTACTCCACAATGTTAAAAAAAAAGTATGTAATGCAATAAATTTATTCAATAAAATCATAACAAAGTATAGTTTCAGCAACAATTATAACCAACAAAATAAATAAAAGTAATACTTAATAAAAAAAAACTAATTTGAAATGAATGTGACAATTTTAGTTGTTAATAGCATAATACCATGTACGATAGTGTTCAAATAGAAACATAAGTTTTTATAAATTTACATTAGTATCGATTTGAAAAACATAATATTCAGAGCAAAAGAACTTTTCATAACTTTTTTTTTTCTAATATTATCAATAGATTACAATAATCATGTCAAAGAAAGTACAACCAAAAATAAATAAATGACTAAAAACATACAACTCTAAGCAATTATAAACTTGGTCGTCTCTCATTGCCATGTAGCTTCCTATCTAATAGACAATAAGAGAGTACAAAAAGACATCCATTCAAAGAAATTTTTGACAAGCATAAGCTTTTATAAAACTTGCATGCTAAATGTACTTCATTGAATTGATTAAGTTTCACATTGAAGGGCTTAATATCGTCAAAGAAGATTATTTATTTTTCCTTGAAGAAAACATCCCATTTTAACCATTATATTCAGTAGAAGCTGGTTAAGTAAAAGGCAAATGAAATAAATATGAACATGTAGTATGGCAATGACTTGTCTTTTGCATGGTGAATCGAAACAAATGTCCCGCATATTAGTTGTGATATGGTTGGTATGAAGAAACTTTAATGGTGATGCACAAATAGTGATGAGAGAATTTGGAGCTCAAAAATGAAAGAATTAATATAATATGATGAGGCACAAAAATATATAAAAAAAATATCTAAAGCAGAAAGCTACCTGCAACCTAGTAATAATGGAAGAGGCATTCCCAAATAGTAAAAGCAATTGAAATTGAAGTTCATCCTACTGAACCATTGCACCTTCAACCCTTACATATTTTTGTTGAAGCTTCTTCAATAACACCATCATCTTCAAATCCACAAATGAAAGAATGACAGAAGTGAAATACAGGGATCAATAAGCTTCAAGAAGAATAATAAATAAGGTTGTAAGTTCCACATATATCATCATTAGCCTTATCCCAACATGTTTCCTACAAACAATATGTACAGAAAAATGAGATAAAATTTAAACTAAAAGCTTGTTCGATTTATATGCTATTTTTTTTAATCAACCTCTAATATTTTTTACACAAACAATTTGGTTTACAATAAATTTAAAACACATGCAATATGAGGGCATGAATTCTTTGCCCGACATATAACAACTATATCCTTTCGCTTTTCCAATCACTAATTGTGTTTCAAGATAAATTGTACAAAGCATCTTCACACTAAATTTAATGGTATAATCAAATTGAAAATCAAGTAGCAAATTTAAACACATCTCAAAATAATGGTGAAGCAGATAACAAACTTGTGACTACAAAGGTGAAAAGAAAAGTTGAAAATGCATTCATAAGATGAATTTATAAACATAAAAAACCTAAAAAAAGCAAGCATAAAATTTGTGCAAAAATATTTACACATAAGAGGTTTAATACCGTAGGCGGAGCTTGAAATTAACAAATAGATAAATATTTATAAGGCCGGTCCCCAATAGTTTGGTCATGGCTAATTGATAATTATGATGATAATGCTACATAACATTATGAAGTTATGTGTTATATGCCTTAATACAACCAAATTATAGTCATAAATGATAAAACCTGCTAGCACGGTGGCAATATTAAAATTTTGTCATGAGACAATGAAATAAATCTTTAAACTTGCATGCCAAAAAATATAATGTTAATTGGAAGTCGTTTTGCAATATAAAACTATGACATGCTTTGAAATCAACTCTACTATCGAACAAACACATAAAAAATTATTGATACAAAATGACAGTTGTCTTCATAAGTGTCGCGTCACATATAAGGAAGAGTTAAGAGCCAAATTGGTCATTCAATTATTTATGAAAAGTCAAAATAGTCTCAGACTAAATAAAATGGTCAATTCAGTCCCTTGACTATTTGAAAAAGGACCAATTTGGTCCTATCATCGAAAGTAACAATTAGAGGTGTTAAAAGCAAGGGCATTTTTAGAAAAATTTATTTTAATATTATTAATTTTTCTTTCTTGTGTGATACAAATACAAACATATTTAGAAAATTGGATCAATATTATGCAGAATTTTGAGTAAATAAATTTTTTAAGCATAAAATTGATGTATTTATATTATATTAAACAAAATTATAATGTTAACTTATTTTGTAATTTTGATATTGTCCCACCTTCTCTGTTACATATATACTCATTTCTATCTAAATCCAAATATATTACTAAATTAGTCCATTTTCAAATAATCAAAAGATTAAATTGATCCTTTTATTTAGTCTAGACTATTTTAGTCCTCCATAAATGGTTAGGGAGACAAATTAGATCTTTAACTCTATAAGGAAGGTAACAAGACAAGATCGAGCTAGTTAGAAACACAACACCCACCAATCTATAATATCAAATACAAATCAATCTAAATGTTTTCCAAGCATTAAAATCCATTCTTTTAACTTTCCTTCCATTTGTGTGTGTTATAGAAGGCCAAGATTAAATTAACAATTTTATTTTAAAAGGAATATAAAAGTACATGCCGAAGTTAAACTTTATGGAGACTATTTCATAATCTATCTAACCCTATAGAAAGAAATAAAATGGTTTAAAGGGTACACTGATGATAGAGGAACCGGTAGTCTCCCCACTGAGTCGTCAGGCTTATCATTTGAATTTTGATCATGCACAATGGAGTTCAAGAGTCCAGTTTTTCGATCATGGTAGTAATGAAGAAAAACTCCGGCAGCACCTAGATCTACTCCCCGAAACTCGGGATATGGCCCTACTTCGGACTACTTTCTATCACCAACGGGTAGCTCACCACTTCAACAGAAGAGTGAAACCTCGTCCCATATCTGTCGGTGACTTGGTCCTGCAAAGTCTCGAGACTGCAGGCAAAGGCCCTCAGCTTAATAAACTCTCTCCTCTCTGGGATGGTCTGTATGTGGTCATAGCTATGGTCAAGCCAGGAACATTCAAGCTCAAGGATCCAGAAGGAAAAACTCTACCTCGAACTTGGAATACTAAGAATCTTTGAAAATATTATCAGTAACTCTTACTGCATAATTATTGCGACTTTTATCTCGTCTGTCATTTCATCCTCGTATAACTGATCCCACCTAGTGGGATTAAAGCTTGTTGTTGTTATTGTTGTTGTCGTCGTTGTTGTTGTTGCAGTTATTGTTGTCATTTTCTCTTAAAGCCCATACCCGTGTCTTATGATTATATCATTGAACTAGTGAATTCACAGCTTTATTCTTTCTTTACTTTTCCTCCCACTTGAGAAATATATAACTCATGTTACATCTCAATTGGGACATGATCAATCCCAAGGGGACTTGATCGGACCTCTTCCATACGGGTTAATGTCATTGAGCAAAAACTCTGACAAACAACCCATGAAAGGTCAAAAGGTCCTTGGTGGACTTCTCACGGCCTCTTCCATACAGGTTAACGTCATCGGGTAACACCCTGACAAACAATCTCGGATAGGTCAAAAATCCTCAGCGGATTCAATTCAACCTCTTTCATACGGGTTAATGTCATCGAGCAACACTCTGACAAACAGCCCTGGATAGGTCAAAAATCCTCAGTGGATCCAACTCACCCATATTAGCAACGTCAAATAATATTTTGACCAATTATCCCAGATGGGTGAAAATAAGATGAGGGCGTATAAAAAAAAAGAGGGTATCATTGACAGCATTAACACGATGATATAAGAAGGAATTAAGATCCTGATACACGATAATGACATTACATAGAACAAACGATGAAGAAAGACATCCACAATCGATGCTACATAATATCGATATCCACATCATCACTAAGAGACGCTCCCTGGAGCCCACTCACAACTCCTTCGTCTCGACCGGTGAAGAATCTTCTGGATGCTTGGCGGAGATATATCCTCAATTTTGGCACGCCTTTATGTACCGCACGAATTCCTTTTAGGAACCCTCGGATGAAGCCCTCCTCTAAACACTGTCGTTCCAAGTCCTTCACTTCAACATCAAAGATATGGTTACGAGCCTCCTGGATAAAGTCTTCAATAGCGCCACGATAAGCCTGAGAATTCTTGAAGTCTTCCACTGCCTTAGAAGCGATCTCGCTTGCTTCCGCTTCTGACATTCTATGCTTCTTTTCAGAAAGACGATCTTGTAATGCTTTCTTGTCCGCTGCAAGTGCCCTGATCCTCTTCTCTTTATGGGGAGTCTCTGCTCTCGCCTCAATCAGCTCATCACGAAGGCTCTACCTCCCCGAGAGAGAAAAGAAGTCGACATATTCGCCAGCTCAGTTCTACACTCAGTGACCCTCCAAGGTCGCCACTTCTTTAGCTTTAGCATTCATCCTTCGCTCATACTCGCATCGCAGATATTTTATCTTCACAAATTCAGTATTCCATTCATTTAAGGCAACACCCAAATGAGCCATCAATCCTAATGACTGAGTTACCTTAAAAAAAAAAAAATCATCAGCACCAATGTTACATAAAGAAGAATAGAAGGAAGAAGAAAAAATAACGCACCAATTCATCTACCCGTTGACGTCCAGTACATATGTGATTTAATACCTCTTCAGGAATTTGCAGCTTAGAGTAACGAACTCCCCCATCATGAGTCGAAACAGCTAAACTCTCAGATGCCAAGTGGACATCATCTCCACAGATATCTGACATAGCCATTTCAAAGACGAAGTCTTCTCTTCTCGTAAAATGGAACATTGCTACCGCCGTGATTCCGTGACGGGCTTCTCGAGGGAACCCTATGAGGGGAACTCTCGTCACCCTTTCTCTTCAATGGAAGAGCGTGAGATCTTCCTGCCTGGATGGAAAGACCAACTTTAAACATCTTGTCTTCAACTATATATTTACTAACGTAATGTAACTCATGTTGCAAGCTTCCCACATCAGGAATATTAAGAGTTGCTAGAATGTCATCCTCCGATATCGGCGATGGATCCGGAAGATCATTCAATCTTCCCCATCTCTCGAAGGCCCCACTCATTCTTCACATAAAAGAATCCAATAGACCAAGTTTTGGACGGATCCCGTGCTGAAAATTCTATCCAATTCTTTATAGTCCGATAAGAAACACGTCCTTGAGCATCACATGTGAATCTATACATTCGACACAAGTATTCGATGTTCAAAGTAACCTCACGCTCCCTGAAGAAGGTAGTCAAACCAATAATGACCATTAAAGCTCGAAACGAAAATTGCATCAAAGCCACGCCACATTTTTTGAAGATCTCAATCAGCTCGGGAGCCAATGGAATGAATTCAAAGACGAAGAGTCATCTCGAAATAGTAAAGTACCGGCGAGAGGCTAACCTCGATCAAACTTTTTTAGCTACAACAGCCACCAACTCATTGGGGAAGAAAAATTTCCTGCGGAACACCATTAAACTATCTGATGTGACAGTGGAGGACATATCGTCCATGGCCGCCACACTATGAGTTTTCTTCTGACCGTCACCCTGTAAAAATATAAAAATAAAAATAAAAATAAAAATAAAAATAAATAAAATAAATAAATAAATCGAAGAATTTTGCAGCTCACTCACCTCAGTACGCGGGCGCATCTTTTTTTGCCCCTCTCGCTCGCGCACAGTTTGGAGTAAAATTTTTCTCCTACGATCTGACAAAAACACACACATACACATAAGAGGAAGGAGGGATATATACAAAGAAAGGGAGAGAGGGAGGGAAAGAAGTTATCCCCCTCCAATAATGCTATAAAATCACCAAATTAAGCTCGAAGTTAGGACGATGGTTCCTAACTGATGCATCCCCGCCGTCCTGGCGATTTTCAACTGCTGAACCTTCCATCGAAGTTTCCTACAAGAAAGAGTATGTACCGTGGGCTTTGATTGCCTCCTAACCCAGACGGTCCGACTAGGCCAGTAAACCGGACGAGGCCGGTGAACTGGAACCATGACGTATGTACCGTGGGCCTTGACCGCCTCCTAACCCGGACGGTCCGACGAGGCCAAGAACCGACGAGGAACCGAACCACGACGATACCGGCCTTGACCGATCCTAACCCGGACGGTCCGACGAGGCCAAGAACCGACGAGGTCGGAACCGGAACCACGACGTGATGGTGGGCCTTGATCGCCTCCTAACCCGGACGGTCCGACGAGGCCGGTGAACCGGAACCACGATGTATCGTGGGCCTTGATCGCCTCCTAACCCAGACGGTCCGACGAGGCCAGTAAACCGGACGAGGCCGGTGAACTGGAACCACGACGTATGTACCGTGGGCCTTGACCGCCTCCTAACCCGGACGGTCCGACGAGGCCAGTAAACCGGACGAGGCCGGTGAACTGGAACCACGACGTATGTACCGTGGGCCTTGACCACCTCCTAACCCGGACGGTCCGACGGGGCCAGTAAACCGGACGAGGCCGGTAAACTTGAAATTAACAAATATATAAATATGTTTTTAAATATGTTTGTATTTGTATCACACAAGAAAGAAAAATTAAAAATAATAAAAATTATAAATCAAATTGGTCCCTTTTCAAATAGTTAAGGGTGAATTGACCCTTTATTTAGTCTAAGACTATTTTGACTTTTAAATAAATAGTTGGTGACCAATTGGCTCTAACTCTTCCTTATATGTGGCGACACTTATGAAGACAACTATGTCATATGTATTAACAATTTTTTATGTTTTTTTGTTCGAGTAGAGTTGATTTCAAAGCATGTCATGGTTTTATATTGCAGAACGGCTTCCAATTAACATTATATTTTTTGGCGTGCAAGTTTTAAGATTTATTTCATTGTCTCATGACAAAATTTTAATATTGCCACCGTGCTAGCAGGTTTTACCATTTATGACTATAATTTGGTTGTATTAAGGCATATAACACATAACTTCATAATGTTATGTAGCATTATCATCATAATTATCAATTAGCCATGCCCAAACTATTGGGGACCGGTCTTATAAATATTTATCTATTTGTTAATTTCAAGTTTACCGGCCTACGGTATTAAACCTCTTATGTGTAAATATTTTTGCACAAATTTTATGCTTGCTTTTTTCAGGTTTTTTATATTTATAAATTTATCTTATGAGTGCATTTTCAACTTTTTTTTTCAGCTTTGTAGTCACAAGCTTGTTATCTACTTCACCATTATTTGAGATGTGTTTAAATTTGCTACTTGATTTTCAATTTGATTATACCATTAAATTTAGTGTGAATGCTTTGTACAATTTATCTTAAAACACAATTAGTGATTGGAAAAGCCAGAGGATATAGTTGTTATATGTCAAGCAAAGAATTCATGTCCTCGTATTGCATGTGTTTGAAATTTATTGTAAACCAAATTGTTTGTGTAAAAAATATTAGAGGTTGATTAAAAAAAATAGCATATAAACCGAAGCTTTTAGTTGTTCAAATTTTATCTAATTTTTTTGTACATATTGTTTGTAGGAAATATGTTGGGATAAGGCTAATGATGATATATGTGGAACTTACAAACTTCTTTATTGTTCTTCTTGAAGCTTGTTGGTCCCTGTATTTCACTTCTGCCATTCTTTTATTTGTGGATTTAAAGATGACGGTGTTATTGAAGAAGCTTCAACAAAAATATGTAAGGGTTGAAGGTGCAATGGTTGGGATGAACTTCAATCTCAATGCTTTTTTATTATTTGGGAATGCCTCTTCCATTATAACTAGGTTGCAGGTAGCTTTCTGCTTTAGATGTTTTTTATTTTTTTTATATTTTTGTGCCTCATCATATTATATTAATTCTTTCATTTTTGAGCTCCAAATTCTCTCATCACTATTTGTGCATCACCATTAAAGTTTCTTCATACCAACCATATCACAGCTAATATGTGGGACATTTGTTTTGATTCACCATGCAAATGACAAGCCATTGCCATACTACATGTTCATATTTATTTCATTTGCCTTTTACTTAACCAGGCTTCTACTCGAATATAATGGTTAAAATGGATGTTTTCTTCAAAAAATAAATAATCTTCTTTGACGATATTGAGCACTTCAATGTGAAACTTAATCAATTCAATGAAGTACATTTAGCATGCAAATTTTATAAAAGCTTATGCTTGTCAAAAATTTCTTTGAATGTATGTCTTTTTGTGCTCTCTTATTGTCTATTAGATAGGAAGCTACATGGCAGTTTATAATTGCTTAGAGTTGTATGCTTTTAGTCATTTTTTTATTTTTGGTTGTACTTTCTTTGACATGATTATTGTAACCTATTGATAATATTAGAAAAAAATAAAGTTATGAAAAGCTTCTTTTGCTCTGAATATTATGTTTTTCAAATCGATACCAATGTAAATTTATAAAAACTTATGTTTCTATTTGAACACTATGGTATTATTATTAACAAAAATACATTCATTTCAAATTAATTTTTTACATTACTTTTATTTATTTTGTTGGTTATAATTGTTGCTGAAACTATACTTTGTTATGATTTTATTGAATAAATTTATTGCATTATATACTTTTTTTTTAACATTGTGGAGTAACTTATAAAGGTTATTATGTATTTATTTCATCAGCAGTGCTTAACGAAGAATAATTATGTTATAGAAGTTTTACTTGGTATTAAAGAGACCTTTCTTGCTAAAACAGATTGAAAACATTGAAATGATATTTATATCGATGACTGACTTATGTGAGTTTTTTCATTATATCATCAGCTTTTTGTTCTGTGTTATTCCTTACTGAAATAAAAGAGAAACAATGTGATAATTTTCATGAAAGCTTTGAACTGAAAACCTAATGTTTATTAAATATTTGCACCTGGTGCGCATTCATATTTCTATTTGAGTTAAATTCCAAAATAGTTTCTTGACTATTTGCATTTGACCAAATTAGTTCCAGAGTATCATTTTTCTCTAATTTAGTCACGACTATTCAAAATTGATCCTAGATGGTCTCACGAGGGCTAAATACTAATCGATTTTGTATAGTTGAGGGACTAAACTAAGATCAATTTTGTATCACTTTGACCTGATTGAATCTATCTCTTTGACTCTACGAACCTTTATTTTTGGTGTTCTATTTGAATTGCAGGAAGGAGTTTCATCAGATTGTTTTGTCATTCAATAAAATTGTAAGAGATGCTGACCAACTACTAAGGGGATCAACTCCATACTAGATGCAACTTCATGTTGGTATACAACCAAGTCTTCAACAATGTCTAGACGGCCTTAATACTTTCCATAAGATGCATAGATCAGAGTAAGAATGAGTTTATCCATTTATTTAAAGATTAAACTTCTAAGATCGATGTGTTCATATTCTCCAGTTTTGTTTACTTTCTTATACTTAAGTATTTATGTTTCTTTTTTTGTTATATAGTTTTTCATGTTCTCCACTATTCATTTTTTTTTTGTCTTGTTGGTCTACTTGATGAGCGAGTATGCATCCTAGCCAACCGCAATTGTGACATCTATGGATGTATTTAGTCTGAAATAATTTGCAACTATAGATCTTATTGCTTTACCTACTTTCATATTAAGTTTACTTTTTTATACATCAAGCAAATTTGGTTAATAAATATCTATAACTGCAAAGAAGAGGATTTATTCATCTTTCTCCATCATATCAGTGAAGAACATCTGTGACACTCCATGTTTTAAACTATAGTAAATAACTCATAACTTTTAGAGCTCAAAATGACATTTTTTATGCTAATTTCTAGAGATGCAGACCAGTTTGTCATGGATGCTCTACTGCATTAGTATCATAATAAGTAGCAAGAATCTCACGGTAAGTCTCTTTAAGAGTCATTCTCTTCCAAGTAGCCATCTTTAGCATTGAGTGTCAGCATCTGGTATGCAAGTCTGAATGGATTTGGAACAAGATGGTTAGGAAAGCAAGCCACCAAAGAGTCCAGTCGTGGCAGTTGGGCATGTGTAATTCATGTTGTAATGTTAATTTTAGGTGTGATGAAAACTTTTAATATTTTTTACCTACATCAATATGACTTTTGTGAGCAAACTCGCTAATTTGGCCCCACCATGTCAATGCATCATAATATTAGCAAATCATAAATCAAACATGCAGAAATTGTTGAACAAATAGGATGAGCAGAGCAGAAAAGTGCATAGTAGTAACAAAAATTGCTCCTCAAACGATCAATGTGCAATTTTTATTTGACCTGTGAAATTATTCTGAAACAGTATAACATACCTATTTGATAGGGGGTTACATATGTCGATATTAAATTAATTCAATGATTTTCAAAAGACCAATGAACTTCCATTGGATAAAAGGTTCTTAAAAGTTGAAACCTCGAGTAAAGCTAAACATCTTTTTGTAATTTGTCACTGTGTTGGGGTCATGTTGCATCCTTATCACTCATCAGTTTTCTTGATAGATTTGTTGAAGCATATTGTATGCTAGAGCAGAATAAAATTTTAGGATTTCTATCAACTGCTTATTCTATAATTTATTTTGCAATGCTTATGGTCAATTTCTTTTGCACCTTGCACTAATGAGCAATTTCTCTGATATTTGTCAGATTCTTTCTTAAATCGTCAATTCTTTCTTCATTGATGTTGAAGTACTTCAAATGCAGGTAAGTTAGACATGTACTTCTTATTCTTCAATGAATTTTTTTTAGTTCGTTATAATTTTGTTGAATATGTCAATACACAACATTAATACATGAAGATCATTGAAGATTGATTGTCACTTGATTTTTTAAGTGAAAAAAACAAAGTATGTTTTATATTCGAAAGAGAGATGATAGGAGTATTTGTTCATTTTATTAAATTCTTTTGAATTCCAGACATTTATGTGCCTATATATAGACGAAGGAAAAGAGCAAGAAAATAATAAAAAAAATCTTTATTACAAATAAATATTATATATATATATGTATATATATATGTAAGCTTTGAGTTTGTTAGCACCTCAATGGTCACTAATCTCAATCAACTTAAGACAATATCAGGCAAGGGGAGAGGCATGCTGATGGAAGCTATAGGAACATATGCCGGGAGAGGTTGGAGGCTTGCAGTTTTGCTGGAGTCATAAACCGTGAGAGAGGGAAGGGAAGGAAAGAAATGGAAAAGTACTGGAGACCGAGAGGAACCCATTTGATGACGGAGTTACATCTCGGCAGCCGCCGTTTGTGAGTGATAGAGGTCGGACAAGGAGTTAGGGCATATAGTTTTAGGGAAAAGGAACGCGAAGAGGGAATCGAGAAGGCTGCTTTATGGTCGATCGAAGACGGGGAGCACGAGAGAGTGTGAGGGAGCGTGTGTACAGTTCCCTTGCAGTTGAGGGAGACGGAAGCATGAGAGAAGAGCGAGATGGAATGAAAAGAGTTTTAGGTTTTTAAAGGTGGACGGAACGAGTGTGGGAGAAAAAAAGGGAATGGGTGAGGTCGTTCGCTGCGGTTCCCGTGCGGTTGGGGAGTCGGAGGAGAACGAGTGAGAGCCGAAGGCTTGGGGTCTCAAGGGGGACGGGAGCGAGTGGTTTCTGCTTTGGGATCGAGTCTGCACGTGAGGAGAAGTCTGCATGTGAGGAGAACCCGAGTGAGGGCTTGTCGCTCATTTTTTCTTTCTTTTTTTGTTATTATACATTAATGACAATATATATATATATATATATATATATATATATATATATATATATATATATATATATATATATATATATATATATACATATATATTAAATTCATCATATTATTATATTTATTTTGCTCGTACAGAGTTCCTTTTTAAATTTATGTATGTATGTATGCATATGTATATGTATATATATACTTATATATGTATATGTATATATATACTTATATATGTATATTTATATATATTTATATATGTATATATACATACATATGTATATATCTATAAGCTTTCAGTTTGTTAGCACCTGAATGGTCACTAATGCAATCAACTTAAGACAATATTAGGCAAGGAGAGAGGCATGGGCTGGAAGCTAGAGGAACATGTGCAAAGCAATAATATTAGGGATTGAACAAAGATGATGTTGTGAAGGCGAATGGAGACTTATAAAGCTTTGTGGCAATCAAGTCCAATGGAAATTCACAAAGGGTCTATGTGACAAAGAAGGGGCCATGAAGATCTCTTGGAGGTTGTTTAAGCTTTGTGATCATTGGAGATATGGGTGGAGGTCTACCAGATGTCAAAGGTGATATTAATGAATGGAGATCTGTAAGGCTGATGTATGTCTACAAATGCTAGTGGAGCAATTATGAAAGATTTAAATAGAGGATAAACAGATTTTCAAATTGAGGATGAACAAAAGAACATGTCCTTCAATAGAGGATGAACAAAGAAATAAATAGACTTCATACCAAATTGATGATCAAAGAAATAAGAAATGTGAGAACATGATTTTTTTTGTTAAGGAGTGTGAATAACAATCAAAGATCTCAACAAAGGAAGACAACAAGCGTTATGAGTGCTTATAGTGTTTAAGATAGAGCGTGTGGCTAGAGTTGTAGAGTTGTAGATAAGGTCAATATGCAAATGTTGTCAGTGAAGAGGTTAGAGTACGGGCGTAAATGAGTTGAATTGAGTTTAACTTACCTCTGGCTTGAAATTGAGCTTGATTAATTAATTGAGTTAGAGCTTTATTTTGTGAATTCGAGTCGGTGCACAAGTTAGCTCATTTAGTATAGAAAAGATAAAAAAAATCTAATTCTAGTAATTATTGTAATAAAATAATAAAAGAATGAGAAATTAGAAGAAAAATAATAAGAAATTATTTTATATAAGAAAATAAGATATAATTTTAAATTATTTTGTAACAAATTTATACTTATATTTTTTGAATTCTAATATATTTTTAGTTTATTTTATATTAATTTTTTTAAAATGAGCTAGAGTTAATCAGTTAAGTTTGGGTTGTCTCAAGCTTTGGTAGATCATCGAGCTTGGCTCACGAGCCATATATCGAGCCTAACTAAAGCTAGCTTATGGATTAAATCATTTGCAAGGCTAAAGCTAACATAAATAGATATAAGAAAAAAATAAATATGAATGTGCAAAAATCACTCTCAATAACTCAAGATCTAGGCATGCCAAGATTTGAGAGTTAGAAGAGTTTGCATAAGAAAGCAACTTTTGAAGAAGAGTTGAGAGATTTGTTGCCACTACAGGGAAGAGTGAGTGGTGTGTTGACCTCTTTTGAATGAGGTTAAGAATTGAATCATATCATGGTGGTAAGGTTGTAATTGAGCTAAATCACCATAGATTGGAGTTGACTTGGAATATAAGTTCATGTGCTGGAGCGAACTTTCTCATATGTGATGCTTAGCTTGTTTAAAATTTTCAATGATTACTATTATAATGAAATCCAGTACTTCAACAAGCTAAAAATTTAAATGAATACATTGCTTTTTATATTAAGTTATAAAAATAAATTTATAGAACTAAGCTAATAGAATTAAAAAAATGATGAGTTATTTAATAAATTTATTAATGAATAAATATTAATAAAATAATACTATTGATATTAAATTATATCATATTATTATTAAATCTATAATTAAATATATTATGTTTAATCACATTTCATTAAATAATATATGAGCTATCATCAAGTTTAATATCGAGCATTGAACAAGTTATTTATTGAATAACAAATGAGTTTGAGATGGGTCATACAAATTTAGTTCATTTAATCATTGAGTTTTCAAAAACCGTTCAAGTTTGTTTATTTATTAATTTAAGCAAATTTGAATCAGTATTATTTTACATATATTATTTTTTTTTTTTGCCTTAAATGGCCAATCTCTCGACTATTTGAGTAATCGCCATAATCTTGATTTTTTGAGGTGACAAAATACCGCTATAATTGATGTCTCATAATGGTAATGATAATGTTTGTTAGATATCATGGAATTTCACCAACATTTTTTTTTTCTAATAATTAACCTATGTGGAATCTTTCACCTATCTTGTGATAATTATGATGGTGCCTTTTGAGAATGAATCAACAAGATTATTATGGCGGATGGATGGAGGTTAAGCCATTAGGGTGACCATCGCCAAGTTGGATGTTTCAAGTGTAAGATTAAATTTATGTTTCATATTTTGACATAGCCCTAAACTCTTGAGAGATATAATAGTTAGATCCTATATTTATATAGAGAATTTTATGAGTGCTTTTGTGTTTTGAAGGTCTAGATGTTAGAATCAACACTTGATAAATTAAAAGGTATATAACATGTCAAGTTTATCTACATTTACTACTTATATGTATGAAAAGGATAAAAATATCAAAGATGTTGCCAAAATATAAAGAATTGTCACAAAAGATGTAGAAATTTAATGCAAGCATCTATTTTCTTTTAAATGGTATACAAATATGATAAAATTGAAAGCACCTGTATGTGTAATGATCTATTGAAGGTGATTTGACATTTTGACTTGGTTTTGACAATGGGATGGGAGGTTAATGATAATGATTAACAATATAATATAATTGTTAAAAAACTACATAATAAGAAGTTCCCAAAGAAATTTACTTGCTCTAGTACTAAATATGATGTAAGATAAAATTATTTAACCTATTTAATAGAAATATGTTGTTGGATAGAAGAAATCTAACTAATATTTGTAAATAGATAGCTTCAATTAATTTCCTTAGAAAGTAACTTGAGCTACGATACAAATTTTATCGATGGATTTATTTAGCAACTATTGACTCAACTAAGGATATATTATGATAATGCTTGAAATTATGTTAATGAAATTTAGAGTTCTTCTATCCAACAACAAATGCAATATTCAACAAACTCATCTTTTCATAAAAAAGTAGATGTGCATGATAATTTTTTTTTACTCTTTGTCCTTTGATTATAGCAGTCAACTTCTTTGATCAATTAACGATGCATTTTTATTGTTAGTCTGATGATATAGAACTCTTGGACAACTCTTGGTCAACCAACCTAACATTCAAAAGATGAAGGTATATAAATTTCATTTTTTTTTTTGTTTTGCTTGAATTAAATTTTAGTTCAAAATAATCTTTATAGTCAGGATTCAATAGTTCTTCATGATGTTCTACTAATTTTTATTATTTGTATTAGTCAAACTATTTTTGACATTATATTACCAAAGGTAGTTGATGATCTCAAAACAATATAATTTTTTCGTAGAGGTTAAATTTAAGGTTATTATAAAAGTTATTTAAAATGGTTTATGATGAGTAGTTTTAAAATTTAGCCAATTCCACCAAAATGATTTATGATGAGTACTTTTTTTTTTTATTTTATTTTATTTTTTTATGAGTACTTTTTCGCTCTTATTTTTAACTTTTACGTTTAAAGTACTAAAAAATATTTAAATAGAAGTTGGAAGATGTATGAAATAAATGTTTCTTTTATTATATATATATATATATATATATATATATATATATATATATATATATATATATATATATATATATATATATATATATATATATTCATTTATATTTGTGTCTCTTAATGTAATGAGCAGATCAATAATTGTGTAATATTTCAAAATCATATGCATATCATGAAGCAATAATTCTGATGTTTTAAATCAAAACTAATTTATATTTTTTATATATTATTTTTTTTAGACTCTTGCATTGGTCAGAGTTCAAAGCAGTCATTTATGGAAACATGTGTTAATTTTTTTTCATAATGTTCTCATGTTTTCATTCATTGATATTTGGTTGATTTCGACTTTGCAAAAGTCAGATATGCAAATTTTATTTTTCTAATAAATTCACTTTCTTAACTATCTTGATATATATATATATATATATATATATATTTGTAAAATTAGAGAAAGTAGAGTACCTGCCTTAATTTATTACACCATCTTTAATTCTAATCTAACTATTTGCAATATGATATGCAATTTGATTAGGTTTCATCTAATCACATTAGAATTTATTTGCACAATTTCTTTTATGCATATTCTTAAATTTGAAAATTAAATTATATAAAAATATTTATTTAAATGATAAATTTCTGGAAAAGGTTTTGAGATTATAGCAATTTCAAGCTCCCTTGCATGTTTCATTTAAGAATCATTTGCAAAAAAAATTATTAATTCTAATGCAATTTAAATAAAATTTTTTTTTCTTGATAAAATATTTCTATCAATCTCAAAATTTACATTAAGTACATCTCTCAATGCAGTATTTTTCCGCAACAACAAAAAGCTTATTAAGGTGAGGTTTTAAAAAATAAAATATTGAAGATTAAGCTCATGACGCTCCTAAATTTTATTGTATTATTATATAATATAAGTATTGATAAAAAAAATTTATTTTTTCAGCAGGATAAAAAATTATAATAATTTCTTTACCCTTCATTTATGCTATCAAAAGTAATTATGAATCAACTATTTAGTATTCTATTTTGATGATATATGATTTCTTAATTTGATTTTGTAAGACTAAATTTTAAATAAAATAAATATAATGGATTCATAATTCCTGATCTAGTGATTTGAGTAGTGTATCTTTCAATGCATTTTAGTTTTAAATTATTTTTTTTATAATTCAGGAAAACAAAAAAATATTTTATTAGAAAATATGAAAAAGAAATTATATTTAAAAACTATCTGCAAAATTTTAATATTTGTTATTATCTTTTCTGAATTTAAATCAGATTAATAAAATATCTTTGTAAAAGCTCAATTTTCAAGAATCAAGAATTACTTTCTATTAAAGGATGAGAAAAGTGGAAAGAGCTGGAGAATGTGTGATTTTCAAAGAAAGAAAAATAATAAATATTTGAAAAGAGCACAAGTTCACATAGCAAGTTATTGCCTTACACATAACAAGCTTCAAAAGAGTTTAAATCACTTGAAGCATCTTGTTGACCCTCGGTCCATCCTCCCTAAAAACCGAGAGAAAAAAAAAACCTCACACGCACACACGCTCCACCCGAAAGCCCTTCGCCCCGTTCGATCCCTTCGTTCACTCGGCTTCGCCTCCTTCAACTGCACGCGGGCGAGAGTCTCCCTCCCGATCTCTTCGCTCGGCTCTTCCCTCAACCGATCCTGCCTCTCAACCAAGCACTGTTCCTTCTACTCTTCCCTCAAAACTGAACGCTCAACTCCCTTCTCGGCATTCGCTCAGTTCCTACCCATAGGCTCTCGTTTTCTCTCAATCGCAAGAATCTTGGCTCCCGATCTCTTCAAGCGGTAAGCTTGATTCCTCCTCTTCCACCGACCTTCACTCTCTTCTTCAATCCTTCTGTAACATTGGTACCTCTCCAATGATACTTTGTCTCCCTACCCGTCCAGTCTTCCACATTCACTTTTCCCCTTTTGTTGGAATCTCAAGCCCGATTCCTCTCTCCCGATTTCCCCTGATATGCACAAACCGAGCCGCACTCTCGATTTTCCTCCCATCCTCCTGATTTCCTTAAGACCGCAGCCATCGATTTCCTCTCACCTTCTTTCGCTCGCTTTAGTTTGGGTAAATTCCGTAAATCTGCATGCGAATGCGATTTTTTGGATCTGTGATTTAAGGCAAAACAGGTAGAAACAAGATTTAGAATTCTGTGATTTAAAACAAATAAGTGGAGAAACTAGATTTAAAGTTCTGTAGGATTTAAAGTCATTGTTTCTTTTTTGCTGTTTTGCGGGATTTAGATTAGATCCTGCTCAAATCCCCCAACCAAACAGCCCCTCTTTCCTCATTTGCAAGCGACAGCAATCGAGAAAGAACTCCATCTCACATGGATTCCATCTGGTCTCCGGCACCTTCCCATTCCCTTCCTTCCTCTAGGTTTAGTTTAGATGCTAGAGTTTATCATTGTGGCTAGATATCCATCTTCAAGTTTCATGTACCAATTGACACCGGCTTTTGTGGTTCCCTCTTTTCATCATTTAGTATGAATTTTACAGGGAAGGAATATGGAGTTGTGGGAGAACATAAAAAAGTTCAGGGCCTGTGTCAATTGGTACATGGAGCTGGAAGATGGATATCTTGAGAGAAAGTAGAATGCTAGGATCAGAAGACATTCTGACATTGGTAAAGTTTTTATTTGTTAATATTGTCATATGACATTGATAGACTTCTACCAAAAATATTTGTAATATTTGTTCTTAATTGGGCAATTATTTTTTGTTTAGAGGCCCATATGAGTTGCAAGATTAATGAGCTAACTTTGTTGATTGAGGAACATCAGAAACATGTGGCGTCCTTGGAGAAGAGTCTTAGGAAGGAAGAGGTTGATAAATTGGTATATTTATTGGAAAATCCAATACTTCCATACCATCCTCCTGCTACCCAATATCCTCTTGCTAGCGGAATGTTATTGAGTTACCTACTCGAAACTATTCTTATGATGTTGAGAAACTTAGGTCATCTCTAAAAGTGTGATGAATTGCAATTTGTAAGTGTCCAACACTAATAAGGTGATAGGAATGTTATAATCGTAGTTCATGAATGAAAGAAGTAAATAGGGAGAAGAAGTTTGCATATTGATACTTATTAGGTCAATATATCAAGGAAAAAGATAGCATTGGGATGACAAATTTAGACACCACCTCATAGAGTCATGTGATACTCTTTAAGATTGCTTGGGTTTTAGTGATTATGAGATGATATATCTTAATTGGGGTTTGTAATCTATGCTTGTAGACTTTCGGGACATATCAACTTTACTTAAAGGTTTCATTCATTTAGGAAGAAGAAACAAGACATACCCTAAAGGTTATGGTTTGTTGGAGTACAAAATACTGAATCTTGATTTCTCACTATAAATAACAATTGTAGGATTCACTATTCGCAAGCGATTTTGAGGATTTCGGTGGACTTAAATATTGGTGGTAGGTATCTCTATTAGAGATAATCAACTTATGTGTGAGAGATTCTACTTTTATTTAAGCATAGGTGCACTTGAGATTAAGAAAGAGATGATGATTGTGCTTTTATTCATCATATTTGTACCTTCCATATTTTACGGATCATATCCTCTTTCTCTCGTATGGATGTAGGTTTGGTTGCAATCAAATCATATAAATTTTATGTCTTTTGTATCATGTTTACTTTTCTCTTTTATGCTTTTCTTTTGTGCATCACTCTCAATCTTAGAGATGATTTCTTTTATTGAACAATAATGAATTGAATTCTTTCAAGGAATTTTAGCCAAGATTACTAAAAACATAGTGTTAGTGAACAAAATTATCAGGTTGCAAAACTTTTAGCAGAAAATCCAACAATAATTTAAGAGAAATATTTTGATTTTTTTATTATTGTTATTATTTTTTTTTGTTAAGAAATTTTCTTATGTAAGTGGGAAAAAAAAATCCACCAATATGTGTTGATATTTTTTAACCTATGAGCACTTTTCGCCCTAATTTCTTTCCCCTCTCTTTCCTTTGCAACTTCTTACCTTGTTTGTAGCTTAGATTACTTCATCTAGATTTGCTCTATTTATCCAATAGATTTGAAGATAGAGTACGTTCTTACCCACAAAATTAAAGTTTCATTTGTTAACTTTATTGATTTTGTGATGTATGCTTTGCTTTATAATATTTCTATATTTATAGTTTTTCTTTAGATCTATATTATTTTTTTAGATAAATGTTTTTCTTAGATCTATGATTACTTATAATTTTGAGATCATATTTTTAACTAAATCTACATTTAATTTAAGGGCTATACATTTTTATTCATATAATCATGTTAGATCCATTATCAGTAAAATAATTTTTATATTTATCTTTAATTTATTTAATCATGTTTATGAAAGTTTTAATTCAAACTTCTTTTGTTATATGCATGCAATTTAATTAGATAGTTGCATGTTATATTAAATTAAAGTTCTTTGGCTATTAAGATTATTGTATATGGGTATATGTTATGCAAATTATTTAAATAGTTTTATGTACAATTACATTTGTATTATTTTTGATATATGTATATAATTGAAGATGCATTTATGTAAATAATTTATGAATTTTATTTGAAAAATAACTCATAATTTAATATGGTATTTGAATGTGTAATAAAAGGATAAATATTTAAAATATTTATAGCACATGGATATTATAAGTCAACATTCATTCATGTATAATTGACATCTTGACTAAGGTGATGAATAGATAAATTTCTTTAAAGAAGTTGGATTTGTTTGCCTCCATACCTTCTCATCGATCGATTTTTTATTCCAAAAAAATTTTAGTGCAAGAAATCAAATATAGTCAACACCATATGAAATAAATGTTGATTTGTATTAGAAAGGATTAACCTGATTATTGGTTTTGGTCATCATATAGAAAGAGTTGTTTGTTGGCATTCGCTTTGTTGCTTCAACTAATTATGTACCATTAAACGAAAAGCAAACAAAGAGATTATAACATAAATTGGAAAAGCTAGCGAAGAGGCTCCTAATAACAAGGATGTAATAATTGATTTTTTTAAAAGTTGACTAGAAGACACCTTTTTTTTTTTTTTTTGAAAATTTGGCAACAGATTTTCTTTTTTTTTTTGTTTATATGATTTTGCATTTTTTTTATCGAATCCACCATATTCGTCTGATTCATATGATGGGATAATTGTACAGATCAACACATCAAACCAAACCAAGATCAACCCAAGTCAAACATAACTTAATCCTTTTAACTTGAAACGTTCAAATGAACCAAAATCTATTCTAATCCAAATTGATTGTAGTTGGATTTATATTTCAATCCTAAATTCATATATAAATTCAACTAAATCTAAATCAAACCAAAATCAGGCCAACTAAACCCAATTGATCCACTTGATCCAAAGTGGCCAATTTGACCTATTTGAGTTTCAATCAAATAAATTGATCAATCAAATACCCAAGATCTCTATTTATTGATGGATCACCCTAGGTTGATCAATTATCATAAATTAGGTCAAACTAAGTCAACTTGGTCATTTGACCAAGTCAACTCTTAAACCCATATAAACCCAAACTAGCCAAAACATAACCTACACTAAATCAATTGAAACCATATTTTCACACAACCCACATCAGATCAATGACGCATCTTGATCATCAATTAGGCCAAACTAAACTAATTTGGCCCAAATTGACCTAAAAGGCCAAATAATCCAACCCAAATTGAGTAACCAATACCAAGTTTATTCCAAATTGATTGAACTTGATCAAAACCATATGGGCTAATCACAATTTAACAATTGACTAGCCCAAATTTATCTAAAGGGTTAAATTGTCCTAAATCTAAATTAAATTCAAATCAACTCAAACCAAAGCTTGTAATCATCTTCAATTAACTAATTGAACATGAATCTACACCTAACCCAAGTCATTTGATCAAATCGGTCAATTTGATCTATTTGACCGACATGAATCTAAATAAGCCAAAATCAAACGTATGCCAAATTAATTCAAACCACTTGAACAAAAATACTTCAAATCATCATTTGAACCTAACTCAAACTTTGGATTGACCCAATTTGACCAATTGGTTAACCTAACCCAACATGACTCAAAGTGACCCATATGACCCAAATTGAGCCAAAACCCTTGAAACCAACCCATAGCACCTTGGGAGCTGACCTAACCCACTTAGGATCAGCTCAAACCCAAATGGTGTCAAACCCAAGGCAATCCCCCTTAGATTTGTCCCACATGGGATCTTTGCCAAAATTGGCAAAGTCCACTTCTCCCCTTGGCAGCCATCACTCACCCTAAATGGGGTCTCACCAGCTCACCTAGCCCACTCTAAGTGAGCAAGGCTTGCCAAGGATCAAAGGGAGGTGAGTTAACTTACGTCCCTTACAAACTAAAACCTAATAAATCCAACAAACCACAAGCTGCCTTGAGCAACCTCCCAAGCCTTCTTTTATATTATATTTTATATATATATATATATATATATATATATATATATATATATATATATATATATATATATATATATATATATATATATATATATATATATATATATTCATTTATATTTGTGTCTCTTAATGTAATGAGCAGATCAATAATTGTGTAATGTTTCAAAATCATATGCATATCATGAAGCAATAATTTTGAGGTTTTAAATCAAAACAAATTTATATTTTTATATATTATTTTTTTTAGACTCTTGCATTGGTGAGAGTTCAAAGCAGTCATTTATGGAAATATGTGTTAATCTTTTTTTTATAATATTCTCATGTTTTCATTCATTGATATTTAGTTGACTTCGACTTTGCAAAAGTCAGATATTCAAATTTTATTTTTCTAATAAATTCACTTTCTTAATTATCTATATATATATTTTTTATAGGCCACCTAGAGAATGTGTGATTTTCAAAAAAAGAAAAATAATAAAAATTTAAAAAGAGCACAAGTTTCATAATCTAAAAATTCTACTTCCAAGAATGCAAGACTCAATATCAGATTCCAACACTTGTTAGTAGTGCCATCACCTAGTCCACCCTCGGTCCATCCTTCCTAAAAACCGAGAGAAAAAAAAAAACCTCACACGCACACACGCTCCACCCGAAAGCTCTTCGCCCCGTTCGATCCCTTCGTTCACTCGGTTTCGCCTCCTTCAGCTGCACGCGGGCGAGATTCTCCCTCCCAATCTCTTCGCTCGGCTCTTCCCTCAACCGATCCCGCCTCTTCCTCAACCGCAAGCAACCGTTCCCTTCTACTCTTCCCTCAAAACCGAACGCTCAACTCCCTTCTCGGCATTCGCTCTCGTTTTCTCTTAATCGCAAGTATCTTGGCTCCCGATCTCTTCAAGCGGTAAGCTTCGATTCTCCTCCTCTTCCACCGACCTTCACTCTCTTCTTCAATCCTTCTGTAACATTGGTACCTCTCCAATCGATACTTTGTCTCCCTACCCGTCCAGTCTTCCACATTCACTTTTCCCCTTTTTGTTGGAATCTCAAGCCCGATTCCTCTCTCCCGATTTCCCCTGATATGCACAAACCGAGCCGCACTCTCGATTTTCCTCCCATCCTCCTGATTTCCTTAAGACCGCAGCCATCGATTTCCTCTCACCTTCCTTCGCTCGCTTTAGTTTGGGTAAATTCCGTAAATCTGCATGCGAATGCGATTTTTTGGATCTGTGATTTAAGGCAAAACGGAGTAGAAACAAGATTTAGAATTCTGTGATCTAATTGAACACTTTCATTTATTTCAACATATAAAATAATGGACTCAAACATTTATTTGACGATAACTAAGCAAATGAATTAATTTTTTTTTACTTAGCTTATTCTCATATGATATTAATATTTATTGAGCTCATTCAAATTTAATTATGAATTCATTTTCTCAGAATTTTATATTTTATATTTAGCTTAATATTAAATCATATTTTTTTTAAGTCTCAAAAAATTGACGAAATTTCGGCAACATTTAGTAGAGAATTTCTCTTTTTTATTAAATTCATCATTATATTTATTTTGCACGTAGAGAATTTCTCTTTTTTTCATTTTTTTATTATTTATTCCAGAAATAAAATAATAATAAGGGTCAATACACATATATATATATATAGATATATATATATATATATATATATATATATATATATATATATATATATATATATATATATATATATATATATATAAATTCATGTATGCATGTATACGCATATGTATATATATACTTATATTTGTTTAAATTTTTCAATGATTGTACTTGGCTCAACAAGCTAAAAATTTAAATGAATACTTAGCTTTTTATATTAAGTTATAAAAAATAAATTTATAGAACTAAACTACTAGAATTAAAAAAATGATGAGTTAATTAATAAATTTATTTATAAATAAATATTAATAAAATAATACTATTGATATTAAATTATATCATCTTATTATTATATCTATAATTAAATATGTTATATTTAATCACATTTTAATTAAATAATATATGAGCTATCATCAAGTTTAATATCGAGCATTGAACAAGTTATTTATTGAATAACAAATGAGTTTGAGATGGGTCACACTCAAATTTAGTTCATTTAATCATTGAGTTTTCAAAAAGCGTTCAAATTTGTTTATTTATTAATTTAACAGCAGTATTATTCAAAATTTAAGTTGAGTTGTTCATGCGTGTATTGGTTTCTTTAGCCTTAGGCCATGGTGAATCTCTATTGTGTATAAAGTAAGTAAGATTAGGCAAGGAGATTTATGATATGATTTTTTATGCTTATTTGAGTGTCCTAGTTCAAGAGAAGACCACAACATGAAGAAAGCTAGTGACATTCAATTGCAAGGCAACATTATTGATGATGTTGGAGGGTGTAGTGTGGCTGAATGTAGGATAGGGCGTTCCATTAGCATGGACGTAGTGAGGGTGCAGGTGGAGGTAATAGTGGACATGGTGTTACGGATCTTCGGAGAAGGTCATGCAAAAAGCTCTCCTAGAAAGAAGGCTGTGTGGTGGTAGAGTCCTCGTGAGGAGGCAATGTCTAGTGTGAAAGGTTAGCTTGCATTATGACCAGTGAGAGATTGGATGGAACCCATGGGTTGAGCTTCATCTAGCCAATTGTAGTAATAATTTTGATGCAATTGCCACTATTGATCTGCTTTTTTATGTTTTAATTTTTTTACATTATTTTAGTTGTAATTACATTTCATGTAAGCAGAGCAATCACTATTGATTAGCTTATATGAAATGTAACTACAACTAAAATATTCATGGACTACTACTACATGCATTTCCACTTCATGTATAGTCAATGATTATAAGGTTAATCACACTTAGTGCAATGATCTTTATGGGTCCAAGTGCTTGCACAGAGTCAACTAAGCCTCAAGTTAAGTAAGTGACATTGAATAATTCAACTGACAGGGTAGATCCATTTCCTCCACATTCTTCCACCATGCTCGGGCTCAGGAGGATCTGTAACCCTTCTCTTTTGCTCTAAAGATCGAAGCGTTGAATCCCTCTCCTCAACAATGAGCTCCATCTTCTCCTGAATTTTATCCTTCTCTCTATGGAGAGAGATCAGCCGCATTTCCACAGCATTCAGTTCGGCAGTGGCTGACTCAGTCTTCTTCATTACTGCAGCCATCTCCGTGTTCTCGCGCGTGGTGACTTCAGTGAGGGCGGAGGAGATGACGAGTCTGATAACATTGCGCTCCATATCCGCAAGAAAATCTTGCTCGGCGGTCTGTGAAGCCAACTCAAGGTCTAGTTTTCGATCTGTTTCCGGTGCTCTTTTACTTCTTTTAGGAGTTTGTTATTTTGGGCTTTCAGCAGCTCAAAGCGGAGCTGCTCGATCTGTTTCCGGCTCTTTCCCTCTTCCCTCTGAAGTTGCTCATTGAGAGTTTTGAGGTTCTGAATTTCTTTGCTTCTGGAACTTCCGGCAGCACAGACTATGGCGGAGGTATGGTTCTTCTTGCCCATTTGGAGAGAACTGGATGAGTGTTTGAAAGGCTTCTTCTCCTTCTTCTTCTTCTTCTCCACAAGGAAGCGAACAGGTGGGTTGAGTAATTTAGAATGTAGCAAGATAGAATGCCGTGCCCTTTATTCATAGATAGTTTCGGGGAGGGCTCGCCGCTGAATCAGTTCTAATCCTGAGACGACGGTTTAGGCTCCTTAAAAAAAAAAACTTAAATTTTGATTTGAATTACACGAAGAGTTCTAATTATCAACTGCAACGGCCTCCCGCTTCCTTTCCGGCATCTTCGGCTTCCTCAAACATTTTGGCGGGGTCTAACCGATCAAGAAAGAAGTTCTAATTATTATTATTTCTTTTGATTAACAACAACGGTCTCTCGCCTCCTTGAGCATTTCGGCCGCCTCAACAGATCCACGCGTCTACCTTTCCTAGATTTTCATTTATTTTATTATGTATTTTCTTCATGCACACTCTGTTAAAGTTACACTTAAATCATCTTTTAAGACTAATTATTAATTATATATTTTTTAATAATAATAATAATAATAATCTATTTATCATATATTAAACATAAGTAAATAATATAGTTTTCTTACTTAATTTAAATCAATAACATTAATAATAATTTTAAAAAGCTCTCAAAATGCTTAGGCCACTAAACTATCGAAAACTTCTTCTCATAAATTGTTTGACATTAACTTAGATTAAATACTAAGTAATAATAAAATTTCATTAAAACCAAACAAGCAACTCTTCCGAAATCGTCAATCTTGTATGATACATCCCGGAAAATTAATCATCACGAATCTGAGGCATTTTAAATCTTGATCTATCACCGATTTTAACTTCTCAAGCCGTCTCGATGACGAACATGAATCAAGATGTCTCCTCGAATCGACTCGATCAAATATCGGAATGAAAATGGATCGATCCCAAATGGTAAATTCTATTTATATTCATCTTGGCTCGTCAGACAATCCACGAATCAAGATCACAATTGACATCATTAAGGCACAATCATCAAAATATACCGCGTCAGGGGATTACGCCGTCGATGTGTATAGTTTGAGTTTTACCAATTTACAATGCCACTAAAATCTATAAATAGCCTCATTTATCCAATCAGTTGAAAACCAGATACGAGAACCATTTGATCGAACTGATATCACCAATCTTCTTATATCAAGATCAAGCTGAAGGGAGAAAAATTATTTTTCTCTGAAGATCGAGGTTGCTCAGGTCGGTTCAACTTTTGGCTTCTCCCGAGTTGGGTTGTGATATTATTTTTCTATACTAATATTGTTTCATCTTCCTTCTTAGTAACAGAAGCGAAGTATCTTTTGAACATATAAAGTTCTTAACATGGTTTTCATATTTTTTTGTATAACCCGTGTTAAATATCATAATTTTGTGTTGGATAATTTTTTCTAAACGAAGATCTATCTAATAAAATTCTCAAAGCAATATCTGAAAAAAAAAATTTGATCATTCCGACATTTACGTATTTAGCACTAATATAAGATTCACTTGCACCCAAATATATATAGAGATTATTTTTAAAATAAGTTTAGTATTAATTGTAATTATTAATTTAGACATAATAAAAAATTTTTTATAAAAATAGATTTAGCCGTTCGTTTGACGGACCATTAATGCCCACATATACGTTGGCGACTGACAAAATTAATATTTTTTTTCGTGGTTTTAACATTCAGGCCGAGAGGGAGAGAGAGAGAGAGAGGAGAGAGAGAAAGAGAGAGAGAGAGCCGAGTTTTTTATTTTTATTTTTTGATTTTTTCGCTTTCAGTATGAGAGAAAGAGAGATTAATTTTTTAATTAATATAATTATTTAAAATATATAATTTAAAAATATTTTTTATAAAATATTTAATAACTAAATATTTATATATTTAATTATTAATTTATTTATATATATATAATTAAATATATAATTTTAAAATATTTTTTATATATATAAATTTAGAAATTTATTTAATAATTTTTATTAATTAATATAATTATTTAAAATATATAATTTTTTATTAATTTTTGTTCATATATAATTTAAAAATATTTAAAATATATAAATAAATAATTTTAATAAATAAATAAATAAATTATATAAATATTTTATAAATTATATAAATAAAGAATTAGTTAAATAAATAAATTTAAATTATATAAATATTTAGTTATTTATAAATTTATTTATTTATTATATATATTTTATAAAAATTATTTTTAAATTATATATTTTAAATATTTTTAAATTATTTATATAACTTAAAAATATTTATATAATTTAAATATATAAATAACTAAATAAATTTATATATATGTATATATATATATATATATATATAATTACTTTATTTATAAAATTTATAAAATATTTATATAATTTATTGGTTTTATATAATAAATAAATAAATATATAAATAATTAAATATTTAATAAATATATAAATAACTAAGTATTTATATAATTTAAATTTTATTTATTTATTTATTTAACTAATTATATATATATTAAATAAATAAATAAATAACTAATTAAATAAGTAAATATTTTTTAAATAAATAAATAACTAATTAAATAAATACATAAATATATAAATAACTAATTATTTTATATATTTTAAATATTTTAAATTATTTATATAACTTAAAAATATTTATATAATTTAAATATATAAATAACTAAATAAATTTATATATATATAATTACTTTATTTATATAATTTATAAAATATTTATATTATTTCTTTCTTTTTTTTATTTATTAAAAATTATTTATTTATATATTTTAAATATTTTTAATTATATATTAACCAAAATTAATAAAAATTATATATTTTAAATAATTATATTAATTAATAAAAATTATTAAATAAATTTCTAAATTTATATATATTTAAAAATATTTTAAAATTATATTTAATTATATATATAAATTAATTTAATAACTAAATATATAAATAATTAGTTATTAAATATTTTATAAAAAATATTTTTAAATTATATATTTTAAATATTTTAAATAATTATATTAATTAAAAATTAATCTCTCTCTCTCTCTCTCTCTCTCTCTGCGAAAGCAAAAAAAAAAAAAACTCGGCTCTCTCTCTCTCTCTCGCTCTCTCTCTTCTCTCTCTCCCCTCTCTCTCTCTCTCGCGTGAATGTTAAAATCACGAAAAAAAAAAATATTACGACGTCAAAACTTTATTAGACGTCATCGTCAAATGGACGTGGATATTTATAAAAAAAAAATTTTTATGCCTAAACTTCAATTACAGTTAATACTGTTTTTTTTAAAATAATCCATATATATATATATATATATATATATATATATATATATATATATATATATATATATATATATATATATATATATATATATATATATATATTAATCCCAATATTATGTTTATAAATTTTAGATCCAAATTAAATAACTATTTTATTTCTTTAAATTAGTTTTATCGCTTATTAATTTTACAAGTGCAAGATCTTGAGTAATGATTATGTGTTTGTTTAGGATAGGTGTAATTGTATGATAAGGTAATGATAAAGTTATTACAGAAGAAGTTACGATAGACATACAAATTTACTTAATTTTATAGAAATCAAATTATAAATTTTTGGCCTCTATCATAGATAGTCAAATCAGGTTAAAAAATATAATTTTTCCACCATTGATTCCACAAAATACAGTCAAAACGTAGCCAGAACACAATTTTCAAATGACGCAATAGTATATTTTCTCATCGTATCGTCATCGCATCACCCTTCAAGACACACCCTAAATCTCTTATAAATCTTGCAAACAAACTGCACTTCAAGATTTCTCAAATAAATCTTCTCGAATAATTTTGTTTGCATAAATGATGTCCTTTTAAGTTACTTTTCAAAAATATTATCAAATAAGGAGAGTCATTGACTCGAAGGAGTAAAGAATAAGTTATGATGTAATAATCTCATTTAACTTTATTTTTTGAATTTTATGATTGATATTTTAAACATTACAAATTATCTTTATCAATCATTTATATAGAAATCAACAATGATCAAACATCTTTAATCAATAATCAAATTTTCAAAATTTAGAGATAGAGGATGAGATTTTTTTTTCTTTAAATGATGGAATTATTTGGTGAAAAGCTATATATAGTGTATATATATATATATATATATATGAATACTCCCTATGTTAGAGGTTACGTGCGGACTCTATGCTCTCTATCATATAAATGTATATGCTCTTATCATATAAATGTACTAATATAATAGAACATTATTATAAAATTGATATATTTTTATGACCACCTTAGGTTCATAATTACAAGAAATGAACATGTTGGAGAGCTATCAATTCTTAATTCACTCTTGAATATTTTAGATGGGCACCAATCATCCAAAATTATTGAAAATTATTCATAAAATTGATTTGAAGTATATTTATAAATTGAAGTTCACCAAATTCAATTTTTTTTAAACCTTGCCACAATTTTTATTTACATCAAATATTTAAAAATTAAGAAATGATCGATCGATTTAATTGGGCTTAACTTTATGAATACAGACAATTAAACATGCATTTTTAACAATAAAAATATTGCTAAGATAAGATTGCAAGACAAGATGGACAAGCAATTAGTTTTATACATAATAAAGAGGATATTGCAATTAGTTTTGGCATAGAATATTTGATTGATGTTTGTAATATAGTGAACAAGCATCATCCATAATTCAAGATGGTATTAGCTTGATTATAAAATAAAATAAAAATTTAACTTTAAAGTTGTTCTTAGTGACAATTTATTTATTTTATCTTTATATGTTAATTTAAGATTTTAAACTTATAAATTAATTTATTTCAATAATTTTGATTTTGCCACCACTCTCTCTCTCTGGGTGTAGCCGACTCAAGCCGTTCTTCTACTGGTGTTGGAGATGTTGAATTTCTTGCCGGTTCTCCACCACTTTATTCAGGAGTTATGTATTGAGGTTTTTCAGTTCTTCTATAGCTTTGCTTCTCGCACGGAACTTCGGCAGCCATGAGGCAGGACACCTTTCTTCTTGTCCATGAGAGCTAGGAAGGAATGAGGAGTGATTGAAGGTTCTTCTTCTCCTTCTGTATGGAGAGCACTTTGGGGTTAGGGTTGTGAGCATCCGCTGACTTTGCCGTGTATTTATAGGCAGCTTCGGGGAGCACAGTGCCAATCTTCTCTTACTGTTGAATATGTAGTATTCTGAAAATCGGTGTCGCCGATTATTCTGTGAGATTCCCGCGACAGAATTCAATTTTTTTTTAAAATATTTGATTTACTGTATATCTATTTTCTTCTGCAACGGCCTCCACAGCTTTCCGGCGATCTTCCCCAAGTATTATGGCTATCTTAACAGAATGAGTTAAGTAACGCACAGGAATCCGGTTGGTTAAAGAATCCACTTTATTCGCATGTTCCTGCTTTGGCGTCTGAATTAGGACAAAATTTCAAATTATCAAAGAATATAGGAATTAAATATTACTAATAATTCTAATTAAAAGACTAAAAATACATAATATTAATATTTTTTGCAAAAATTATAAATAACTTGTAAGATAATATTGTCAAATTTATAAGAAGAAATTATAAATTGATAATAATGAGAAAGATATAGTAATTTACATTTTGCTCAATTTCTTGTCCAGTTATTCCAATATCCAGTACGTTAGCAAACTTATCAATAATAGCATCGAACATTATTGCATATATCTTTGCACCCTGTTCATAAAACAAAGAAGATAATTGTGTGAAACTGAAAAAGAATAATAAGTTTTTGAGGTGTGGTAAAAAATAGAAACTTTTAAATGAGTGTATGGAGAAAGAGTAATTATACTTCAAATACCAAAATGAGTAAAATAAGATAGTGTGAGATACTAAGTGAATGTACAATGGATGCAAATTTTGACCAGTGATAACAAAATATGGTAAATATAATATGATAATGAATAAAGGGAAAAAAACCCAAAACTACAATCTTAAGATAGAATTAATGACATATTTGGGTGGTTGAGAATCTCTAACCTAAAAAAAAAGTCATATGGATTGGGTTATTTAAATATTAAAATTTGCAAGTCGTCACACTTTTATATAAACTCATCACACTTTTATATAAATTGATAATAGAGATTTGAGTGATATTGAAGTGAAAAATGAAATATTAGGTAATATATATGTAAATATATAAGAAGTATATATTTAGTTTGTAAATACCGTAAGGAAGTGGCAAATGCAGAAAAATATATTATAAAAATAAAAATAATAATTTATAAAACATCTAACTAAATGATGTAATATCAATAGTGTGATCAGAATAAAATTTATTTGTAAAAAAATAAAGAAAAATATATTAGAGAGGTAATAAAAGATATGCAATCTATATTATTTTTTAATGGTTGCTTTGTTTTAATAGATTTATATTAATTAAAAAATGTCTAAGAAAAAAATATTAAAAATTTAAAATCATTGAATGAAGAAAATTTAGTCTTTCTTTATATTCTTAATTATATTATTAATAAATTAAACTTTAAATCAAGTATTAGAAATGATATAATAATTATAAAAAATAAAAAAATTAAATAGAACAAAATCTTTGTCAAATCATCTCCACATTTTGATTTCATTATCTAGTGTTAGAGCGAAAATTAAAAACAGAGTAAATAAATAAATAACTTTATATATGAATTATCTATATTTAAAACTCAGGTCCATAAGAGAGTTATCATTATTGCGGATTGCACAATCAAAGAGATTCACAAAAAAAAAAAAAAAAATAAGATGAAGTTGTTAGACAATAATAGAGAAGTACTTCAAAATATGAACTCTAGGAATTGAATATACAGATAGATACAATGTTTACCAAATAAATTAGAAGCTTTCAAAGCCAAATAAGAAATTTTGCATACTTAGCATAAGATTTTTATGTATTTACATATCTAACTAATAAAATTGCATATTACAAAAAAGACACTTTTTCTATGCATTAAAAGTGCATTTGCTTTTAAGATGAGATTATTGATGATGTAATAATAGAAATTTGAGTATCATTTAAGTGAAAATAAAAGATTATGTGATATTTATGTAAATATATAAGAAGTATATGCTAGGTTTGTAAATATAGCAAATCCAAGAAATGAGGCCAAGAAATAGTAAATTTTGCATATATAGCACACAATTGTTATACAATTACATACCAAATCCATAAAGTTTGATGTTTAAAAAAATTATGCATTTTACTTTAAAAATTAATTTGATGATATTATTTTTGACATAATAATAGAGATATGAGTGCTATTTAAACAAAAAAATAAAAGTTTAGATAGTAGATATGTAAATATATATGAATTATATATGTTGCGTGCAAGAAAATCAATCGCGGTAGAGTGAAAGTTTACGCCTTAGCCTTGTCGATTAGTCCAGCACACACACAGGTTATTAAAGAAGCGACGACACTCGAATTTTTAATGTGGAAAACCTCGAAAGAGAGGAAAAACCACGGGGCTAGCCCGATAAAAGCTTTATGTATCTGTTTGAGTACAAAGTCTTCTAATAACGGGATTACAAAATTGCATAGAGAGGAATAACAACTATGTAACAATGATCGGGTTGTGGTATTCTTGATGGTGGAGATCTTGGGTAACTTACGGTGAGAATCTGGTACAATTAGTGACGCGGTGGCGGTGGCGGTGGTTGATGGTGCGCGGTGCGATCTTGCTTGGGTGCGATCTTGCTTGGAGGATCTTCAAGCTTCAGAGCTCTCTCTTCCTCCTCACTTGGGCTTTTCCTCTTCTTCTTCCTCGCTCGGACTCTTCCTTTTCTTCCTTGCTTGGACTCTTCCTCTTCTTCCTTGCTCGGACTCTTCCTCGTCTTCCTTGCTCGGGCTCTTTCTTTTCTTCCTTGCTTGGACTCTTCCTCTTCTTTACTTGCTTCAGCTCCTCTTCTTCTTCACCTCACTTCACTTCACTTGGCCTCTCCCTTCATGTGAGGAATGAAGGTCTATTTATAGATGGGAGGAGGGGCATTCTTGTAAATTCATGTAAACCACTCTCGACGGACGGAGTGTGATGATTCTTTCGATCATTTGATATATTTTGAGCATTTGGATGCCCAAATGAAGTCGGAATTATGAGATCTTAGGCTCGGAGATCCGGCCATTTGAGAGCTTTGACCAATGTAAAATGAGTTACTCAAAATCATGATTTTCGACAGAATTTTACTGTGGTATTTTGAGAGTCATATCGCTTTGGATGACATTAGCTTAATCATTCAAAATATATCTTCGAAAATAAGGAATTCTTCAACGAAACGTGGGCCCATGAATCATACATTTGAGAGAAGAAATCATCATAAAATACAAAATTATGATTAGGGAATAAGATGTGTAGCAGCATGAGATTTTGAGGTTACGGATCTATTTGGATACTCACTAAGGCGGGATCGCCGGCTGGAAGGCATGTGGCGCTATGGTCTTGCTGGCCGTCTGGTATAACCTGGAGCGAAGCGCGGATGGCGGGATTTGAGCGGGTCGATGCGTACCGGTCACGGGCCGTGCCACGGGTTCTGCATGCTGACGCTCGGGAAACTCAAGGCTGGATCTGCCATACGGCTGTCATGGCACGATACACTGCTGGTCCCGGCCAGAATCAAGTGGTTTGAGCCATTTTTTTGAGGAGTTTTGAGCCGCTGAGCCGTTTTGAGGAGAGCCATTTTGAAGAGTTTTCCATTTTGAGGAGTTTTTTTTGAGGAGTTTGAGCTATTTTTGAGGGTTTTACCCTTTGCCCTGAGGGGATGTAAATTCAGGGTGAGAGGGAGAGGCACACCTTCCCTCCTTTCTTCTTGAGTGAGGGTCCTTTGGAGGCAATCAAGAAGATCAAGAGCGTGTGGGAGGCGAGAGGAGGCGGAGGCGATCAAGGCCCACGTATATAATGTCGCGGTCAGTTACCTCCATCCGGCGCAGCATCGCCGAACGTCCGGGTTGGAGCGATCAGGACCACATGCGCCGTCGTCACCTCGTCCGGATCGGCCTCGCCATCGTCGGGAGGCGATCAAGGCCATGCACGAGACAAGGGTTCACGCGATGCCGACGAGAATGGCCGACGGAGAAGACCACAGATAGTCGGCGAGGTGAGGGCGATTATGGCCCGACGGGTGGTCGGCAGCGAAGACGTGATCAACGACGCTAGAGTCACGGAAGTGACCGCGGGTGGTGACCGATTATTCGCGATGGTTCCAGCTGATAATTGATGTTGTTAACTTGCACGTTATGGATATAATTGAATCCGCTGAGAATTTTTGACCCATCCGAAGTTGTTTGTCAGGGTGTTACCCGATGACATTAACTTGTGTGGAGTGGGTATAAAGTTTTGACCTTTCCTCCGGGTCGAATATTATTCGCCGACGCCAACCTGTATGGAAGAGGCCGTGAGAAGTCCACGGACGTTTGACCTATTGTTTGTCGAGTTTTGCTCGATGACATTAACCCGTATGGAAGAGGCCGAAGTCCACCAAGACGTTTGACTATCTGGGTTGTTTGTCGAAGTTTTTGTTCGATAACATTAACCGCATGGAGTGGGGAAGTCCACCAAGGACGTTTGACCTATCCGGGTTGTTTGTCGAAGTTTTGCTCAATGACATTAACCCGTATGGAAGAAGGGAAGTCCACCAAAGATGTTTTGACCTATCCGGTTGTTGGTCGAATATTATTCGACCACGCTTAACCTTTATGGAAGAGGTCAATTATTTGTATGAGCAGCAAAAGTTGACCATTGATCTTTGCCTTTTCCGGTAGCCGACTTGCTTTTAACCAATCAATCGATATCCGAGATTTGGACACCCGAAGGCGATGGTGTCCGGCGATGGTCGCCGAGATAACCACGGCGATGACCGGCGGAGATTGCCCGATGATCAGCAGAGGTCGACGATAGTAGTCACAGGATGACCGGCGATGGTGGTGACGGGCGAAGATCGGCCGTGATAATGGACCGGCGACGGTGGCTACCAGTGGTCAAAGAAGAATTAAGGGAAGACGCGAGAGAATGCCGGATGGCCGGCGAAGATGGTGACCGCAAAAAATTGCGGTGATGGTCCAGCAGGTGACCGGCGACGGTAGTCGCACCAGCAGTAAGCCGGCGGACCGCGAAATCAGCGGCCACCGATGAGATCAGGCGGTGAGCCGACAGTGGAGATCGGCTCAGCAGAAGCAAGAATCCGGCAGTGACGGTCATTGGCGTTTTAGCCGATGATGACCGGCAAGATTGCCGGCGATGGTCGGCGCGCAGTGACGGCGACGGTAAGGCCGGGCGGTCATACGGGGTTGTCGGCAGCGGGTAACGGCACTCGAAAGCCGCGACCGGTATCGCTGGATTTTGACCTATCCGTTGTTGTCGAGGCATACGACATTAACTGTATGGAAGAGAATTGAATCCGCCGAGAATTTTGACCCATCCGAGGTTGTTTGTCGAGTGTACCTACGACGTTAACGGAAGAGGTTGAATTGAATCCGCCAAGAATTTTGACCCATCCGAGGTTGTTTGTCGAGTGTGACCGACGCGTTAACTGTGGAAGAGCTTGCAATTGCCGAGATTTTGACCCATCAAGGTTGTTTGTCGAGTGTTACCCGGCGACGTTAACTGTGGAAGAGGTTGAATAATCGGCGAGATTTTGACCCATCCAGGTTGTTTGTCGGTATTACCCGATGATGTTAACGTGGAAGGAATTAAATCTGAGATTTTGACTAGGAGGTTGTTTGTCGGTCTTTGCGATGGCGCAAGTATGGAAGAGGTCAATTAAATCCGCTAAGGATTTTGACCTATCCGGTTGTTTGTCGATATTACCCGGCGACGTTAACGTGTGGAAGAGGTTGAATTAAATCCGAGGATTTTGACCTATCCGGGTTGTTTGTCGGTCTTTGCCACGACGTTAACCTGTATGGAAGAGGTCAATTGAATCCGCCAAGGATTTTGACCTATCAGGTTGTTTGCCGGACACCGGCGACGTTAACTGTATGGAAGAGGTCGTGGGAAGTCCACCAAGGACCCTTTGACCTATCCTAGGTTGTTTGTCAGAGTCTTTGCTCGATGACGTTAACCTGTGTGGAAGAGGTCGTAAGAAGTCCACCAAGGACCTTTTGACCTATCCTAGGTTGTTTGTCAAAGTCTTTGCTCGATGACGTTAACTTGTATGGAAGAGGTCGTGGGAAGTCCACCAAGGACCTTTGACCTATCCTAGGTTGTTTGTCAGAGTGTTACCCGATGACATTAATCTGTATGGAAGAGGTCGAATTAAAACATCCGTTTGTGGTTGTAGCCAAAGTTGCTCCTTAACCTTGGTCTCGTTTTTCCATGAGTATGAGTGGAAAAACATAATTTGCAAAGCTATATCTCTTCTCAATGTTGAAATATCCTCCAACTTTGACTTTCTGGGATGGTAATCATTGATGCTTAACATGATCTTGAGATTAAGAGTTGCCCCGCCAAGAATCAAGGAACTAAGTTTGATGAATCTTCATTCTCCTTAAAAGCTTGAAATGCTCCACCTCGATGGTGGTTTTGATCTTGTTGGGAAACTTGGAGAGGGAATCGCTTGTTCTCGCCTCCCCTTAGAATATGAGTTATCCGATGGGTCTCGACGGCAAGAAATGACTTTGCCAAAAGACTGATCTAAGTCATGGATGACTGCATCAAGTCTCCTTCAACCCGTGAGGCGTGCGGAGTCCGTAGATGGCTAAGTTCTGGACCTCACAGCCAATAATTTTACCCGCCCGAGGGCCGATCATTATTATTGGTGGTCGAACTAAGCCCGTACTCTAAAGTTATTTTACTGGGAGATAAGTAAAATTCCGCCCCGCACCGGTACAAGCTCCATCAACATATAATGTCCATTGATTTGTCATGGAGTGATGAATGATCTGTGTGGTGATGGGATGGTACATTCTACAACGAAGTCGAGCACTTGTGACTTTATATCGACGCGGAAGAAAATGGATGTCAAACTCTCCAAGCTCGACCAATTACTTCATCAACCTTCCGGATACATCGCTTTGCGAATAGTTCTTAATGGAAGATGAGTGTAGACGCTGATGGTGTGGCCTAAAAGTACGGTAATTTTCGCTGTAATGCACTAGGCCAACGCCGCCTTCGCTAGTGGATCCCTTCAGATCGAAAGGATTTTGCCGACATAGTAAATGGGTCGTGTAATGAATTCTCCTCACGCGACGAGCTTACGGCATGAGAAGAAACAACAAGATAGATGTGCCTTCTCTCCTTGGATAGGCTTTGATAATAGAGGGGAAGCTAAATAGACTCAAGTTGCTCAAAAGCCGACATTCATCCGTCCACCGGAATCCATTTCCTCGACCCCTTAAGATTTTGAAGAATGGTAGATACTTATCTCCGAAGGCCAAGAATCGTGATAAAGTCGCAATCCTTCCTCAAACGTTGGACTTCCTTGATCGCTCTTGAGGTGACATATCCTTGAGTGCTTTTATCTTCTTCGGGTTGGCCTCTATCCCGCTACAGTGACCATGAAGCCTAGAATTTCCTGCAGGAAACTCCAAAATGCACTGCTTGGTTGAGCCGCAGATCTTGTAGTGTCAAGAATGTCAAAGCATCATAGACGTAAATATATCTTTGTGATATTTCCAAGCTCTTCACGACATATCATCAACATACACCTCCATATTGTATAAGATCCTTGAAGATCTTATTCATAAAGCGTTGATATGTTGCTCCACATTTTTAGTCGAATGGCATGACGATAGCGATATAGTCATCTGTTTGGAAGGATGTTGCTTCCTCATCTGTTTTGTTCATCCTGATTTGATTGTAGCTAGAATAGGCATCCATGAAGCTCAGCATCTGATGTCCTGATGTCGCATCAACTAGTTGGTCGATATGAGGAAGGGGGAAGCTATCTTTTGGGCATGCGATTAAAGGTCGGTGTGTCGATGCATTCTCCGAGGCAGTTGGCTTGACTAACACTACGTTAGCCAAGGGTGGGGTAGTAGACTTCTCGAATGAACTTGACTTCCGAAGTTTGGTGATTTCTTGTTACATGACGCAATGGTTGAAGCGAAGGTTCTTTTCTTACGTATGCTTGTAGGTTGAGTCAACTTTGAGGGAGTGCGTAATGACTTTCGGGTCAATGCCCAGAATATCAGATGCGCTCCAGGCAAAGATATCTTGATTTTTACGTAGAAAATCTACGATTTTGATTTCGACGACGAACGATCCCACCTTCACCTTCGCGATGGATCTCGAGATAGGAAGACAAATTACATCTTCAACCGGTGAAGCCCTTTCGAGGCATCCTCATCTCGTAGTCAAGTTCTCGATGTTGAGGGTTACCGTAAATGGGCTTGATATAGACGCCAGGTTATCTGATTCCACTTACCACCGATGCCACCGGTGTCGGAATTTTATCTTGAGGTGAGGCACGATGTGATCGGCCAATATGGATCGGAGAGGTCTCCCAAATATTGCATTGTACGCGGACTCACTTGACTACAAAATCAGGTGCGGTCGGGAAATTCTCCAAGAGTTACGGAAGACGATTGTCCCTTCCACTAATAACGGTCGATTATCAAATCCATACAAGGACCGCCGGGTTGAAGCTTCTCTCTTCTATACCCATGCTAAGAAAAGTGGAGTAAAAGAACATCAACCAACTCCCATTGTCGATCAATATCCTTTTAATATTGAAGCATGGATCACCACCGTACAATGACAAGGGGATCTTGATGTGGGATGCTAAGCCCTCTAGATCTAAATCATCAAAGGTGATAGAATGGTCAACCCGAGACTTCTCGCTCGCTCTTGAAGGGCGCAATGAATATTTGACTAGATAACACCGCCTCCCCGCAATTTATCTCTCGACCGCTTGGCGTTCCTGAGTTGGTTGCCCCAAAGATTTCTTTGACGAGGGTTGGTTTTGTATAAAACGCCACCGAATGTATTAGTCTTTCAATCTCCTCCTTTAGTTGGTGGCACTCTTCAGTGGTGTGCCCTCGGCTGCGGTGAAAGTGGCAGAATTTCTCTTGATTTCTAATTCTAGGCTTTAAAGGTCATGGCCACTTGACGCTATCCTCTTCCTGAATAGCCAATAGGATGTTCGCGCATGACGTGTTGAGAGCCATATATTTCCTCTCTGATTGAGTCATCTGAGGTCGCTGCTGAGGAGGTTTTGGGGAGGTTCCGCATTCTTCTTTTTTTCGAGATGTTTGAACATCACCTTTGGGAACCTTCTTCTGTCGCTTGGTGGTTCAAAGCTGTCGATGAGCACGATAGCTTCGTCGGAGATTTGTGCCTCATTCGGTGGACCAGTCGATAGGAATGGACTGTCGCATTAATGATGAATAAGTATCCTCGCCGAGTCCTCCCTCAAAAGTTCGGATCTACTCGGTATCTGTCGTGAGGAGAGAACCTGAAGTATTCTTTGAGGACTCTCCATCGCTCGGCGATTCTGAGAGATGTGATGAATCGATGATTCTCTTGTTCGCCGTGAACTGCTCTACAAAAAATCGGCGAGCTCTCCAAATGATCGGACGGACCCTTAGCGAATAATAACTGGGCACGAGCCTTTGAGAGTCGCCGGGAATACGACACAACATTTTACACCGAATGTGCATGATCGCTCGAAAGTGATCGATATGCTCGCACGGACGGTGCCATCGTAAGGGTCCATGCCGGAAGCTTGAATCTGCCGAATGGGTATTGCGATGATCTCGCCGAGGACGAGTTTTGGAAGAGGCGGCGGGAGAATGGATCATTCAGATTGTTTGCCGGGAACTCTTCCTGCACTAGTCGTCGTAGTTCATCGCGTATAAGGTGACGTGGAGTTTCACCGATACGAGGCTGAGCCATTCGTGTGGGGTGAGTAGAAGCTGATCCGTAAGTTCAAAGATCCGGATGTGGTGCCAAGGGGTTCTCTACTGATCCGCATTCCTGTAATCATTCTCGTGAAGAAAATCTGGATTATGCCGAGGGCCGCGAACTGCGGCTCTTCCGCGTTGGAACGCTTTTGGTCCTCTCGCAGAGTCGAAGAATTTCATGGGAATCCTCCATCCTTGAACGGACCCTCACCGGGGACGAAGTGTTATGTAGAGAAGTGTTGGAGACTTGGCGCCCTTGATCACGAGAATGAGGAGCGTTGGATCCCGCTTACCAACCATATTGGAGATATAGCAATGGGGAAGCTTATTCTCCGAGCCAATGCTATGCTAGAGAATTTTATTCCTAGACGCGAGATCTTCGACTCAAAATTATCCAACACAAGCGGGGATATGAACACGGGGTTATACGTGGAAAACCCAAGGGGAAAACCACGGCCTCGCCTCCAGAACTTTCACTATGTGTTCAAAAGATACGTGTCCTTGCTTCTCATTAGGAGAAGAAGGTGTTTACAGCAAACAATATTCAGTGTAGAAAATACAATATCAACTCCAACCCAAGGGAGAAGTTTCCCAAAAGCGCAGAACGATCTCGGGAGCAACCTCTTGATCTTGGAGAAAAGAGCGGAATCGGTCTTTTCTAGACCGGCTCTTCTAAGGCGAAGCTCGATCTTCGCACTACCTGGTGGCACCTGGTGGTGATAGATCGCTTGGCGGTCGACGGGTGGTTCTCGAGCTCGGTCTTCAAATCGATTCCGGTCCCCTCTAAGGTGAGAATGAAGCTCTATTTATAGATTTTTGGGAGTGGCATGCCTTGTAAATTGGTGGAAAACTCCAACCACTCCCATCGGACGGCCCAAGCGATCCCTCGACGATGTATTTTGATGATCTGGGTGCCTTAATGATGTCGGAATTGGGTGATCTTAGATTCGTTGGATTCTTGACGAGCCGACCGACTATAAATATGTCGCTTTGGTGACCATTTGGATCGGATCCATTTTCATGCTCCGATAGCGAGTCGATTCGAGCTCGGATCAGACTATGCTTGATGTTGCTATGTTCGCCTCATCGAGACGGCTTGATGTAAGAAAATCGGTGATTAGATCGAAGCATTTCTGAAAATGCCTTGAGATTCGTGCTTGATCAGATTAATTTTCTGAGGATGTATCATAAATATATAAGAATTATGTATTATAAATATAAATATTCTTTTTATTTTTAACATTCATATTTTATTTTATTTTATATTTTTAAAATACATTTGAAATCTAAAAAATATATATTTTTATTTTATTAAATATTAAATGAATAAATTTATATGATGATAGCAGCAATCATCGATGACATTGAATTGGCTTAATAGCTTTATCACAATTATATGAATTATGTCTTGATCATATTTTGATCTCTACACATGCTAGCTATTATGTTAGATGCTCGTATATGCTTATTCAGTTTAGGTTTAGGGTTTGGTGCAATTAGAATTGGCAACTTATGATTTTATAAGGTATAAGGAAGGATTTATAGCTAGAATGTATCAAATCTAGGAGTAAAGATCAATTTCAATGATCTAAGAGCACCTCAGATGATTCAAGAGATAAAAAATAACAATAGTGATGACTTGATATTAGTATATTGTATAGTCGTGTGCTAATATCTAGCAAATTTCTAAACTCTATTGTATTTATAAGGAGCTTAGATGATTTTGTTATTTTTATTAAGATTATCTTTATGGATCCAATTATATATTTGCTTTTAGTATTATTTTATGCTATGGACTTAATTTTATTTGATTCTTTTAATTATAATTTCCTTTTTCATTTCTTATTATGGTGTGATTTGACCTTAAAATAGCCTTATAGCTAATACACATGCATATCAAAGCCTATTCTAATGCATAGAGTTAAATATCTTCATATTAAGAACATATAACTTTATTTACATTCATGCCCTCTTAAAATATTTTCACTTAACTTGGCAATATGAATTAATTAAAGTAGCCTAATTGGTTGCTTAGAAACATGATAAAGTATTGGGTAGTCTTGACTTAAGTAGTCAACATATACCATAAACCTCTTTTTATTTCTAAAAATCATAATTCTTAGCATCTTTTTTAAATCCATTACTTAGATTTATTTGTCTAAAAATTATATTTTTGTTTCTTAATTATATATCGTAAGATTCATCTAAATGACATAATTAATGATTTTTGATATTATATCTTACAATTAGGTTAGGTTAATCACCAATCATGATTAAGTGATGAGGAACTTTATGACATAAAATGATGAATCAATGAAATCCTAGTTAGGTTATATTTTTATTTTATTATATTCTTACACCTGTCATCCTTTGAGCTCATTCTTGTAGCTAGAGTTTAGACTTTGGCTAAATTTTTATATTAAGCCTAATTAAAACTTTAATTAACTAAATAAGAACAAAAAATAAAAAATTTAAAAATAGCCATAGTCACCCATTGAACAGGCAACTTGCACTGATGTGGCATCCACGTCAATGCCAGTCGCTCGTTCAATGGGCGACTAGGTCTGGGCTAATTTTTTTTAAAAAAAAATTTTGGTGCAGTCTCAATATTTTGCCCGTATCGGACTCATCTGATGTTAGAATTGAGTAAACTTAGTATCGTTAGAAACATAACAAAATTCCCCATGACTTTCATGTTGATAAAAAATATGTCATTCCATCCTGATAAGTCAATTTTAACAAACGCCAGAAAACTATCGTATGAGTTGAAAATTTTTGCATACCCATAAGTTCGCTCGTTAAAAAAGCAATACGTAATGATTTCTCCACTTTATTTGTGCTGAAAAATTAGCGATTCTCAGCAAATTGTGCCAAAATTTATTAGATGCAGCAAGCGGCTTTGTTGCAAGACTACTTTTTTGGGTTTTATGAATTTTGTTTACGCTTTTCTTTAATGAATCTTTGAGTGTCATTTTTTTTTTAAGCTTGAGGTTTTTTTTTATTTAGTTTTATTAAAATAAATTTTTTTATTTTTTTTTTTATTTTTTATCATTTCATTATTTAATTCTTATAATTATTGTTGTATTCTATGATTAGCATTCTTTTTTGTGAGAAATATTATCTTTTTACTTTATTTTATTTACATTTTTGATTACCATTCTATCAAAAGATTATGGTAATTAATAAGATTTTATTTTCTTTTGCTTCGTGGTTTTGAGTGAGGTAAAAAATTTTGGCTTTCTAACTCCTGTTTTACATATTTTAAATTTATGTAGGAATTTATTTTCAAAAATAACAAAATTTCACTTTTATTTTAAAATTAATTTTTTATGTAAATTTATGTAGATAATTTTTCTATTTACAAATTATTATATATATATATATATATATATATATATATATATATATATATTATATATGTTTCATAAATATATATATATATATATTATATATATATATATATTTTAAAATATATTTTTTAAATTTATAATTTTATTAATATTATATAATATAAATAATTTATCATTTAAGATAAATTAAATATTTTAAAATTTTTTTATTTTTCATGTCATTAATTAAATTTTAATTAAATATTAATATAATTTATTAGTTATATATCATTATATAAGATTTACATGTGAGATATAATTATCTGCTTATATATTTCCTTTTTCCTTATTGATCGATTGGGAGCCGTGCATGCCCACTAACTAGCCAATCTTATTAAAATTCATAAAATATGATTTTATACAGATAAAATTAAGATTTTCAGTTCAAAACCCTCACCTTTCTACCCCTCTGCTCGTTCTTTGAAAAGAAAGAATGGAGGCGTGGTGAGGTAACTCAACTTTCCTCCCACCCTCCTTAGCGTGCTTCTGCTTGTCCAATCCCGTATGAGCCATGGGAATGAGGACAATGCCTCTTTTAAAAAAAAAATAATAAATAAATAAAAATAAAAAATAAATCAATTTTAAAACTAGTTTTACATAAAATGGAGTTTTAAAATTTATGTAGAGAAAATTAAAAATATTGTTCAAAAAATAACAAAATTAATACATACTTATTATAATTGAAACTAAAATTATTTTATTTATGTAGATAAATAATGTTAACATTCTAGATTAAAAAACTAAAATAACTTTGAAATATTTTGTATGTATTTCATATATATATATATATATATATATATATATATATATATATATATATATATATATTCTTGAACTTAATTTAAGTATTTCATAAATTATTATTTAATATCTTACATCGATTATGCTATATATATTTTAAAATATATTACAATTCATTAAATTTATATTTTTGACATTCATAATTTTCAAAAATAAATAAATAATTTATTCATGTCATAAGATAAATTAAATAAATATTTTAAAATATTTTTGAATATAATTTATTATTTAAGAAGACAAAATAACGTTGAGATAAAGAAAAAAAAAGAAGTGCTGAGGAGATGGAAGTGAGAAGTAATAAAGAAGCGAGAGGGTTAATTATTATATTTTTAAGAGCATAAGGTAGACTTCATTCAAAAATGACTTACAAATAGTGTTTTGAAATGGTATTTAAATCAAGTTTTTCATATCACGCTTTTTTAAAAAAATTGATTTAACAAGAAAATCTCTAAAAAAAATTTTACCTTTTATAAAATGAAAAAATTGAGAAAACAATGTACCCAGTAGAGTCTTAGCTTGTCTGAAAATATAATTTGGTTGGATTTAAGTTAAATCCGACCTAAATCTTGCAACCAAATAGCCCCTTCGGTTTTCTCATTTTTCTATTTCTCTAATTTGAGTCCTAATGTTAGTCAACTCACACATCACGTTGTCTTTCACAATTCTCTCGAATTCTTTTGTTGTAACTCAAGCGTCACCGCCGTAGTGAGCCGAGTGACCATTGGTATGTAATTGATTCACTGAACTCTTTAGGAAATTATATATATATATATATATATATATAATTGATATATCGTAATGATTTTTTATATTTATTTATAAAATTTTCTAATTTCTATCTTAATATGCTCATAATAAGATTCAAAGGAAAAAAAAAAGATTAAGTATAGATTAATTTTGTAATATGTTTAATTATTTCAATTCTGATTAATAAAAATACTTACATAAAATAATAAATAATTTATTCATATTTTATATAAAAATGTATTATTATTTATTATCATATTGTGCCCCTCTGAGAATAGTTTCTTGATCTGCCCCTGCTCCTTGTCATATGATCTTGCTCATTTTGAAGTGCAAATTATCTTATAAAGATAATAATCATTAAATTATATTTTTGTCCTTAATTTATCCGATAAAACCATAATACAAATATGGCTTTCTTTTGGAGAATGTTCTTCGAGGTGTTTGAAAGTATAATTAATCATAGGAGATATATATTTTCTGGAATACGTATGAGCCAAAACTCTTTTTATTTCTAATCTTATAATTTAAAATCAATAATATAACTTCGAATGACTATTTTAAATAAGTTAATATCAGACTTATTGATCATACCACGACTGACATTTTTCAATATATTTCATTATGAAATCTCTTTTACAAAAGTTCCTTACATCATCTTTTTTCTTTTCAACAACGTCCAAGTTGGATCAAAAAAGCAAAAAAGATAAATTAGTGTACTAATGGATAACACAACCAAAAAGAATGCAAATACTATGGAGCACCTATACAAATAAAAAAAAGAAGTTATCATAAATAAAAGAATGTCTCTATTAGGACAAATTTGTTTGCTTACTATCTCAAAACTAAAAAAAGATTATTTACATTTAGGATCACTATTAAATATAAAAGATGGCATCATAAGAAAGAGAAAAAACTAATTTTTTATTATATGTATCAGATGCATATATTTAGAGTTAGAGTTAACAAATGTGAGACTTGGTTTGTGTGTTAATGATTTCATCCCATATAGTTTATGCATATTAAATTTTAGTAAAAAATATTTATTTTATTGACATATGATATTATATTTATTCATCATATATTAAAAGAAATGCAAATATTTTATATAAAAATGAAATGGAGAAATTTGTAGCCCGCCTCCATCCCCCGCCTCCTTGAACACACACATAGGGGTGTAAACGAGCCGAGCTTGAGCGAGTTGAACTCTTGTTCGTGGTCGGCTCATTTGAAAATTGCTTTATTCGTATTCCGCTTGTGTTCGAAATAGCTCGAAATTTCATTGTTCGTGTTTGGCTCATATTATTCGAAATGACTCATATCAGCTCGAAATATAATAATCCGAAAAATCTTTAAGAGGAAGGATTCGAACTTGGGCCAATCTTTTACATAATAAAAATTTTAACCACTAAGCTATGCTTGCAACCATGATATATACATGTGTTTATATAATAATAATAATAATAATAATAATAATAATAATAATAATAATAATAATAATAATAATAATAATAATAATAATAATAATAATAATAATAATAATAATAATAATAATAATAATAATAATAATAATAATAATAATAATAATAATAATAATAATAATAATAATAATAATAATAATAATAATAATAATAATAATAATATAATAATAATAATTATTATTATTATTATTATATTATAATTATTATTATGCGTTAGAAAATCGTTCGTAGAATAAAAGTTTATACGCCCACTTTGTGAACCAATACACACACACAGATATTTGAAGAATGAACAAGAAACTCTAGGATTTTTATATGGAAAAACTCCGGAAGAGGGGGAAAACATCACGAGGCTTAGCCTAGTAAAGATCTTCCACTATGTATTTGTTTTAAAGTACACAGTTTTCCCAATAATGAGATTACAGTGTATATGAAAACGACAATGAATCCCATCGGTAACAAATTATCAACATTGGTTAGTATGCCGGTTGTTGGTGACAATTGGTGATGATGAATAGCGGGGGTCGGCGGTCGACGATGATGGTCGGCGGTGGTAATGACCGGCGAAGATGGCCGGCAACGATGGCCGGCGGTGACCGACGGCGGTGACCAACGACGGTGGTCGATGATGACGATGATCAATGGTGGTGGCCGTGGCGGCAATGGCCCGGCGTGGTCAGCGATGGCGGCCGGTGGCAGTGGTCAATGTGGCCGGATTGTGGTTGGCGACGGTGGTCGGCGGTGATGACCGGCAACGGTGTTGGCCGACGGCGGCGGTGGTTCGCGGCCGATAGCGGTGGTCGGCGACCTTCGAGTGGTGGCGCGATTATGCTTGGAGGATCTTCAAGCCTCAGAGCTCTCTCTTCTCTTTAGCTTGGACTCCCCTCATGTGAAGAATGTGAGGCTATTTATAGATTAGAGGGATAACATTTTTGTAAATATATGCAAAATCATCTGCCATCATGATTCCTATCATCTCATGTATTTCAAATGAAGTCATAATCAGATCTTGAGACTTGATAAGATATTTGATCATATATTCATATAACTATTTATGATAACTAAAGTTTTCAATGATATTTTGAGATCTATCAGATCGCTTACTTGGTAGAATTTCTAATGTCATATCAGTTGCCTCATATTTTTGAATGACATTATCTCTATTATCCAAAAATATATGCCAAATAATTGAAAATAATAAATTCTTCAATGAAATTTGCGGGTTCATTAACCATATAGTTTGAGAGAATAGATCTTCATGGGTGCACAAGATTATGATCACGGAAGCGGTGTAGGTGCAGTGCGTCTGGTGCTCAGCGGGCACAAGCTCAGAGGCTACGGGCCCTTCAGGACACTTACGGGCACTTTCCTTGGCGCTCCAGCAGCTCAGTGCAGGTGAGGGTTCTTTGCTGACGTTATGGAGGGTTCTTGAGCTGGCTGATTCGTGGGTACCGGCGTCTTAGCCATCGATAAGCAATTTTTTGATATATTAGCTTTTGCTTCTATTTTTATAAAATCCCCGGGTCGAGATAAGAGACACAACTCTCATATGCTCTAGTGTTCTTTTGCGTTTGATGAGAAATTATTTAGCAGAAGTTCAAGGGCTAGGGTAAAATTTTTTTTCCTTTTCTTTTCTTTTTGTCAGCAAGGCTCTCATCTTCTTCTTAAGAGAAGGTCATTTTTGCTGATCAAGACCCGTAGCTTGTACGGCGAGGCTCCGATTTTTTCTCGAGAGAGGCGTCAACTGTCCTCGTCGGATCGACCGGGTTTGGAGGTGATCAATGCCCATAGTTCATATGATGAGGCTCTGATTTTCTCTTGAGAGAGGCGTCAATTGTCCTTGTCAGATCGATTAGATTTGGAGGCGATCAAGGCCTGCAGTTCATACAACGAGGCTCTGATTTTCCCTCAAGAGAGGTGTTAACTGTCCTTGTCAGACCGACCGGGTTTGAAGGCGATCAAGGCTCGTAGTTTATACGACGAGGCTCTGGTTTTCCCTCTAGAGAGGCGTCAACTGTCCTCATCGGACCGATCGAGTTTGGAGGCGATCAAGGCCCGTAGTTCATATGGTGAGGCTCCGATTTTCCCTCGAGAGAGGTGTCAACTGTCATCGTCGGATCGACCGAGTTTAAAGGCAATCAAGGCCCGTGTTTCTACTTCTTTTTGTAGGAAATTGAATTTCTTGAAACTCCAATGGATGGTTCAACAATTGACAACTGCCAAGATGGCGGGGAAGCGTCAATTAGGAACCATCCCTCAAAAAATTCAGAAAATTTGGAAGATAATTACGGAGTATCATCAGAGAGAAATAACTTTTTTTTTTCTTTTTTGACCTCATATGTATGCATTTATTTTTGTCAGATCGTAGGCAAAAAATTTTCCCCAAAACTGTCAGTGAGCAACAAAGTCAGGAAAGGATATGCCCAAATATTAGGGTGAGTGAGTTACTTCACACAATTCTCAGACCTTTGTCTTTCTCCTCTTTTTTATTTCATATTTATTATGTATTTTTGTAGGATGATGGTCGGAAGAAAACCAATAGTGTGACAGTTATAGATGATATATCATCCACTATTACAGCTGACAGTTTAATGATGCTCCGCAAGAAATTTCATTTTCTCAATGAGTTGGTGGCTATTGTTGCCAAAAAATCTGATCGAGCATGTTCTCCCTGCTATGATACTTTACTATTTTCGAGATGATTCTTCGTGTGAGACTACGATTCCTTTTGGCTCCTGAATTGATTAAGGTCTTTAAAATATGCGGTGCAGCTTTATCACAATTTTTATTTTGAGCTTTAGTGATCATCGTTGGCTTGACCGTCTTCTTTAGAGAGCGTGGTGTGACTTTGAACATCAAATACTTATGCCAAATGTGTAGATTCACATGCGATGCTCAGGGACATGTTTCTCATCGAGCTATAAAGAATTATATATAATTTTTAGCACGGGATCCATCTAGAAATTGGTCTAATGTGTTTTTTTTATGAAAAATGAGTGGTGCCTCCCTGAGAGATGGAGAAGATTGAATGACCTTCCAGATCCATTGCTAATTGAAGAGACTAAAATCCTAACAAATTTTAATATCCATGATGTCAGAAACTTGCAGCATGAGTTACGTCACATTGACAAGTATATAGTTGAAGATAGAATGTTCAAGGTTGGCCTTTCCATTTAGGTAGGGAGATCTCATGCTCTTCCACTGAAGAGATCAAGTAAAGGAGATGAAAGATCTCCTTATATTCACAAGATTCTTTCAAGACGCCCATTACGAAATCATGGTGACAACAATATTTCTTCTTTAAAAAAAATAAGACATGTGCCGAAGTAACTACGTCAAATATTTGAGGAGAAGATGTTCGCCCCCAGTTGGCCTCTGAGAGTTTAGTTATCTCAACTCATAATGGGGGGATTCATTTCTTGAAGTTGCATATTTCTGAAGAGGTGTTAAAATATGTATGCATTAGACGTATACGAGTAGACGAATTAGTACGTTATCCTCTCTTTCTCTTTCTTTTCTTCTTTCATTTTTCTTTGTGTAATATTTGTGATTTTGATTGTATGAAACCCAAATAATAGGCTTATGTCTCATTTGGGTGTCGCTCTAGATGAGTGGAATACTAAATTTATGAAGGTAAAATACTTGCAAGGTGAGTATGAGCGAAAGATGAGTGCTAAGGTCAAAGAAGTGGCGCCTGGAGGATCAAACTGTGTAGAACTGAAGCTAACAACATGTCAACTTCTCTCGTGTAAAGACTCGATGAGTTGATTGAGGTGAGGGCAGAGACTTGCTAGAAAGAGAAAAAACTCAATTTGTACCAGAGAAGAAAGCTCTTGAATTAGAGAAGCAAGTATTATATGATTGTCTTTCTGAGAAGGAACTTATAATGTCAGAAGCGGAAGCAAACGAAGTATCCTTGAAGGCAGTTGAAGATTTTAAGAACTCCCTAGCTTATTACGATGCTATCGAGGATCATATCCAAGAAGTTCGTAATCATATTCTTGATGTTGAAGTGAAGGAATTGGAGTGCCAATGTATGTAGGAAGGCTTCATCCTAGGATTTCTAAAAGGAATCTGCTTAGTACATCACAAAATTAGAGCTAGTATTGAGAATCTATCTCCCAGCCAAGTATCTGAAGACCCTTCGCCAAATTCAAGAGATGAAGGGGTTGAGAGTGAGTTTAAGGGCATCTTCGCGTGAGTGAGGACGTTGATATCAAGGTAAGATCACTTGAGGATGCATTTCTTTCCCTTTTATCTATGTATTATTATTATTTTTTGTATCCAAAATATTGATTCTTTCTAATATCATCATGCTAGGGCTATCAATGACATTAGTAAACTAAAAATTTTGAGTGATTTGCTCTTGTTTTATTTTAACTTATCCGAGGTGATTGGTCGGAATATTATTCTATGACACTAACCTGAACAGAAGAGGTCATGGGAAGTCCACCAAGGACTTTTAAGCATATCCTAGGTATTAGTCAAAATATTATTTGACATCTTACATGTATGGAAGAGGATGTTGAATGTCCACCAAAGACTTTTTGACCTATCATAGGTATTAGTCAAAGTGTTACTTGACTTCTTACCTGCATAGAAGAGGTCGTGGAATATCCACTAAGGATTTTTTATCTCTCCTAGGCATTAGTCAAAGTGTTACCTGATTTCTTACCTGTATGGAAGAGGTCCGATCAAATCCCCTTGGGATTGATCATGCCTCGACTGAGACACAACGTGAGTTGTGCATTCCTTAAGTGAGAGGATTAAAGGAATGAGATTGTTTATATGCAACAAGCTTAAAAGAAAATGTCATAAACTCATTACTTTGATAAGGTCAATTATACAATCATAAGATAATTTAACAAAGATATGAGTTGAAGAGGAAATGACAAACGAGACCAAATAAAAGTTGCAATATTTATGGAGTAGAATTTATTGATAATACTTCTGGAGCTTCTTCATGTTTCAAGTTTGAGGCAAGGTTTTTTTCCTCTAGATCCCTGAGCTTAAATGTTCCTGGTTTGACTATAGCTATAACCACATAAGGACCATCCCAAAGAGGTGGGAGCTTATTGCATTGAGGGCCTTTGCCCTCAGTTTCAAGACTTCACATGACCAAGTCACCGATAGAGATGGGATGGGGTTTCACTCTTCTGTTGAAGTGACGAGCTACTCTTTGGTGGTAGGAAGCAGTCCGAAGTAGGGTCATGTCACAAGTTTCGGGGAGTAGGTCCAAGTTTTGTTAGAGTTTTTCTTCATTACTATTATGATTGAATAATTAAACTCTTAGACTTGGAATTTCGATATCTACTAGTATAATAGCTTATGTGTCGAAACACAAATTATATGGTGTCTCACCAGTCGGAGTTCACGATGTAGTGCGGTAAGCCCAAAGAACATTAGAGAGCTCCTCAACCCATTGCCCCCCAGCCTTCTCGAGATACATTTTTAACCCTTTGAGTATATTCATGTTGATAGCTTCACTTTATCTATTAGTTTGAGGATGGGCTACAGCCGTATGTAGCAGTTGAATGTGATGATCTTTACAAAAAGACGTAAAAACTTTTCCAGTAAATTGAATTCCATTGTGGGTGATGATATTTGCAGGAAGACAAAATTGACATATTATATTTTTTCAAACTAATTATTTAGCATTTGCCTCTGTGATTTTAGTGAGTGGTTCAGCCTCCACCCATTTAGTGAAGTAGTCGATAGCTAAAATGATAAATTTTTGTTGCCTTGATGCTATTGAAAAAGGTCCCATGATATTAATTCCCCATTGAGCAAAATGCCATAGGCTTTGAAGGGATGAGAGCTTTGTATATGGTGTACGAGAGAGGTTAGAGTGTAATTGATAACCATTTTTTTGTAAAACTGAGCATGCCTTGCCTCAGGGCCAATAGAACCCTCACTTTATAATTTTATGAGTTAGCGCCCTTCCTCCTAGGTGTTCTCCACATATCCTAGAGTGAACCTCTCTTAATGCATAATCGGCCTCTAATGGTGAGAGACATTTAAGGTATGACCCAGAAAAAGCTTGTTTGGATAGTTCACCTCCGATAATAATAAAGTTTGCAACTTATCTTCAGAGATAAGTTGCAGTTGTTCGGTCTTCAAGAATGGTCCCTTATTGTAGAAAGGATAGGATAGGGTCCATCCACGAAGGTTCATTCATCTCATTAATTGTTTGTATTACCCATGACCCTTGGATACTAAGAAAACATATTTTCTCAACATGCCTTGTCTTAAATAGATCTCCAGTAGCAGAGGTAGTGAGCTTAGCGAGAGCATCAGCTCGAGTATTCTTCTCTCAAAGTATGTGAATGATTTGATGTGTCTTGATATGGGCAAGAAGTGACTTCACCAAGCTGAGGTATTGTGTTAGTTGGGGATTATGAGTATTAAAGTTTCTCTCAACCTGGGAGACGATAACCTGAGAGTCAGTGTGGATCATTAAGTTTTGAGCTTCACAATCGATGACAAGTCTCAACCTTGCGATGAGAGTCTCAAATTCAACCATATTATTAGTTACATAGAATTTTAGGCGAAGTCCATACTTTAAGGTATCCTATTGGGGGGAAAATAAACAAGATTCCTGCTCCGGCACCAGTACTTCCTGAAGCTCCATCAACATAGAGAGTCCATTGAGGAGATGAAAGGGGGTATAATAGACATCTCATTTGGAGTAGGGATAGTGCACTTTACTATAAAGTCTGCGAATACTTGAGATTTTATGTATAGCATGAGTAGAAAATGAATATTAAACTCTCTCAATTCTACGGATCATTTGATTAACCTTTCAGATGTCTCTGGTTTCTATAGAATAGCCTTCAGTGGTAGATGGGTATAAACACCAATGATGTGAGCTTGAAAGTATGGACACAATTTTCACGTTGAAAAAATTAAAGCCAAAGCCATCTTATTTGCCAATGGATAACGACCTTCTATATCAGAGAGAGTTTTATTAACATAATAAATTGGTAGTTGTATTGCATTTTCCTCTCGCACTAAAATTGAGCTTATTGTATGAGAAGAGACTACGAGATATAAGTATAATATTTCTCATTGGATAGGTTTGGAAAGTAAGGGTATAGATGCTAAATATTCTCTTAGTTGCTCAAAAGCAGCTTGACATTCATCAGTCCACTAAAAATTATTATTTTTAGCTCCCTTTATTATTTTAAAGAATGACAAGCATTTATCTCCAGAACGGGCTAAGAAGTTGAATAAGGCAGTTATTCGTCCATTCAAGCGTTGAACTTTCTTGATATTCTTTGGAGGAGCCATATCTCTAAGCGCTCTAATTTTCTCGAGATTAGCTTCAATCCCATGGTGGGTGACCATGAACCCAAAAAAGTTTTTCGACATAATCCCAAAAGCACACTTGGTTGAGTTAAGTCACATGTTATAACGTCGAAGAAGGTTAAAGCATATTTCTAAGTCAGAAATATGTTGTGATTCTTCCAAACTTTTTACTAACATGTCATCCACATATACCTTCATTGTGTGGCTTAAGAGGTCTTTAAAAACCTTATTCATAAGACGTTGATAGGTAGCACCAACATTTTTTAACTCAAACGATATAACTTGGTAACAGTATAAACCTTTATATATTTGAAACGATGTGGCTTCCTCATCTATTGGGTCCATTTTTATTTGGTTGTAACTTGAGTAAGTATCCAAAAATTTGAGTATTTGATGCCCAAACGTAGCATCAACCAATTGATCAATTCGGGGGAGGAAAAAACTATTTTTTAGCAAGCTTTATTGAGATCAGTGTAATCAATACACATTCTCCAAGTTCCATTTGCTTTCTTAACCATGATAATATTTTCTAGCCATGTATGGTAATATATTTCTGGTATGAATTTCACTTCTAAGAGCTTGTTAACTTCTTGTTCAATAGCTTGGAGGCGATCGGGTGCAAAACTCTACTTCTTTTGGATGATTGGTTTGAATGTTGGGTCAATCTTGAGGGAGCGCATGATCACATTGGGGTTGACCTAGGCATATCTATCAGACTCCAAGCAAAGATATCTTGATTTTTGTGCAAGAAGTCTATGCATTTTACCCTCTGTTCATCTGAGAGTTGAGATTTGACTTGCACTATTTGTAAAGGTTGGTCATCTGACAATGAAATAGGGAGCAAGTATTCTACAAATGAAGCTCTCTGGGGTACTTTTTAATCTCGAAAATTAAAATTTTTGATGCCGAAGATCACCGAAGGGCATGGTTGAACTTGTCTGAGATAACATAATTGTGTTATTTATTAATTTTCACAGACCACTCCAACCCCAATGGGGGTTGAAAATTTCATCTTAAGATAAGATACCGAAGTAACAACACCAAAAAAATGATTGGAGGGGCCTTCCGAAGATAGTGTTGTACGCTGAATCTGACTTGACCACCATGAATTGAATTGATGAGTCACTTATCGAGAAAATTCTCCAAGGACAACAGGAAGGGTGATTGCCCCCTCCACTCATGCAGTGCGATTATCAAACCCATATAATGGTCCTATAGTGGGTTTGAGTTTTTCCCTAATCAAGCCCATTCTAGAAAATGTGGAGTAAAATAAGACATCGACAGAACTCCCGTTATCAATCAAAATTCTCTTAACATTATAGTATGGGTCACTGATCCCCACACAAATGATAAGTGGATATTGATGAGAAACTTGGACTCCTTCTAAGTCCGAGTCATTAAAAGTGCTGAAATGATCAATCGAGATTTAATGAGGACTTGATTAGATAATAGTGGTCCTCCTACAATTGTTTCAATTTCTCCAACTATCTGTCCACTATTTTGTTATTTTTGTGATGGTTGTCCTAGTTGCCCCCTAGTTGGAGTTATGTTTGCTTGAGTTGATTGATTTTGCACAAATTGACGTAGATATTCTTATTGAATGAGCCTCTCGATCTCTTCTTTGAGTTGTTTACACGCCTCAGTAGTATGTCCATGACTTTGATGGAAGTGGCAATATTGCTCCTGATTTTTTGAATTTAGTTTTAGTGGATGTGACCACTTAATGGTCTCTTCATCTCGAATGACCATCAAGACGTTAACACGAGATGTGTTCAGTCGTGTGTATTATCTTTCTGGTTGTGATTCATGTCATTGATGTAAGGGTCGTGGAGGGAGATCACGACTGTCTTATTGCTTCTTTTGATGGGATTGTCGATCTGTGTTCCCTGGGGCACTTTTACATTTTTTTTTGGATTATTCAAATTATTTACGATGAGCATTAATAGCCTCATCAGCAAAAATTTGTGCTTACACATGGTGAACCAGGTTGGCATATGAGTGGACCGTATATCGCATTAGTGACGAGTAGAAAGAATTAGGATGGAGCCCTCCAAGGAAAACTCCTCTTAATAGTTCAAGATTTACTCCAGGTATTTGGCGAGCTTCTAAGGAGAACCTCTGGAAGTACTTCTTAAGTGTTTCACCCCCATCTTAACGAATGTTTGAGAGATGAGAGGAATCTTTAATAATCCTTTGGTTTGCAATAAACTGTTCTACAAAAATCTTGGCGAATTCGTCAAAGGTATGAATGGATCCCCTTGGAAATGAGTAGAACCAAGTGCGAGCCTGACCCTTGAGGGTGACTGGAAAGACCTGACAATGCAGTGTGTTAGGAGTTCGTTGGATATGCATGATGGTCCTATAATGGTCGATGTGATCATATGGGTCAGTTGCCCCATCATAGGAGTCGATACTCAGAAGCTTGAACCATATAGGAATAAGATGTTGAAAAGCTTCAGTCAAAGGTGAAGACTCCTAATAGCCGTGATGAGAGGGAAGATGATTTTCATCTTTAAAGTGGAATTCTTCTCGCACTAAGCGTTGTAATTCCGCATGTATAACATGATGGGTAGAATCAAACAGGACGAGAATGTGCCAAGCTACCAGCAATAATTGGTCGATTAGCAATCGGCCGTAAGTGATGGATGAGTAACTAACAAGGAGGTCGCGATCACGGCCTGTGGGAGGAACTTCACCGATGAAAGGCCCTATGAGCATTTTAACCTCCCCTAGCTAACGATTGATCTTGGGGGAGATGCATTTGCTGCAGCAGTGGATGCCGAGTTTCTCGTAAAAGTCAGATTATCTCATTTTGAGACTCTTCCATTCGACGAACACGATCTTCTAGAGAGATTCCTGTTGCACCTTCACTGACAGGGTCATGCCTATCAAGGGAAAGTGAGGCAAAAGCTTAGCATCCTTGGTTCAAGGATTGGTTTCGGGAGTGACGGGAGTAGGAGCGGCCCGCTGGCAGTATTGTGTCCGCTGGCCATAATGCAAGTGTTAACTGAGATTGTGATTGTGTGGTTCTCATGATGACACTAAAGCATGCGGCTAGAGAACCGCACGGGTAATAAAAGTTTATGCCTTAACTTTATTGTGAAATCTAGCACACACACATATATTTGAATAATGAATAAGAAACTCCAAGATTTTTATGTGGAAAAACTCCGGACAAGAGGGAAAAAACCACGGGGCCTAGCCCAGTAAAGATCTTCCACTATGTATCTATTTCAGAGTACAACATTTTCCCGATAATGGGATTACAAAATTGTATATGACAAAGCCTGACAATGAGAATCCTAGAATTAGGTAACAACATCTATGCAAGAAAGGGCAGCCGGTGAATGCTTGTTGGTGGCGCTTGGTGATGATGAATAAATGATGCTGGCCGACGACACCGGCAGATGGTAATGATCGGTGGAGATGGTGGGGCAACGATGACCTGTGGTCGATGACGACGAAGGATCGATGGTGTGGTAGGTCACTCTGCGTGGTTGCGGCGGCGACCAACATCGGTGGTCTGGTAGTGGCGATAGCGGTGGCCGACGCAGCGTGGTCGACGGTGATGGCCTGGCAGTGGTTGTGGCGGTGAGGACCGTCGATGGTGGCGGCAGCGTCGGCGGCCGTGGTAACGATTATGCTTGGAGGATCTTCAAGCCTTAGAGATCTCTCTTCTCTTTAGCTTGAGCTCCCCTCATGTGAAGAATGATGTGTTATTTATAGATTAGAGGGATGATGTTTCTATAAATATATGCAAAATCCAAACCACTCAATCGGACGGCTCAAAATGATTCCCTTGATCATCCAATGTATTTTAAGTATTTGAATGTCAAATGAAGTCAGAATCAAGAGATCTTGGGCTTGTTCACTCCATATTTAGAAATTATTTAGAGATTTAACTAATATCATAAAGTTTCTAATGATATTTTAGTACTTGATCTGGACTAGTTTTGACTTAGGATCAGATTGCTTTTGACATCAAGATTCATGCTTCGACTAGTAGAATTTCTAATATCATATCAATAATAATAATAATAATTTTTTATTTCAAGCTAAATCGAGCCGAATACGATCGAACAAAGGATTGTTCATGTTCGACTCGTTTATAAATCGAGCTTGAAAAATATTTGTTCGTATTCGTCTCGCTTAATTAATGAACGAGCCGAATATGAGCTGTTCGTAAATAACGATCTTTTTTGACAGCCCTACATATAGAGATGGAGTTCAATAATAAAAAAAAGTCAGTACAATATAAATGATTATTGACTCATCTAAGCTCGAAGATTCAAGGCTTCCAAATTGTCACACCAATCATACTTAGATGTTGAGAAGTATACACACGCACACCACCTAATCAATATAATTGAGATGTAATTCATATTGAAAATATTTTTTAATAGATATAAAAAAAAAGATAAGTTTAAAATAATGACTAATCTGAAGGATTCCTTTAGAAGATAAGACTTATAGCTCTAAAAATTTGTCAATAAATAAGTTTATAATTTTTATATGAAGTCAATTTTATTTGATTCTCTTAATTATAATTTCCTTTTTCATTTCTTATTATATTGTGATTTGCCCTTAAATCATGATCACACTTAAATTTATAAAAAATATTATTTTTATAACAACATTAAATTTTAATCAATATTAAATAAATCTTATGAAAATCTTCTTTAAAATAAAAATTGCATTAGTCCTATAATTTTTAATTGCATAATCTAAACTAATTCGAAATATAATCAAATAATTTCTCTAATTATCCTCAGATTATATAGCTTATTTTTTTAATCAATCGAATAGTATAACATCATTTAAAAGCTAAACGCTTCCGGCAACCGGCTTTCGCCGTACGTTCACCTTTTGCCGTTTAGGGCTGATTGCCATGACGTGCTGTACTCTCGAATTTCAGTTTTTTTTTTTTTTTTTGCAATTTTTTAAAGAAAAAGATTGTAACATTATTAAATATATTTTTATTAGAATATTATTACTTTTATTATCATATGTAAAATCAATAAACTATTTTTTAAAAAAATTATCTATAATTCTATTGACTCCAATATATATTTTATCATGAATTTCTAATAATTTAATTATATTATTTAAAATTAAAGTTTATTTTCTTTTGTAATTTTGATGTAATCATATAAAGGAGAAATTAGATTTATATATTTTATATAATGATTATGTAATTATATTTCTAATAATTTATCTATGTAACTTATGTTTAAAAATATTTATTTTTAAATTTAATTATATTAAAAGATAAAATTTAAATAAATATATGAGAATATTTTAACTAAAGATATATTTTTTAAATATATCTAAAGTCCATCTTCACTGCTTTTTAATAATGACAATCTAATCCCAAGAATTTTCTTTTCCTCTCTATATATTAACCATAGCCTCTGAATAGTAATTTCCAATTCTTCCCAATCATCTTGAACTTTCAATATTTCATCCCCCTGCTCTTCTTCGAACCCTCATTGACCAGAGATGGATATGGACGGCGGGATGGGGGGCATGGCCACACCCTCGGCTTCTCCGGCCATGCCGAACAGCGGTGGCGGTGGCATGGGCCACGGCAGCCTTTCGCACATGACATTCTTTTGGGGCGAGCGGGCTCAAATTCTTTTCTCGGGCTGGCCCGGCGACCGTGGCCACCACATCTACATCCTCGCTCTCTTTCTCGTCGCCGCCGCTGCCGCCATCTGTGAATGCCTCTCCGTCCTCTCCCGCCGCCTTGCTCCACAGCCGTCCGCCTCGGCCGCTTGTCGGTCTGCCTTCGGCCTGGCCCTCACCGCTGCCTACGTGCTTAAGATGGGATTGCTCTATTTGGTTATGCTTGCCGTCATGTCGTTCAATGTCGGCGTGTTCCTCGCCGCCGTGGCCGGACATGCCGTCGGGTTTTTTATCGCCGGCAGTGGCGCGTTTAGGTGAGCCCAGGTTGGTGGTCCCTGCCGTAGATGCAGATTCATCGACCAAGTGTTGATACAAGTTAATCTTATATATATATATATATATATATATATATATATATATATATATATATATATATATATATATATATATGAAAATTTATATATATAAAAATTATATATTATTTTGTAAATATTCTAAAAATTAATTTTGCTTCCGTTTATTGGCCTTGTCTATGTAATTTGTGCTTCTAAACTCAAATTTCTTAGAAAAAAGCAAAAAATTGTGTTGTATAAACTTAAAATTTCATAAATTTTTTCAAAAAATTATACAGAAGTTTTACATTGATTGTAAAATATTATGTATTCTTGTATATATAAATATTATGTATTACTATACAGTTAATATTACATCAATATATATCACTTTATAGTCAATATATAATTATATATTTATCTTACACAATTAGTTATTAAATTAATATAATCTATATTCAGATTTCACAATAAATTATCTCTTAATTTTTTTTAAAAACAAAAATGTAATATCACAAATTTGAACTATTCAAGATTTCCTGCTGTGGTGAAGCATACAATTTTTTTTGACATTTATTGACACATATTTACTCCTAAGAATAAGACTTTGTGACTACTTCCTCCGAATAAATTTAATCTTGTGAATTCTTTTGAATCTTTTGTAAATTAAGTTTTTTTAAAAAATAAGATTGATAATAGGAAATGAAGTTTCAAAAGTACGATCAAAGAGAAAGGGCGAAAGCTTAATGAAATTTTATGATTGAAATTCATGATGAGTTTTATAAGAAAAAATTTTAAAGCATTCTTTGGAATGAAGAGTAGCAAACTTAAATTAAGATTATATAAATTGTCTAAAATGATGATATAAATAATTAAATGAATTAATTGACCTATCATGCATTCTTAATAAATTTCTTACAATGCTATTTGCACTCAATCATTACATTCAATTAAGCCACATAATTTTGAGTAATGAAAAAAAAGTTTAAGATCGATAAATTTGATGTTTGAGACTTTGATTATTTGAAGATGGAAATAGAAGTTTATCTTTATCAAAAAAAAAAAAAAAAATTAAAGGATAAAAGTAATCTATATTAATCAAGATGAGCAAGAGTTGATAAGCAAGCAAACATTAGTAGTTATTCATCTATTCATGACTAAGAATGTATCTTTTGACATTCTTAATAAAAGAAAAATCATAATATGCTTAATAAAGTCCTTATTAAATATATATATGAGAATCCTTCTATTTGTTAATAACATATATCTCACAAATAAATTTTTTTGGCTAAAGATCTCAAAATAAGCCTTTTTTACTTAGCTTTAATATGTTTAACTCAATCACAATTAACTGATAAATATCAACTTTAATTATGAAATTCATACTTTATTCACTTTTGTAGCTCTTTAAAAGTTGGAATAGTATAATAATAGCAATCAACAACTCTTATAAATATATATATTTTGCTTTGAATATTGACAATATAAGTAGGCCTCAAAATAAATGTAATTATTTAGAAATATATCGATATAAATAAAAAATTATGATCTAATATATATCATAATAGCAGCACATTTTGAGGATGTCTAGGGCATAGGTGGATGTCGACAATGTGAACATCTATGCTATATTATAAAGAATATTTCAAAGAATAGAAATAAGGACAAATATATCAAGAAGAAATTGTGAATATTATCGTGAAAAGAATTTAACATGCATTGATTGCCAATGTTGATAGTCCAATAATATCATAAATATTATACTCATGTGCATTATTCCGTTCCTCTTTTAATAAATAGCTAGATAAATAACTCTACATAAGAAAACTTAAATATATCAAAAATATTACTTATGTGTGTAGACTCCTCATAATGCATCAACATTAGTTGGGATAATTACAAAAGATAGTTGTATTATCAATAACAAATGTTGAGTACATAACTATCGTTTACTAAGTCCTTTCGACTGAATGGAATCAATCATAAAATAATGTCTCTTTATTTTGTAATTACTAAAGTGTCATTCCCTTAACAAATTATACTGCCTTTCACTCCCATTCAAAGCATAAATAACTCAAATATCACTACATATATAGCTTACTAGAAATTGATGTTTTATATTTAATTTTAAAAAAAATAGGCATGCTCATAAAAGCAACTTTCCACAAAATGGAGGCTTTATAATGTCTCAATTAACCTCCATAAATGTTAATATAAAGACACCACAAAAAGAGATGTTCAAACTATTAAATAGGTATATCAAGAATTATATTTTTTAAAGTAAAAAATTGTTAAAAAATGAAGATGAATCTATTTACCTAAGTCTTTTATGCATTATTTATCATCTTCCACATAGCAATAATATATTGGTACTAATCATCATCAATCTAATAAACTCAAGCTTGATACTCCCTCTAAGTAATTGTGTAAGGAGATGATTTCATTATGCTGATAGATCCTCCAATAACAAGCAAATAAAAAGAAAAGGAAGGGGAGAGGGCTTAAACTTTCAGCCATTATAATAAGATCTTACAACAGCAAAGAAAATAGATAAAGAAGCCATTGCATGGAATTTATTATATTGTTAATATAATTTGCATGGAGTGATGATTCTTGAAACTCTCCAATAAAGAAAATTTACTAAAAAAATGAATGAAACTTTGAATGAAAGGGTTAGAAGCATGAGACTATATATAAGACAAGTAAACTTTATTTGGGGTTCACGTAATAAATACTTCATCAATCAAGCCTATTTATGTCTTTTGATTTTAGGCTTCTTTGAGAAGCTTCGGTTGGAAAGAAGGCATATTTTTAATATTTGAGCATTTTTAGTTGCCTTTGTTATGTGCACATATATGCTAATATTGAGACAAGCTCGACCTAAAATCAATTAAGTGCTACTTTTTTAGTTATGATAGTGGTGATTGTATTTACATATTTTAAAATATTAAAAATAAAAAAAATAATTAGAAGTAAAAAATAATAATTTTTAAATTACTAAAATATACAATGGTTGAGTGGGATTGAAAAGGAGAACCACACTACATAGCATGTTGAGTTGAAAGAGCTCCTTAATTTTGATAAAAGATAGAAAATAAAATAATGGTCAAAATTAGCTATAGCCTAATACTCCTTTGAAAAAAGTTAGGCTATCACAAAGAATTCTAAAGCCTATAATTACAATTATTTTTTCTCTATATTTTTGGTACTTACTAATGCAGGTGACCTTGAATATTATGAAGAAGCTATGCATGTTAAAAATTTACCTAAGTGGGATCTAGAAATGAAAGACAATATTTATTCTCTCTACAAAAAAATCATATGGACATTGACTAAGCTACCTATGAAAAAAATACTTAAAATAATGAATCTACAAAATTAAATAATAAAAAGATAATGAAAGGTACAAGACAAGAATGGCAGTGAATGTCTTCCAATAGAATGAATGTATTAGCAATGCTAAAATTCTCTCGTGCGGTTAAACTAACAACTATATGATTAATATTGAGCATCAAAACCCTATAAGACTCAATATTTATAAGAAATGGCCATTAAGAATGTTTTTTCTATGATATCCTAAAAGAAGGCCTCAATATAGTTCAACTCTAAAGGCTTTGTTGTACAAGGATAAGAAAAATCTAGTATGCAAATCCAATAAAAAATTTTATAGTTTGAAATAAGCCTCACACCAATAATATCAAAGGTTTGATTGATTCATGCATAATATTGACTTTCTTAGATGCAATAATTATCATTGTTGCTATGCAAAAAGGAACTAAAAAGATTATATCATCTTGATTTTATCTAATGATGGCATGTATTATATCATATTGATTTTATGTGTTGATGACAAGGTTACAAAGATAGATATTGAGAAAATTAATGATTTGAAGATAATTATCAATGAAATTTGCTATAAATGGCTTAAGTGAAAAAAAATTCATGAAAGGATAATAGATTGAGATAAAGCCTCAAATACTTTGAACCTATTATAATCATCATACATTAAACATGATTTTGGTATCTTCAATATGATAAAATAAAAAATGATGAGCACACCATTTGCATGTGACTTCAAGCTCTTAAAAAGTAATTACCAGAGATAAATGATGAAAATGATTATTTGGATAAGGTTCCTTATGCATAAATAATTGGCTATTATAGTATATAATAGTGTGAGTAAAACCATACATTACACGTATAAGTTATTAGTTAGTATATATCAAATTCATAAAAAAAATTACTAGGATGCTATAAAGTGGATCCAAACTACCTAAAACATAAAAAAGGTTGATTTGAAATTATAGGGATATAATGATAGGGACTTAAGAAGAGATCTATATACATAAAAAAGCATTATTATGCACATACATCGACATTAATTAGATGTTACACTTTTAAAAGATAATTATATTATAAATAATAAAAGATAAATTCATAGCTATCACAAAAGCTAACCAGATGATAGCTTGACTAAAAGTATTTTTTTGGAAGAAATGAACTGAAGATAAGATGCCTTTTTTGTCATTATCTAAGTTTCATTCCCTTGACAAACAATACTACTCTATAGTTCTTATAAAAATACTAATTATAGTACCATTGCATATGGAAACGTACTTGAATTTGATGTGTTAAAGCCTATTAGAACTAAAAAAGAAAAAAAATGATATGATCATAAAAGTAGCACCAAACAAGAATAAAAATAAAAATAAAAATTAAGGCTTTATAATACTTAAGGTAACCTTCATAAATGATAATAAGGAGGCACCACTTAAAGATATAGTTAAACACCAACTATTAAATATGTATATTAAGAATTGTATCTCTAAGAGGAAGATTATTAAAAATAAATAAATTTATTTGCCCAACTCTTGTAAGCTTATGTCTACCTCTCTTGCCTAAATCTTATAACTTTCATGGCTATGATCTTCCACATAATATTAATAGTATGATATTTATCGCCATCTATATAATAAAATTAAGCTTGATACCTAACTCTCAGTAATTATATGAGGAGATAGTTCCATTGTGTTGATACATTCCACAACCACAACTAAATGAAAAGAAGAGAGTGGAGAAGTTGATTAAACTTTAATCTATAGTAAAGAGAAGCTCCTATAATAGAGGTGAAAATAAAGAATGATGCTCTTTCAATCAAAAAGAGAAAATGATAATAGTAATAATAATAATATCTTATTATGCACATTTAGTTCTCAATTTTGTATCAGGTAGCCACATTCACTCTTAATCATTGAAATAAAGAAAGGGATATCTTTGTTCTTAGCTTTAACTTCTTTGAAAAGAATTTTTTGATATATTCTTTTTTAAAGTTTAGTATAATATTTAATCTTTGTATGGTTATAAATATAAGTGAATATCACTGAACCACATACACTTGTGTGTATTATAAGTGTCATCTTTAATGTATTCATTTTTTATATTCATCTAGTTTTACTAAAAATTTAACTATTATCGTAACTAATTTGTCACCCTTTCCTTAATAATTTGAAATTTTTTGATACAAGAACTTTATTTGAATTTTTTTATTTGAGGTCCATTTCCAACATTACTGATTTAGTTCTTTTATTAAAAAGTTCTCATCAAATAATACCATCATTTTATCATATTATCCTAAACCACAAGTAGCAATTTCCAAATTGGGAGTTATTTAAATTTCCACTACCTTTACTCATCACACCACATTCTTGACCTCAAATGGATTGTCAATTGCGGGCGCTTCCTTGGATGACTCATCTAATAGTTTATTCACATTTGGAGAACATACTAAATCAAAAGATGAGATTTCAATTTTCTCTCTCCCCCTTTCTCAAAAAGTTTAAAAGCATAAGGGTAAGAATGATTAACTTTCTTAGTAATGTTCTTTAAATAATAGATCCCATCTAACTTGACTATTTATGAACTTGACTTTTCATCCATCATAACATGGCCTTAATATTCTTGGAAATTTTATTAATGCAATCATTCAATCACACAAAATATCAAACTCTTGAGATGCAATTTAGAGTAGAAAATTCATTTTGAAATTTGAGAAGTTGATTTCTCTATAGAATATAGAATGCTTGAGATTGACTCTATGATAAGCACTTTCATCTAGGGACCACCATGATCATGCCAAGATAAGAAATTTTCTTCTTGCTGTGTGGGATCTCATTCTTAAGGCCATGCACGAGTTTGGATCTCATTCTTTATTTTTCTAGATGTGGGATAGAAACTACAATAATAATGAGTGTGATTATTAATGCTAAAGATAAAGTAGTAGCCATAAGGTATAAGGATCATTTGTAAATTTTCTTTCACTTCTTACAACTTTGCTTGGTCATTAAAATCTACATTCATAAGCTCAATCTTCAATTTTATCAATGTAGATTGATTAAAAACTAGGGATGAAAATGATATGCTTTTGAGTCAATTCAATGCTAGTTTAAAATTGGCTCAAACTTATATAAGCTAGCTTGAAATTAGCTCATGAATTGAATTCATTCAACTTTGAGCTAGCTTGGATCCAGTTTGTTTGATCTTAAATTGACTCAAAATCATTTATTTTCTATTTTTTAAAGAAATATTTAAGATGTATATATACTTATATACACATATTATTATATTAAAAAAATAGCTTAATAATTGGGCCACGCTAAAAAATTGACATGTGACTCAGCTAGTTTGGCTCTTTTTGAACCAAACATCAATTTGAGTGATCTTTGATCTTTGTGTAAGATTTCATCCTTGCTAAAGGCCTATCCATTAATTTTGTGTATTGCACAAACAAATATCATTTTATTTATGAGATGTTTCCCCTAAACTTTCTCTTCAAGTTTCTAACTTCTAATAAGAAACTTGCAAGACATCCTATGAAGTATTTTGTTGTATGAGAATTTGAATTAACATTCATTATAAACCTTAGAACTCAAGTAGATACATCAAATAAAACAAAAAAAATATAATAAGTAAAGCTTATTATTAAAGGCTTATGTTGTGTGTAAATAGTTCAACTTCTCATAAAATCAATGATACCAAATTAAATCTCACACATTACAAACCTTAGAATACCTGTGGTGTTTTTAGTTTGGAATCGTAGGAATACCACACAGATCTTAGGAGGTACTAATTGAAGTGATTAGGTACGACATTAAGGTATAATGTATCATCTCGCAAGATGGAAATATCACCCTACAATGAACTTAATCACCTAATAAGGACCCCTAAGGTAGATGGATCTTCATATTTACCAGAGCTCTTTACCCAACTTTACATAGAAAAGTAAAGCAGGGTTTATTTTATGCTGGGTTTTTTAGTTCTTTATGGAAGAAAGCTTCCATAGTTAATCACATCTTAGGAAATGAGAATTTTATAAGAATACTCTCAATTAAGATAGTCAATAAATATCCCCAAAGATTTTGAAGTCAGACTATCAAAGGATTGGGTACTTATAAAAGTCAAGGAGAGTTCAAGTAGAAAGACTTATTTATGGATTCAAGGAGGATAAGTAGAGAGCACCAATGAGAAAAAACCTAGTGATAATCTTAAAAGTAAGGCTTTACATATTTGAAAGAGAGATTTTAATTTTTTTAAGTTTGAATCTTTATTAGAATGCTAAGGCTTATAATCCATCAACACAAGATTGTAGAAATTCCTAAGATGTGAGGACTTATACTCGTAGCCCAAAGGAAATAAGTGGCATCAGATCCTATATCTAAGATGCTTTAGGGCAAGATAAAAGCACAACCTAAGTATAATCAGAAAATGGGATATAATGGTTTACCTCTATAAGAGAAAGTATACCCATCCCGACTCTTTTTATAATCATCTAGTTACTAACACCTACAAAATCATGTATGGTAGTCTTATTTGTATGTAAGATAGCTAGACTATTATTTAATTAGGATCAAAGCTAGAATCCTAAACTCACTCCTTAAGATGCTAAATCATGATTAGTATGGAAACATGACTTAGACTAATAAGAAAATTTACAGTATTTTTACACAATTTTGACACATTCATTTTGGACTAAGGCTTGGGATAATTATGTCTATATGCGTGATGAAATATGATTGTGGGCTAAATCACCAGGAGGAGGTGTTCTCCACTACAAAGGATGCCCTCAAATGTTAAGCATATCCCCTATCGTGCAAGAATGGAGACCCTCCCTATTCAAGAGTGAAATAAGATGATATGCATGATGTTTTAATGTTCAACATTCAGCTAATGGGTTGTTAAATATTTTATTTATCTTGATTACAAATCTAGGCTTTAAGGCGAGGTTATGAGTTAAATTAAAATTTAGTTATGAGTTATTTAGTGAGAATAAAAATTTTAATTTCTTCCTAAAGAGCCTATTGTATCTAAGCCACACATAAAATCATCAAACTTTAATAAACATATGAAAAAATACCATTTCTATTGCACAAACTAAACATAACAATCAAACATTTGAATTTTCATAAAAGAATAAAAGGCCAGTGTGGCCGGGTACCGCCATACACCCCTGAAAAGAAATTGGGTTGTCGAGCTCTAACCTTATGCAACCCGGATTATAAAAGAATATTACAATTACAATGGAATATATGTTATGGGGGTCTTCAACTTTTTGTCTTTCTTTCCTTCTCTTGGATTGCTTAAATTTTATAGGGCCTGTGTCTTTGCCTTCTAGTCACTGCTCATCCTAAACTACATAACACTAATCCTAATCCTATTATAAAAATTACATATTAATGAAAAATAAAATCTAACTACACCTCCGAAATAGATGTTAGTAAAACAAACATACAAGCCAAGCAATTATATTTCATATATTTGGACTTAACATACATGGGTAAATCATATCTTAATTGGATCATGCTGGGGCATAAGCAACCTACAAGCAATAATTTATATTTATTTATTATTTTATATTTAGTAATATAGAAAATATCATTACTAATAATAAACATCTTTAACAAACAATAACATCTGAAAATATTACATCACAAAATAAAATATAACACCATAATATACAAGATGTTTGGATTATCAGAACCTAAAGAGAAGAAATGATATTTAATGTTTACCCCATCCCAAATTAGTGACTTAATATGTTTAAGGAAAGTAATTATGTAAGTTTTATGGATTGATTAAGTTCAAGTCATTAAGCAATCAATTTAATTATCATTACCTAAGCTTTTTTAATTTAATTAACTACTTAATCATGAGCCTCCAATGATATGCTTATGAGAAATTAAAATTCTCAATACACTTAAGAGACTTAATGTAATTAGGCTCATACTTAAGAGTTAATTAGATTAAAGATGGAAAGAATTAAAATTAAGTACTCTTATAATTTTCCCCCACCAATCGGTTAACCAAAATTCTTTAATGACTTTGTGTTATTAAACACATAAAGGAAAAATTAATAAATTGCATTTAAATTATTTGGAACAACCATTAACTCAATTTGATTTTTATTTGATCATTAATTTCTTAAATAATCCATAATTTTTACACATGTTAATTAACCCTCCTATGGAAATGCATTTAGGAAAGAAATTAGGAAAGAAGTCCTAATTATTACCCTCACAATTCCCACTATTTACAATGATTAATTATCATTAATTATTTAAATTATACTATTTAACAATTTTAATGAATCTTAAATTGATAAATTAGGGTAATTAGGATTGAAAATTTTACATTCTTTAATTTACATGGCCAATAATCCTAAGAAAATTATGAGAGGCAGATGACATCGCATAGAACTATTCTACCAAATTTAGAATTAATTAGCCAAGTAATTAAGCCTTAATTTAAATAATTAACTTAGATTTAAAACTCTAATTAAGTATTGTTCATTGATCAAACATTAAGATTTTGTTTTTATTAAACTCTCCTCTGTTTAACCTTTCCAAAATAGTTTTATTTATATTATTTGGATTTTTTTCTATAATTAATTATAATTTTTTGAAGTTTTGGCCATTTAATTACATTTTTAAAGCCTTATTAACCACTTAAATCATCAACATCACATGGATGCTGACGCGGTAGCGCCTTTCACGTGGCTCCATGAGATTGGCTATTTAAAATGTCTGATGTGGCAGTTAAGTCAATAGCAGTGGATGAGGTTTCAACCCAGCCATCCGATCCGTGATTAATCCCATGATTTTAGAGGGATAAAATAAAAAAAATCTATCAGATTAAATCACGACCGTCCATTTTAATCACGTGGAACGGACGAACGATGATCCGTTGTCTCCCGAATGCTGGAAGACGGACATCGTTCGCATTCCACCACTCGATCCTCACTAGAGCTCGTTTGATAATGAAATCAACTAAAAATATTCAGATAGAAGATCTAAGGAGATCCTATAGTGGAAATTGCATGAAATAACACTTCACTTCACAAAAGACCAACTCCTAAGAAAAAAATATATGGTTGCTGAATTTTTAGCTCACTGGAGCTAAAGATCGGCTGTCCATTGATTGAGGTAGCTTCATCTTGAAGAGACAAAGCCCACTTGAGAAGATCTCAGGCTGCCTCCTCCCCGATTCCTCTATGGATCAAACACCGCTATGAAACTCACCAGAGTTAGTCTAGGGATGCTTTTCAGTGATCAAATCATTTGGAAAATGATTTATTTTAACTTGCTGGAGTGTGGTGAAGGTGTGAGAAGAGTTAATTTGGGTTTGGTGAAATTTTGGCATGGTTGAACTAATGGAGCTCTCAGTCTCACTCGGTGGTTAGTTTCACCTGCGCTGGGGTGCGCAAGGAGCTCAGGGAAAAAGCTCGAACTGTGTGGAATGCTATGAGGAAGGTCTTTGTGAAGTTTGAATCGATGGGGAGGAGTGTACTCTCCTCCATATTCGAGCCAAAGGCTGAGATTGGTTCATCCTTTGGTAGTGACGGGGTGGTGGAGGGAGTCAGGAGGTGGAGGTGCTTGAGTGACCATGCGAGTGACATGGGTTGGCATGGGGTGTACCACCTTCCCTAGGTGGACCAATGGTGTGCCATGGATGAACTCACCCTCTCATGGCCAACCCAACAGCCTTGGGTTAGGTTAGGTTAGTGGTCCTATTGTCCAAGAAGGGCCAAAGGTGACTGCCAAGGCATAGAGAGTGGGAGAACCCATCCAAATAAAGATTTTATCCCATTTGGGTGGCTTGGTTCAAAGGATTTGACCCAAATCAGGTTCACCATTGGTTGGGTCCACTTAGACAGGCCCATGGTGACCCAATGATGAGTCATGCCAAGTTTGATTGGGTTTGGCTCAATTTGACCAATATGGGTCAATTTGGGTTCAATTGGGTAAAATTAACCAATTGGTTAAATTAGGTCAAACTAAGAGTTTGGGTGAGTTTAATTAGTCATTTAGAATGCATTAGTGTAATTGCTTTGATTCAATTTGAAGTAGATTTGGATTTGGTTCATTTGAGTTCATTTAAGCCAAATGGGTTAAGTTGACCAATTTGGTCAAATTGGCCAAATTGGCTCGAGCATGTGTTAGGTTTATGTTCAATTGATCATTTGGGAATGATTGCAAGTGTTGATTTGAATTGACTTAGATTATGGAATGTTTTAGTTCAATTTGGCCCTTTAGGTAAAATTGGGTTAAGTGGATCAATTGGGTTAGGTTAACCAAATTGGGTCCAATTGAAGGTTGGATCATGTTCAATAATCAATTTATGATTGATTAGAAGCATTGATTTGAACTAATTTGGCTTAGGATTTGATTTAATTCAATTTAGTCCTTTAGGTAATATTGGATCAACAGACCAAATTGGCTTAGTTAAGTTCAATTGGTGGTTGAGCCATGTTGAATACTCAATTTGTGGTTGATGAGAGTCATTAATTGCAATTAATTTGTTTAAGAACATGATTTGGTCTAATGTTACCCTTTAGGTCAATTGGGTCAACTTTGGTTATATGGTCAAATTGGTTTGATTTGGCCTAATTGATTGTAATTAGGTAATCAATGATGATCAACAATCATTGTGGAAGGGATTCGATGGGTTGATTCAATCCAATTTGGATTATATTAAAGTTTGAATCAATTTGGTCATTTTTGTCACATTGGGTGAAGCAAACCAATTGGGTTGAGTTGGTGTCAATTAGGAGTTGACAGGGATTCAATGATGGATTTAGAATTGATTAGTGACCTTCATTATAATTAATTTAGGCTTGATTGAGTTTTAGCTCATTTGAAATTTTTGGGTCAAATGGGCTAACTTAAGTTGATCAAATTCATTTGATTCGATTTGATTGGTTTGATTGTAAGTTTTGGAGGAGTTTGAAAGGTTCTATTGAATGGTTGGAGTGATTGAGAAAATCAAATTGGATTTAGTTTGCTTGAATGTGGTTTGGATCGTAGGGTCATGGTGGGTTAACTTAGGTTAAGGCCCGCAAGACTTGGAGCTTGGATAAAAAAACAAATTCAAGTGAGGTTAATTGAGTAAGCTTTAGGTTGGTCATGTCTCATTGATATGTGTTTGGGTTTGGATGAGTGAATATACATGGGTCTTGGTTCAGGCTATAGGATAGGTAGAACCTATTTGTCCTAATCCATATCCTGGGCTTAGGGTATGCCTCTTAAGTCTCTGAGCTTAGGTTTAGTATTTTCTCAATTACTAGAAATGTCCTATCATTAAGAAGAACCAAGTGCCTAGGAAGATTCCTAAGTCTAAGATGAGGAAGGTCAATCTTCACTCCAAAAGTGAGGTCAACAAAAGGACCCCCCAATAGGTGTGGTGTAACTAGCAAGGCACACCACACGTATTGGCGTTGACTGAGATGATCAACATCATCCGAGAAGGTCAAAAATACTAATGACAACTATCCATACCTATGTGGAGAGGTAAATGGAATTATAGTCCTAGTGTGATTTGATTCGTTCAATGCCAAGGGCATGAGAGAGTTAAATAGATTTGGTTCAATTCATTGAGAATTGGTTTCTTGCCAAGGACACAAAAGAGATCCACTGGGGATTGCACATGAATTTGGTTGGATTATAGATTGATTTATGCCAAGGGCATGAGTGGGAATTTGTTAGGAATTATTGAGATTCGATTAGGTTTAATTTAATAATGTTGATTGATTTGATTTGATTTTGGTGATTCATTGTAGATTTTGATTTTATATGAATTTGTTGAATTACTGTAGACCCTGTTGGTTTGCGATGGAACACTCTAAGGAGGAGTTATGTGAGCCTAAACCTGCCTTAGATTTCCCAGCCCAAAGGGGTAGTCTACTAACCGTATAGTAGAGACTACCCAACCTAAGGGTTGCCTGTCAGTTTGTAACGGTTGCACTTGGAAGAAAGCATAGGGACTTACATCTTCTAAAGTAGAATTAACTATTGGGATGACTTACTAATGGTAAGTCAAGCGACAGGATGACTTACTTGTGAGAATTGCTTAGGATCTAACCTCAGCTTTAAGTAGTCAAGGCAATTCCTATAGAGAGTTTTGGTGACACTACCCAAGAATATAGGATTCCTGTTTGGGATGACATGCCTTTGGGGGTCTTATCCTAATCCACAAGTGATTTTATCTTATCTTATTATTTATTTATTTATTTAGTTTAGTGTGGACCCTGTTGGTTTGCTATGGACCACACTAGGAAGGATCTACGGGGGCTTTGGCCTATTTTAGATTTACTGGCCCAAGGGATATTATATACATCCATAGTACTGAGCTTCCAACCAAATGGGTGGCTATTAGGAAAGGGGAACTGTCTAATCCAGTAATAACTTGGGTCATGTTTAGATGGGGACGTGAAGACGTAATCCAAATAGAATTCTCACAGGGAAGGTGCCTTTGGGGGTCTTATCATAAGCCCTGAAATATAAAGCCTGTAGGTATATGGAGGCTGACTCAGGGAGAAAATCTAGGGACTCACATGTACCTAAGCGGTAATATCCCTTAGGGAGGGTTCTTTGTCGATGAAAACGCCGATAACCTAAGGTACTTTCGTTAGTTTGCGATGATCAGGAAAAGTACGGGACTCATCCTAAGTGGAACTGATCATTGAGATAGTTATCTACAGATAGCTATATTCGATTAGGTGACTACCAAGTGAGGAGTCACAAAGAAGGACTGAACCTGAACTTGAAGTAGTCAGGAAGAAGAGGATCCACTGGGGGTCTTACCCTAATCCTCAAATATATAAACTCAAACCTGGTTAGTGCACGACAGCTAGTTAAAGAGGAAAGTTCAGGGACTCACATCTTCTTAAACAAAGCCAATCATCGAGGTAGCTTATTTGTAATGCAATAAGATGTACTGAACTAACAAGGTGCTAAGGGCTACAAATGAACCGAGCATTCAACAAGCTACTCGTGACTCAGCTCAATTAGAGCTCGTTTATGTTCATTCATTTAACTAATCGAACGAGCTTGAACACTTTTGTAAATACTTGATTGTTAAATGAACAAGCTTGAATAAGTTGTTGTTCAGTTCATTTATGTTCATGAATAATATCATTTAAAGCTCGTGAACAAGCTCGTTAAGGATCTCATAATTGATTATGGCTCGATTAAAATGTTCATAAATAGTATCATTTATATTTCTTAACATGCTACTCGCGAATAAGCTCGATTAAGGCTTATTTATTTCATTAAATGAGCTGCTTGTCAATAGGCTCGATGAGCCCTATTCAATATAGCTCTCATGAACAAGCTCGATAACTCAAACAAGATTTTTTTAAATGAGCTCGAGTTTGAACACCATCCTAAAAGCTTGACCGAGTTGAGCAAGCTCGATAATGATAAATGATCTTAAACTCAAGCCTGCTCATTGTTCGGTTCATTTGTAGCCCTAAAGGTGCTCGTTGGTTTGTAGCAATCAAACTAGAAAGAAAACAAAAGGTCTCACATTTTCCTAAGCATAAATGATCACTAGGGAGGCACATTAGATAAGTAGTGAATCGAGCTCGACCTAGAGCAACTACTGAGTGAGAGCCTCTAGGGATCTTATCTAGGCTTAAAGTAGCATGAGGTGATTAGATTTATGTTTGACTTGTTGGCATTTGTGTGTAATTTTATGTTGATGTTGTGCTAATAAGAGATAAGATGCCACTTGGGTTCTCTTATACCTACCCTAAACACATCCCGAGTTTGGTAATTAGAAATATTTTGACTTCAAGAAAAGTTCAATCAAAATGGAAAATTTTTTTTATTGATGAAAACTCATTTGAAATATTATTCACACATAATATTTCCTTAAGTAGAGCCCGTTGATCGGGAGCATCAAGCGTTCACATTTATGATTGACGAGTTGATAAGATCCACCATGGTAGGCCTTTTCTATGACGAAAGGGCCTTCCCAACTAGTTTAAACTTGCCACCCATCTTAATATGGGCTACAATTGGTCTCCTTAGAACTAAAACAAGCTCTTCAACTTAAAAAGATCTAGGGCAGACCAACTTGCTATGAGCTTGAACCATTCTTTCCTTGTATAACTCGGGTTCTGACACACTTGTAAGCATCTCTCTTTCAAACCTTCGAGTTCTTCTAACCACAGTTTGGCATTCTGCTCAGTAGTGATTTTACTATCCACATCTATCTGTAGTGATGGGAGTTGAACTTTTAATGGTAGAGCAGCTTCGACCCATGCACTAAAGAGAATGTGATAGATTGTGTTGGAGTCTTATAAGTAGTATGATAAGCCCATAGGGCTTCAACTAATTTCTCATGCCACTGTTGCTTGTTGTCATCAAGCGTCTTCTTGAGTATTTGGATGAGAGTTTTATTAAAGGCATCCGCTAAACCATTCACCCATGGGTAGTAGATGGTAGAGTACCACTAATCTATGTTGTGTCTACAAGCGAAGTTGTTGATCTTGGTGCTCTTGGAAGTGGTACCATTGTCAGATATGATTCAACGGGTCCAAATCTATACACAACATGGTTCCAGAAGAATTGGAGCATATGCCGAGCTTTGACTTCTCTAAGCAGAATCGCCTCCCCCTACTTGGAGAAGTAGTCTGTAGCTCCAAAATGAATCGATGACCCTTGGATGAGGAAGGATTGATCAGACCCACTATGTTAGTGACCTAACACTCAAATGGCCATGAAGCTAAAGTTGGGTGTAAAATGTTGGGCCGTTGGTGTAGAACCACCCCATGTACATAGCATTGGTGATAGTGCTTTGCTATATCCATGCAATCTGTGATCATCGTTTTCCAGTAGTATCCAAGTCGCTTAACTTTAGCTTTCATTTTAGGACTGGATTGGAGAGCTCCCATAATCCTGAGTGGACCTTGATCATAGTTTTATGGGCTTCATGTTTGTCTAAACAGTGTAACCACATATGATCGAAAGACCATCAGTATATGACACCATCCACTAGGGTGTAGGAGAGTGCCCTAGGAACTTGAAGTCACTCTGAATGCACACTTCAAAAAGTTCATTTTAAGGTTATATTTTCTTAACCGTTCAAAAACTACTCTAAAGTCAAAGAGGTAGTCTTTCTTTTCTTTTCTTTTGACCACAAGATCATCGATGTAGCATTTAACTTGGTGATGAATTAGTTCATCAAAGATTTAGGGCATGGCCTGCTGGTATATAGCGCTAGCATTTTTGAGGCTAAAAGGCATGACCTTATAATAATAAATTATGGTCAGGGTTTTGAAAGTAGTGTTTCTTTCATCTTCAGGTACCATCTTTATTTGGTTATGTCTAGATCAACCATCCATGAAAGAGAAGACAGCATGAGATGAGATAATGTCCACCATTAGTTATGGTATCGATAGTGAAAATTCATCTTTTGGATATGCCTTATTAAGATCCCTAAAGTTGATGTATATGTGAATTTGGCCATTTTTTTTCTTAATTGGAATGATGCTAGCCAACCAGGTGGGGTATTTTTCCTCCTCGATGAAACTAGCATCAATCAATTTTTTGACTTCAGAAATGGCCTGTTGTTCAATGTTCAATTGCATGTGTTTAGGAGCTTGCTTTATGGGGTTAGCGTCAGGCTGTATCGCTAGCTTATGAACTGTTACTTCAGGAACTAATGCATGCATTTCTTCATAACTCAATGCAAAGCAGTCCTTAAACTCAATGAGTAGCCTAACTAAGTCGTTGGTTTTAGATTCGTTCAACAAGGAATTGACTGAAATTCTTATAGTCTTAAGTTGATTTCTTTGAGTTCATCAATGGTTGATTTAATTTCTTCTTTGAATTCTAGGGGTGCATCTTTGGCTTGGAGATCATTTGGATCATCTGAAGTTTCTGAGTACACCTCATCATATGAGGTAATGTGATTTAAGAAGAACTTATTAGACTCCGAATGATTAGTGATGCCAGGTAGTAATCATCATTGTCCATAATGCCTACTGTACCAAAGCTTAGTACAAGTCTTGATTGAGAATTCTTGCACTTATTGTTCCATAATATTTTAAAATACTCTAACCTGCACTTAGACCATGTATGCGGAATTAAACCTCTCTTTGCTAATTTAAGAATGCAAGGTGAGTACCACTCAAATGATAGTTCTATTAATTTTTAAATGATTCATCCTCAAGCTCTACATCAACTTCTAGGTTAAGGATGTTGTTCTTGGATAAAACCTTTAGCATTTAGCATTTGTACATATTTTGGGAGCTTCCATAATTACCAAACCCTGAATGTTTTGTCATGAAAATGGGGTTAGAGCTAAGGCACCCATATGATGCCTAACAGATTCATATAAAAGAGATTTAGATACATTCACACTTTGCTTGGGGACCCAGTCTTCATTGCTATCAGGCTCTAATGTCACCTCCAATGAGATCTACTGATGAACAAAGCTAGCCAATGTGCTCACTACATAAGACTCATCCTCTGAACTGGATTTTAAGTCTATGTAGATAGTAGATGTACTCTTGGATGTTGGGACAAACCTCCTGGTAGGTGGTAGGTATGGAGGTCTTCCACCTCTTGGGTTCCCTCTAGACTTGCCTCTTCCTCATCATGGTGGAGGTTATCCTCCACTTGTTTGAATGGGGTAACTAACTGGGTGAATTTAATCTCAGGCTCTATATCCTCCCTAAGGTTTTCTTCTCGCCACCTTTTCTTTTCTTTTTCATTTTTATTTTCTTTCTTTTTCTTTCTTTTTTTGATTTTTACTAAGTTCATGAGAGAAGACATTTTATTTCATAGGGAGGTAATATGTTGCATCCTCGTAAATCCTGACCTCATGTACTACAAATGGTTTGAGATCTCCTTTAACATAATATTTGATCCCATCCTTGATGAACTTGATGCACTGATGTAGGGAGGATGAAATCATATTGTTCTGATAAATCCAAGGCCACCCTAGCAAAGCATTAAAAGATGTACGAGAATCTATTATGTGAAACTTGGCTTTCATCTTCCAATCAACTATCTCCAAAGGTAACACTATGGAGCCTAAGGCTCTCTCTCCTTATTAATTGAATCCTTTCAACATCATCTTCTCGGATTGGAGTTTAGAGATATCGATCCTCAAGTAGAAAAGGGTTCTTTCACTCATAATGTTCATTGAAGTACCTGGATCAACCAATACTCTGGATAACCTAAATTTACCAACATCCATGATGATGTAGAGAGGGCAGTTGTGCTCTGTTGTTCATAGTAAAAAGTATTCATTTGAGAATATGACTCTTAGGACTTTCTTTGAAAAGCATGCCTCCTCTCCAGTTGGGTTAGTAGCGGCAAATTGAGCTAAGCATATTTCAGGGTCAAGCAATGCTTTGATTAGTCTCTCTCTTCTCTTTGGATAAAATAAGTGTGTCATATATGCTTAACTTAGCTAGCAACTTTTTTAGGTGTGTTAGGACATTGTAATCAACTTTAGGTTGGTCCTCCATAAGCATATCTAAGGGTGGAGCATCTTGTGGAGGGGCTATCTGCTCACTAGAACTAATGACATGTTTACCCTTATCTTGAGGTGCTACCTTAGAAGGTAGAACTTTACCCTTACGGAGGTTGACTTCAATGACTTCTTATGATGAGGAGCTTGTGGAAAGTTCTACCTATTCATCGAATATACCTATAGCTTCTCCTAAGGGATCACTGGAGTCAGATGACTCCAAATCAACCCTAAAGATTCAAAAAATGTCAATATATTTCTGAATTAGAATAAAATTGATCAAAATTATTTAGATTGTTATTATTATGACTAGGAGAGCTATCAATAGGAATGAAATCACTTAGATCTTTAAAAGTAGACAAGATGTAAGCTGAATTATTCTTCTTCATTGATTTCTTAAGCTTTTGTGGTACATAGTAAAAGTCAAGTAAGGTAAGCGGTATGAGTGGCTTGGTGCCCTCATTCGTGGATACAACACTCCTGCTGGTTATGGCAGAGCTAGTAGAGGTGGTAACTGCAATGGTGGAGGAAGGATGCCAGATTTGGATGGTGATGACACTATGGAAGTATCTCGGGCATGTGATGGCTGCTGCTGCTGCTAGGCTTCCACCCTCCTTGAGTTGTCCCTCACAACTGGCTGACCTTCTTAACTGTTGGAGGTATAAGCTAAGTCAGGCACCTAAAGAGAAAGTTTATTGATTTTAGAAATGATCTTTTTAGATGTATGGGATAAAGAGATATCCCAATCTTCTTTTTGTCTTGAGAGGATCAGATGTATCTCCAAAGATTACTTTAATAGAGCCATAAGGGTATTCTACTAAGTATTTCTTGGGGATCACTATGGCCCTTAACTTGTAGCTGTGCTCAATCCAATTGTTGAATGTAAATCAATCCTCTAAGACATGGCATAACATGCGGTGGTAGGGGTAGTAGTTAGGATCATCACTCCTACCACTTCCTTCATCTTTCTAGGCTAGGGTAGCTGGAAATCAGGATTCTTAAGAAGGTTCTTAAAAATTTTCTTGACTACCTCCCTCTTGAATGAGTAACTTGCTGCTAGAGTAGGTGGATAGTAGCCACCGGGTGGCGACACTTGTAGCTGTAGGCTACATGGTGGCTGTGGTGGTGAGGTATTGGAAGAGGAAGTAGTGGAGGTCGCTAAACTGCCTCTCAAACTATGCTCTCTTGGTCGCTTCTTATCCACTACTACTATCCCAGCTTCTTCTCAAATACTTTCTAGAGTTTGGGCTTGGATAACTAGTCTGATAAGGGCAACTGTTTGGCTTTCTCTTGTGGGTTATCCACCTTGCTGATTAGTTTCTCAAATGTCTCTATGATAAAGACCTTGAGCATGAAGGCGACCAAGCCATGAATATTCTTAAGAAAGATTTAAATGGCATGTTGCTCTTGTAGCTGTTGTTCATATTTCATACTTAAGTTTTGTCATTTAAGGATATAATCAACAAATGACTTGTTGGGTCTTTGTTTCTCAAAAATGAGATCTCCTATATATTTCTCCAAGATCCCTGAATCTCTTAGTGAAAGAGGTGATATACCAATCAAAGGCTACTCCAGAAAGGATATTAACAAACTACCAAAAATGTAAGACGTCACTATCACCAGCATTGTAATAATTGGCTCTATAGTGTGCTATATGTTGCTTAGGGTTACCACGACCATCAAAATATCTTGAAGGATAGTGGCACAAAACCCTTAGGGAATTGAAGTACATCAAACTCCAATGGGTAGGGTATACCTTTTGGAACTAATGAGCTCCTTTGGACTTGCGCCAATGCTTTCATCACTTTCAATTCTACCATGTTCTTGATGTATTTCTCATGCATGGAGGTACTATCAACTGCCTTCCTATGCAAGCTACATGTATCCTCATCCATCGGAGTAGTGCTCTTGGGATGATATAAGCACAACTGTGTCTCGGCCCAGAAGTGGGTTGTGAGGTAGATGCTTGATTATGCAATGCTAAGACCATCATCACACAACTCTACTCCATCCCATCGACCGATCATCCTTGAGCTTGATTTGTTGGATAAGGAGTTGAGTTAAGTCAGATGCCTCACCTTTCTCAACTACAATGCCCTGAGCTTTCTGGCTAGGCTGTTCCCTATGCAAAGATCCTCGGGTATCTATTATATGGACTTCAGTATTGTCATCCAAAAGGCCATATTCATCGGTGTTGAAGTCTATCATACCCTCCTCTTGGTCAGAATGATCATCTCCAACTATTTGCCTCATCGTGACATGGTAGTCCTCTAATATCTCTGTTGACCTCACTTTTGGAGTGAGTTCTCAACTTCCTCATTATAGATATAGGACTCTTGTAGGCACTAAGAGCTCCTTAGTCTCAAGACACTTCTAGTGATTAGTTGAACACTTAACCTAAGCCTTGGGACTTAAAAGGGTTAGCCATAGGGATAGGTCATGCCTTAGGGACTTAGGGAGACTTGCCTACCCTATAGCCTAAACCCAATCCATGCTTTCCTTCTGAAACAACATACCAAATCCAAATCAAAATTTTGAGACTCATAATCAATCCCATGATCATATTCAAGCTCAAAATTCTCCATGAACCTTATGATTTAATTCAAAACCCTTTCTAAGCCCTTTAATTTCATCTCATGGACTTAGCCTTAACCAAATTCAAATCAATCCCAATTCATTTGATTTTCTCAAATATCAACTCAGTCCTTTAATCAAATAATCTCTCAATCATTTTTTAAATCCAAATCCAACTTCAAATAATTCAATCCCAAAATCAAATCCAAGCTCCAAAATTCCTTCCTAAGCCATATGACCCATTCTCATAAGCTTAGCCAAATCTCCACCTAAGTTATCCCAAACTTGATTGATTTATTTATAAATCAATTATTTCTTCATTTATATTCACAAATATAAATGAAATCCAAACTAAAATGATAAAAATCAAATCAAACTAAATCAAACCAGGCCAAGACCATTCTTAAGTCATATGGACCTACCTCCAGAAGCTTAACCAATTATTAACCTAAATCAACCCAAAATCAATTGATTTCTTTATAAGTCAAGTATTCCTTTATTTATATTCATAAATATAAATGATACCCACCTTCCAATGACCAAAAATAAATCAAACTAATTATTTTATTCTAAGCCCTTTTGACCTACATCCATGAGCTTGGTCAAATTTGCTTCCAAATTACTTCAAACTCAAGTGATTTTCTCATAAATCATATATATCCTCATTTATATTCCCAAATATAAATAAAATATAAATTCAAATAGCCAAAACCAAACCCAAAATTAAACCAAAATCCAATTTATACCCTTTAATCTAATCTCTTGGACTTAACCAAAATCCACCTAAACCAAGCCAAAATCAATGGATTTTATCTTGAATCAATCATTCCTTCAATCATATATCCAAATATAAATGAAACCTACAATCATCTAACCAAACTCAAGTCAACCCAAGTCAAGCCCAAATTAGCCCTTTTAGTTTGAAAACTTCAAATGAGCCAAAATCCATTGGACTCCAAATTGATTGCAGTTGGAATTATATTTCAATAATAAGCTCATATATAAGTTCTAGTAAACTTGAATCAATCAAAAACCAAGCCAATTCCATGTAGGTCCACTTGACCCAAAGTGGCCTAAAAGTCCTTTTTGAGCCAAGTTCTAATCCAACCCAAATTGGATTGAACCAAGCCCATCCAAGTCTCATATCATGATCAAAAATCACCCTAGGATGATCATTCACCTTGAATTGGGTCAAACCAAGTCAACTTAGTTTTTTGACCAAGTCAACCTTTAGCCCAAATGAAACCAGACTAGCCAAAAATCACTCTGCACCAAAATTGATTAAAATTATCCAACTCATGATCAATGATTGAACATGACTTAACCCTTAATTGAGCCAAACCAAGTCTAATTGGCCATTTGACCCAAGTTGACCGAAATTAGCCTAAAAAGATAAAATGGGTCAAATCATAATCTAACCCAAATTGATTGCAATCAATGGCTCAAGTTCATTTCAAATTGATTATTGAACTTGACCAAAGGCATAATTGAGCCCAATTTGACCAATTGGTTAACTTGACCCAACCTAGCCCAAATTGACCTAAAGGGTTATATTGGCCAAAATCTAAATTAAATCCAAATTGATTCAAACCAAAGCCTACAATCTTTTTTTAATTAACCACTTGAACCAAAACACTTCAAATCATCATTTGATCCTAACCCAAGTCTTGGTTTGACCCAATTTTATCAATTGGTTAATTTGATCGAACATGACCCAACTTGAACCCATATGACCAAATTGAGCCAAAACCCATAAAACCAACCCATGGGACTTTGGAGGCTAACCAAACCTGACCCAAACCCATCCTTGGTCAGCCCAAATGCGTTTGGAGCCAAGTCCAATGCATACCCCCCATGGATCCTCTCCCACATTGGATTCTTTCTTCATATGGCAAAGTCCACTCTTCCTTTCCCCTTATAAACCCTCACTCATGCAAATGAGGCATTACCTAAGCCACCTAAGCCACCTAACCCATGCTAGGTCAGTCATGGATCAAAGGGAGGTGAGTTAACTCACCGCCCTTACAAACTGAGCACCCAAAGGATCAAGAGAAAAAGATCAGCCCATATCAATCTTGGAGCCTCCTGCCATGACTTCTCCCAATCTAGATGAGCTACGTGGACTTGATGGTGACCACTCTGGCGGTGGTGGGCTAACCAAAAAATGGGAAGCAATCCCGTCCATCCACCTCAACAAACTGAAGGGTATACCCGCTCAATTTGCACATGAAATGCATCAATTTGAATTGTCTAAATTTCCAAGGGCGAATTCGAGCCTCCTTGCAATCCCCAGAACCATCTCATGCTTCCCTCATTTGGCATTTCTCCTCATCGAGCAAGACCAAAATAGGGCACTCCAATCCCGATTCCAACTCCCTCATTTCTCAATCGAAACCAAATTCCTCTTACACACACACACCTTCCAAACACATCGTTGAAGCCACCCAAGTCATTTCTCAAGCTCCTAAGCCACCAGAGGAGGGACTTCGATCAGCACCGAGCTCCATAGTGACAAAAGTTGTTCCATCAAACAAACTAAGGGGAATTGGCTTATGTGATACTCAATAGGGCCTCGTCTCTAAAATGAAGCTACCTCTGTTGATCCCACCATCGGTCTTGAGCTTCGACAAGATAATTTTTCAAAATTGTAGAAATAGGAAGTTTTTGTTGGAGCTTTTTGATGAGAATTTGCATGTGAGATTATCCTAGCCATTGGATCCTTGTGGATCCCTCGCGTGAAGGTGTGGGTTCATTTTGGTGTGAATCTGAGCTCGGGTGAGCTCAGATCGAGTGATCCATGGTGGATGACTTCCGTCATTCATTGCTCGCGGGAGGGAAGATCACAGGCCGTTAGTTTCGCGTGATTAGAATGGACAGCTATGATCAAATCATGCTAATTCCACATATTTTCTCCCTTTACGCCATGGGATTGATCTGCGCCATCTGATCTGAGATCAATATCACGTCCGCCGCTAACTGACTCAACACGTGGATGTGTCTACTTAAATAAACAATCCCACAGTGCCACGTGAAAAGTGCACCACGTTAGTTCCCCACGTGACACCGACTGGATTAGGCTTAATTAAGGCTATTTAATGTGTTTTAAGGCTAAAAATTAAATAATTCATAACTAATTATAGAAAAATCTAAAAAAATAAATAATAGCTTATTTTAAAGGTATTTTAGAGGAGAATCCATTAAAATTATTCTTAATTAACTTTGATTAGTAATTTTAGCTTAATTAAGGTTTAATTGAAAATTTAATTAGCCTAATTACTCCCTAATTAATTAACCAATCAATTTTAAACTTTTTGAGAATGCTTAGGGGGATGACCTCTGTCTCCCTTATTTTCTTGGAATTTATTGGTTAATTAATTTGGGAAAATTGATTACTTAAGCCTTAATTATTCTTTTAACTTAATTAAGTGATAATTAAGTATGTGAATAGTATTTAATCAATAAATTGGACCCCTTAATCACTGTTGAATAGTGGGGAGACTTAGGAAATTAGATTGAGGTCTCCCTCCTAATATTTTCCCTAAGTTTCCTTCTCTTTTCTTAACCAAAATATTAGGTAAAGAGAAATGGATTAATGACTTGATTAACTTAATTTAAAATGTAATTACATCTGATTTCTCTTAATTTATCCATGGGTAGAGCTTTAGGTGTTCAATAACCTAAAGAGTTATTGAAATTATGGTTAGCTCACATGTATGAGAAAACCATAAAAGTAATTAAGTGAGTTCCTTAAGCTTAAATAATTAATGATTATGAGCTAATTGTATTAAACCCCTTTCATTTCATAAAAGCATTGCTATTTACTTTTCAATTCATTTGCATATTACATTGGCTCATAATCATTTAATTAATTATCTTAAGGTAACATAAGTAAAGGTTAATTAATTGATTTAATTCACACCTTAACCTAATTAATCCATAAAATAAATCTAATTATTTCTCATTAAATCAAATTAACTCACACATGGGGAATGTGATTAGGATTAGAAAACCTCCTCTCATATTTCTTAAATCAAATCAAACATGAAATTAAAAATGACATTAAGAAATTTTGGTATATTTTAAATGAACTTATTTAATATGATTATCCTTAAGAGTTAATTGAATTGAATGAAATTATGTGCTTATGTTTTTTTATTTCTTTCCAATCATATTAAATATTGTATGTCACTTGATTCATGCATACATATTTTTGCAAAAATTAATTAAATTAAATGGTTTCCTTTATGTCAAGCTTGCATGTGTTGATTTAAATTACTATATGTGTGGCTATTATCATTACTAAATCCAAATCTATTTTTTGAAACTTATAAATGAATGATTATATATGCTATGAATGCTAGTTATAAATACGTAGGAGATGTATGTGATTATAGCTGAAGTGTATGAAGTGAAGTCTCTTTTCTTTCATTCATGCATTGATTTATGTAAGTAAGAATGTTAATGGGTATATAACTTATACATCCAGAGAATATGAGGCTTTAATTAACCCCGAAGAGGTCATTTGATTACCACACTTCCCTGGTTTAATAATGACACTGTGGTGTTTATTTTTTTGATTTTGGTGCGTTATGTATTGGGGACACCACGCAGATCCGAGGATGTACTTATTAGAGTGATTGGGTACTACATTAAGGTATTATATACTATCTCGAGAGATAGAAATCACTACTCTATAATGGACCTAGTCACGTAATAAGGACTCTTAAGGCATGATGGGTCTTCGAATATACCAAAGATTTTTCCCTTACTTTACATGAAAATGTAAAGCAGGGTTTATTTAAACTGAGTTCATTAAGTTCCCTATGGATACAAGCCTCCATAGTTAATTACATCTTATGGGAAGTGAATCCATTAAGAATACTCTCGATTAAAGTAGGAGATTATTATCTCCAACGAATTCAAAGATAGGACTATTAAAGGATTGGTTTTATTTTAGAAAATCAGGTGAGAGGGATCAAAATGGGAGAGTTATTATTGAAACCAAAGGAGATGAGTAGAGAGTGCTCATGATACTAGGAAACCTAATGAGCACTCTAATCTATCCTATGGTTGGGCTTTATGTATTTGAATTTGAGGAGATTCATTTGTTTGAGTTGAATTTTTATTAGAAATCTAGGATTTATAATTCTATGATACAAGATTATGAAAATGTCTAAGAGGTGAGGATTTATGCTTGTAGCCCATAAAGGGAAACAATAACTTCATATTATAAATCTAGGGAGCTTTGGTAAAGGCCAAAACACAACCTAAATCTTAGATGAAAGTGGGTATATAGTTTACATCCACAAGAGAGAGTAAAGCACCCGACTGCTAGACTTATTACAACCCGGAGTGGCAGCCAGCTAACTCCTCATATGCTTTCAATCCATGTTGGTAAGTCATATGCTTTGCAAGATGGTTAGACTGTACTTAATTTAGAAGAGAAACTAAGTCCTTAAACTCACTCCCTAAGAGACTAGATCATAAAGGACATGAATACTGACTTAAATCTAATGCAAATTTTATCAAGTTTTATTTAATTTTTGGACTATTTATTTTGATAGAGGCTATAGGATTTTGTATGCCTAAATGCATGAGAAATTAATTATGGGCCAAATCACAAGAGAAAGAGGTGTCTTTTCATCAAAGGCTCTTACAGGTTAAGCCTTTATTCTCTAACACAGATGGAAGCCCACTCTTAGCAAGAGTGAAAGAATTTGACATGCATGATATTATACATATAATCATTCAGCTTAGGGATAAATATTTTATTATCTTGATTTAATTTCTAGGGTTTTATATGAGGTTATGAGTTATTTTAAAATTTTAGTTATGAGTTGTTAGTGGGATAGAAAATTTATTTTCATCTTAAGAGCCTAATCGCATCCAGGACTCATATCAATCACCAATCATAAAGGAACTATGAAAAGATATGCTATTTCTAATGCACAAGCTAAACAAAATATCAAACAATTTTATAAAGCTACCACAAAAGAATAAGAGGTCGATGCCGTCGGGTACCGTCGTACAACCCGAAAAGAAATGTATGTCATCGAGCTCTTCCCTTATACATCTTGATATAATGAAAGAATAATTATAATTATAAAATGATAAGTGTTATGGGGGTCTTCTTACTTCATCCTCCATTCTTCACTCTTCATCTTTCATTCCTTCAGTTTTGATTTGCTCCATTGCTTTCTTTCTTTTTGGCTTGATTGGGATGTTGTTTGCTCCAAAGGCATCACATGGTGTATAAGAATTGATATTATAACCAATGTTCATCCTAGTCCTCCATAACACTTATCCTAATCCTAGTAAAAATTACATTAAAAGAGAAGGAAAGTAAATTTAGCTACACCTGCAAAATAAATATTAGTTAAACACACCATATAACCCAAGTAGTTATGTGAATAATTTGGACTTAGCACCCCACACATGGGTAACCAAGCCCACCTGTCCTAACTTGGGCTATGCTTAGGGGCTAAACAACCTGAACAATAAAAAAAGCAGTTATTTTTTTATTACAGCGGCCCCTTAAGCATGACCCTATGTATAAAATATGATTAGGCTAATATCGGCCTAACATTCAGACTATGCACATACACCCTAACATCTAGTCTAAAATAATATATCACAAAATTAAGTATTCATCAAACCATGCACCATCCTAACATAAAGCTAGAAATGGTGACTTAGTATAATGTGCATGTATTAAAGCTTGAGTGGTATGTTCTTACTAGGCTTTAGGGTTATGATTTACTAAGTGTGAGGGATTTAATTTATAAAAGGTTGGTTTCTCTTCAAGTGGTTTAGTTGATTTGAAGATTTTACTTAATGTTTTCTTTTGTTTCATATGGCCTATACTTAGCAACTAAGTGTTGTAAAGAGAAGAAAGAGAGGGAACATCTCTTTTATCCCTTCCTTAAGTCATTTCTAAGGTAAGTTAATTAATGAATTTCATCAAAGTGTGCTAAGATTTATTATGTGTTTTAATTAACCCTAAGTTTAGGATCATTATAAATAAGCCTATTTAATGAGAAATGCATCTTAAGGTTAATTAAAATGGATTACTATCACATAACACACATTCATTCATTTCTTTCCATCATGTATATCATGCATATGGATACTCCTAAGCATATTTATATATGCAATGTAAATCTTAGCACACTTTGATGATGAATGAGAAGAGATGTATTTTTAAATTTAAATATTTCATTAGTTGATTGATTTATGAATGCATGCATTTATTTTATAGAAAAGAGGGATTTTTCATGCATTAGCTAAATGCACATTCACATGTATAAAAGTTTTAAGTGAGTATGGTGCCATTATTTTCTACACTCGGGGTGTAAGGTACAAGACCTACTTAGGGCTACTTAAAGCCTCCCAGTCCCGGGATGTCCAGACTGATATACTACTTTTCTTAGATACATGTAAATGTTTGAATAACTATACAGATAGAAAAACCCATGCAAAAGGTTATACTTGATTTATTTGATTTATGATTCTTTATTCATTTGCCACATCATACATGCATATGTATAAGAGTTTTAAGTGAGTAATGACACCATTATTTTCTACACTGTAAGGTACAAGACCTACTACTTAAAGCCTCACAAAGACCTAATGTCCGACTAATATACCACTTTCTCAAATATATATGAATGTACAAAAATGAACCAAATGGTTAAGGAATCATGCAAAGAATTATGTTTGATTTGGTTGTATAATTTACATGTGTGATATGAAATTATTCCTATGTCTTAACATGGAGATTCATAGGAATAGATTTAGGCAAGTGTTGTGTTCTTTTCAAATGAACTATACACTTGCAAATCCTATATGAATCTATGTTAAGAAAGGGAAAGAGAACTTCATTTTATACATCTAATACTATCATCATATGCAAGCTTATTGATATTTGTAAGTAACATTACTTCAGTTATAATAATTGATTTATAGGTTTTGAAAATAGCTTTTGATTTAATAGTGATAATAGCCACTCATATTTTTAATTAAAGTTAAAACATGCAATTTGACATAAAATAAAAAATTTTGTTTAATTAATTTTAAAAGAAATAAATACATGATTTCATATGGCAAGCAATATTTAGTATGATTAGAAAGAAATAAAGGAATGTAAGCATGTGGTTTCATTCACCCCAATTAATTCTTAAGGATAATCATATTAAATAAGGCTATTTAAAATGAACCAAAATTCTTTAAAGACATTTTTAACTTTGAGTTTGATTTATTTTAGGAATTATGAGAGAGGTTTGCTAATCCTCGCCCAATTCCCCAAGTGTGAATTAATTTGGTTTAATGAAGAATATTTAAGTTAATTTTATGTTTTAATTAGGTTGGGTATGAATTAAATAAATTAATTAACCCTTTATATCACCTTAAGTTAATTAACTAATAATAAATATGTTATGCAACGCATGAAAAGTAAATTTGTAATTCTAAGAAATGAAAGGGGCCTAATGTAGTTTATGATTAATAGTTAATTTTAAGGGATCTCACTTAATTACTTTTATGATTTTCTCACATGTGTGAGCCAACCATAATTTCATTATCTCTCACCTTGGGTTATTGAACACCCAAGGAGCTACCCAAGATCAATTAAAGGTTGCTTAGGTGTGGATGAATTGATTCTTTAATTTTAATTTCATTAAGCCTTTAATCAATTGATTAAACATTTTGCTTATGTTTTAATTTGAATGATAAAATTAACTTAGGGAAAAGGATAAAGGGCAAGGCTCCAATCCTAATCCCTAAATCATTTAAACATTCAATTAGATTTTGATTTCTTTATTTTGAAGATTATTCACTTAATTAATCAATTAAGCATTCCATTAACCATTAATTAACTTAATTTTTAAAGATAAAGAAGACTTATGAAGTGAATTAGGAAAAATATCCTCGATCACATTACCTAAATTATCTTACTGTTCAACAGGGATAATTATGTTTAAATGATTAAACCAGTTACTGTTCATTCATTAATTATGATTTATTAGATTAAGAGAGTGATTAGGGATTAATCAAGTAATTTCTCTAATTAAGCGATCAATAAAATCCCAAAATAATAGGAGAGGCAGAGGTCATCTCCCTAAACATCCACAAAAAATTTGAGATTAATTGAGTGCTTAATTAAGATATAATTAAACTAATTAAATTTTGGATAAAACCCTAATTATGCTAAAATCACTATTCAAATTTAATTAATTATAATTTTCCTAGATTTTACTCTGAAATATATTCAAAATGAGCCTAAGTTTATATTTTTTGGATTTTTCTATAATTAGTTATGACTTTAGGAAGTTTCAGGATTAAAATAATTAAACCTAAAAAACCTTAATCACATCCCAACGGATATCGACGCCGCTGCGTTTTCCACATGGCGCCGAGATTATTTTAAGTAGTCACATCGACGCTAACTCAGGGCGTGCGCTTTCATGGACCATCCAATCTAAGATCAGACGGCCATGATTCGATCCACAGTTTAGAAAAGAAATCGAGGGCTCTACCATGGGATTTGATTAGAGTCGTTCATCCCAATCACGCAGGATGGATGACTCATGATCTATCCCGTTCGTGAGCGATGAAAGTTGGATGTCGTCCATCTTCCCTCATTCGATCTGGGCTCACCCGAGCTCGGATTGTCTCCAAATTCTTTCCACACCTTCAGGGAAAGGAGACACACACATCCAATGGTCAATTTTTTATGAAATTGGAATTTTCTTCACAAAGGACCAACCCACTTTTCCATACAAGGCTTGGTTCGTAAAATTACCTCACTGGAGCTAATATATGGCGGTGCAATGTCGGAGGTAGCTTCGCCTAGTTGAGGTGAGGCCCTATTGAACAGCTTTGAGCTTGATTTGGTGTGGGAGGCTTAGTTGACCAATCCACACATGTGAAGGATTTGGCTCCAATCGAATTCAGTCCTCCCGTGGGTTGGAAACTTGGGAATTTCTTTGGTTGGCTTTGATAGGATATGGTGATGGTTTGGCTAAGAGAAATTGAAGTTTGATTTAGAAATGAGGGAGTATTGCCCAGGATTGGGATGCCTTATTTTAACTTTGCTCGAGAATGGGTAATGCTAAATGGAGAGGGCTTGGGGAGCCTTGGAAACACTTTGAGGGACTTCATTATTCACTTAAGAGAGCTCACGATGCAATTCCTTGCAAAATCATGCTCGAATTGAGGGGGTATACCCCTAAATTTCCCATCATGGATGGATGGCAACACATCACATTGCATTGCTTGGACTTGTCTCCATCAAGTCAAAGAGGCATGCTAGGGATGTGAGAGGAATGATGGGAGGCTATCATGGACCCAATGTGCAAGGATCCAGGCTATGATCCAATGGATGCTCGATTTGGGTTGGAGGTGAGTCAACTCACCTCCCAAAGGTCCTTGGCCAACTTAGAGTTAGGTTAGCTAGGTGGCTGGAGAAGGTTCCATGAAGTGTTACTGAGCTGCCATGGGGATGGGAAAGTTGACTTTGGCTTGGATTCATTGATTTTATGGTTTAAATCCTATGGTTTGATGGTTAATACCCTTGGTGGGGGCCCACTTGGATCTTGGGCTGATTTGGAAATGAATTAGAACATGTTTGGGATTGGGTTTGACCAAGTACTAGGGTCCCATAAGTTGGTTTGGAGTGATTTGGCTTGGATTTGTCAAATGGGTTTAATTTGGGCTAGTTGGTTTGAGTTGACCAATTGGTCAAATTTGGTCAAACCAAGGCCTAGGTTAGGTTCATATGATGATTTGGGTTATTTTGGTTCAATTAATTTGGATTTGGCCTAGGTTTGGATTTGACTTGGATTAAGGGTCAATAGGTCAGACCAATTTGACCAATTTGACCAAATTAGGTTGGGTTAGGAGTTGAGACAAGTTCAATTGGTTGATTAAAAATAATTGTAGGCTTTGGTTTGATTTAATTTGAAATTAATTTGAATTTTGGTCAATTTGACCTTTTAGGTCAATTTCAGCTAGGTTGGGTCAAGTTGACCGATTGGTCAACTTGGGCAAAATCACGGCTTTGGTCAAGTTCAATAAATTATTTGGAATGAACTTGAGCCATTAGTTGCAATCAATTTGGATTAAATCATGATTTGATCCAATTTTGCTTTTTAGGCCAATTTGGGTCAACTTAGGTCAAGTGGCCAATTAGGCTTGGTTTGGCTCAATAGATGGTTTAGCCATGTCCAATCAATTTGACATATGATAGATTTTGGCTAGTTTGGGTTTCATTTAGGCCAAATGTTGATTTTATGAAAGGCTAGGTTTGACTTAGTTTGACCCAATTCAAGGTGGTTGATCACCCCATGATGATTGTTGATCATGATTGAGATTTAGATAGGCTTAGTTCAATCCAATTTAGGTTGGATTAGAAATTAGCTCAAAAGGGTCATTTAGGTCACTTTAGGTCAAGTGAGCTTAAATGTGTCAATTGGCTTGACCAAAGTTTGATTCATGTTTGGTTGAACCCACATATGAGCTTAGGATTGAAATATAAATCAAATTGCAATTGGTTTGGAGCCAAATGGGTTTTGGTTTATATGAAAATCTCAAGTCAAAAGGGTCAATTTGGGTTGACTTGGATTTGGTTTTATAATGATGGTTTATATTTATATTTGGATCAATGATTGAAGGAATGATTGAATCACGAAGAAATCCATGAGTTATGAGTTGATTTGGGTTTCATTTAGCCAAGTCCAAAAGTTTGGCTAAAAGGGATAAAATTGGGAATTTGATTTGATTTGATTTTGGTTTTGGTCATTTGAATTTATATTTAATTTATATTTGTGAATATAAATGAAGATATAAATGGGTTAAGAGAAAATCACTTGAGTTTGGAGTGATTTGGAAGAAAATTTGATTAAGCTAAGGGATGTAGGTCAAAAGGGATAACTTGGGTTTTTATTTAGTTTGATTTATTTTTTATTATTAGAGAATGGGTTCATTTATATTTATGAATATAAATAAAGGAATGATTGATTTATGAAGAAATCAATCATGCTTGAGTTGATTTGGATCAAGATTTGATTAGGTTTATGGAGGTGGGTCCATATGGCCTAAGAAGGGTCTTGATTTGGTTTGATTCATTTTGCTTTGATTTGAATGTTTTGCATTTGGATTTCATTTATATTTGTGAATATAAATGAAGTAATGATTTATAAAAGAACTCAACCAAGCTTGAGTTGGTTTGAAGGAGTTTTGGCTAAGCACATGAAGGTGGTTCATATGGCTTAGGGATAGATTTTGGAGTTTGGACTTGATCATGGGTTTCAATCATTTGGGGTTTGGAATTGATTTATGATTTGGAATTTGATTTGTGATTGAGTTTGATAATTGAGAAAATAAATTGGATCGGGGTTGATTTGGATTTGGTTAAGGCTAAGTCCATAAGATAAAATCAAAGGGCTTAGGAAGGGATTTGGAGTTTAAATTTAGTGATGGATTTCAATCATTGGATAGTTAGATTTGATTTAGGATTTGAAATTTTATTTGAGATTGAATTTGATAATTGAAGAAATCAATTGGATTGAGGTTGATTTGGATTTGGTTAAGGCTAAGTCCACAAGATAAAATCAAATGGCTTAGGAAGGGGATTTGGAGTTTGAATTAAGTGATGGATTTCAATCATTGGATAGTTGGATTTGATTTGAGATTAAATTTGATAATTAAGAAAATCAATTGGATTGAGGTTGATTTGTCTTTGGTTAAAGCTAAGTCCACAAGATAAAATCAAAGGGCTTAGGAAGGGGATTTTGAGTTTGAATTTAGTGATGGATTTCAATCATTGGATAGTTGGATTTTATTTTGGAATTCAAATTTTGAATTTGAGGTTTGGTTTGAAAGAAGGAAGCAAGGATTGGGTTTGGGCTATAGGGTAGGAAAGTCTTCCTAAATTCCTAAGGTACAATCTATTCCTATGGCTAACTCTTCTAAGTCTCTAGAGTTAGGTTAATTGTTCACCTAATCACTAGAAGTGTCTTATGACTAAAGAACTCTTTGTGTCTATGAGAGTCCTAGACCTATGATGAGGAAGCTGGGAGCTCACTCCCAAAGTGAGGTCAACAGGCACACACTCCATTTGATTTCATTCTTACATGCTTCAATACTAGAATTGACATAAGACTTTATTCCATATGCATAAATATTTTAAAAATGTAACTTTAGCATGGATTTCCAGGTTACTTGTACATTCATGTGTATTTAAGAGTAATGGGTATATCTAGTATAGACATTCCAGAGATGCAAGGCTTTAAGTATCCCCAAGGAGGTCTTTACCTCACTCACCTAGTTTAATAATGGCGAAGTATCCACTTAAAACTTTTATAGACTTGTATGTGCATTTAGTTAATGAATGAAAATTCCTTTTTTTTCTATTAAGAAAGACTTGCATTCATATTTGTTCAAGTGATTGAATTGATTAAATTAGATAGTTTAAAGCCTTCTTTCTTATGTTCATGTGTATAAGCTTACATATGTTTGAATGTAATGGGTATATAGTTTGAACATCCCGGGAACATGAGGCTTTAGCTAGCCCCAAGGAGGTCATTTGATTACCTCACTTTCCTGGTTTAATAATGATACGTACCTATTTAATTTCATTCCTATGTATTTTTATATGAGAATTTAGATAGAGATTTAAATCAATATGATAAATTGATTCAATCAAATGAAACATCTAAATTCCAAATGTATATGCTTGCATCCATCATTTAAGTGTGCTAAAAAAATGATGCATGTATAGATATGCTTAGGATTTAATCATATGCATGCTACATATAATGGAAATAAATGAATGAACATGTGTCATGTGATAGTAATTAACTCCAATTAATCTTAAGATGCCCTTCTTATTGAATGAGGTCATTTAAAGTGAACCTAAATCTAAGATTAATTAAAAAATATAATAAACCATTCACTAAAGAGAATTGATTAATTAATTTTCTTTAGATGTGACTTAAGGTAGGGATAAAAGAGAGTAATCTTCTCTTTTCTTCTCTTTGTAACACTTAGTTGTTAGGTGTAAGTCAAATGGAACAAAAAAAAACATTAAGTAAAACTTGTAAATCAATTAAACCCCTTAAATTAGAACCACCTCTTATAATTAAATTCTTTCATACTTAGAAAATCATAATAAAGCCTAATTAAGTCATACCACACAAGCCTTAATACTCACACTTTAGAATTAAGTCACCATTTCTAGCTTTATGTTAGGGCGGTGTTTGATTTGATATATTTTTGGTTTTATGATGTATTGTTTTAGATTGGATGTTAGGGTGCATACTTCATAGACTGGATGTTAGGCCGTGATTAGCCTAATCATGTTTTCTGTAGGAGATTGTGCTTAAGGGGTGCTTAAAATAAATATAAATGCTCTCTTTTGCAGGTTGCTTAACCCCTAAACATAATTTAAATTAGGACAAGTGGACTTAGTTACCTATGTATAGGGTGTTAAGTCCAAATTATTCATATAACTTGTTGGGTTGTATGGTGTGTCTAGCTAACACTAAATTTGCAGGTTGTTTAACCCCTAAGCATAATCTAAATTAGGACAAGTGGACTTGGTTACCTATGTACAGGGTGTTAAGTCCAAATTATTCATATAACTGGTTGGATTGTTTGGTGTGTTTAGCTAACACTTATTTTGTAGGTGTAGTTAGATTTACTTTTCCTATTTTTAATGTAATTTTGTATTAAGAATTAGGATTAGTGTAATGGGTGATTAGGATGAGCAGTGTTTAGAAGACTTTGTCCTGGGAGGCCATGTGACACCTTTGAAGCAAGTACATCCAAATGAAGAAATGAAGGAGATATAAAGAATGAAGATAATAAAACCCCCATATCATTTATTCATTTGTAAATTGTAAATATTCTTTCATGTTGTATATATAGAGCGGCTACCAATTTTTTTCTTTTCGTGCGGTGACACCACCTTCGAATTTTTATTCTTTTGCGTTAGATTTATAAAATTGTTTGATGTTATGTTTAAATTGTGTAATAAAAATGACATGCTTTTTTATAGTTTCTTTATGAACGTTGATTTAATGTGTGGCCTAGATTGGATTAGGCTCTTAGGAAAAAATTAATTTTTCTATCCCAACTACAACTCATAACTAAATTTTATAAATAACTCATAACCTCATATAAAGCCTAGGCATTAAATCAAGATTATTAAAATATTTAACAACCCCTTAGCTAAATGTTGTGTGCTTAATATCATGCATTTATACTATTTCACTCTTGCTAAGAGAGGGTTTCCATCCTTGCACAATAGGGGAAAACTTGACCATTTAAGATCTCCTCTGTGGTGGAAAACACCTCTTTCTCTAATTTAGCCCATAACTCATTTCAATATGCATTTAAGCATAAAAAAATTCTACGGCCTTTATCAAAATGAAGAGTCAAAAATTAAATGAAAATTGAAAAGATTTACATTAGACTAAGTCATTGCTCATACCACTTATGCTCTAGTCTCTCAGGGAGTAGGTTTAAGGACTTTAGTTTCTTTCTAAATAATAATAACTCAATGATCATGCAAAATCATATGACTTGTTTACATGGTTTTAAAGCGTAGGAGGAGTTAGTTGGCTGCCACTCTAGGCAGTTATAAGTCTAGCGGTTGGGTGATTTACCCTCTTTTGTGGAGGTAAATCTTATGCCTAATTTCACTTAGATTGAGGTCGTGTTTTACTCCTTGCTAAAGCTCCCTAGATTTAGGATCCGAGGTAGATGTTTTCTTCTGGCTACAAGCATAAATCCTCACCTCTTAGGTATTTTCACAACCTTGTATTATGGGATTATAAGTCCTAGCTTTCTACTAAAATTTCAACTCAAATAAATAATTCTCCTCAATTTCAAAAATATAAAGCCCAACCATAGGGTAGATTAGAATGCTCACTAGGTTTCCTAGTATCATGAGAATTCCCTACTCATCTCCTTTGGCTTTGATAATAAATCTTCCTTTTGATCTATCCCATTTGATTTTCTAAATATAACTAATTTATTGATAGTCTTATCTTTGAATTCTTTGGAGACAATAATTACCTACTTTAATCGAGAGTATTCCTAAGGAATTCACATTCCTTAGGATGTAATTAACTATGGGGGCTTACCCCCATAGAGAACTTTAGAACCTGGTTTAATATAAATCCTACTTTATTCATCCATATAAAGTAGGAGAAAAATCTCTGGTACATTCGAAGACCCATCATGCCTTAGGAGTCCTTATTAGGTGATTAGGTTCATTGAAGGGTGATGCCTTTATATTTTGAGATAGTACATCATACCTCAATGTCATACCAGATCACTTCAATAAGTACACTCTTAGATCTGCGTGATGTCCCCATATATATATATATATTCAAAAATAAATAACACAATTTTCTCTAGCGATCGGTCATCCATTATACCTAGAACTACTCGGACATATGCTAGGTGGTGACTTGCTATTGGACTGTGCTCTGAAGAGGTGATGTATTGTATGTTCTGAATAGGAGGGGTGTTATCTCTGACCGGCTCAACAACCATGGGAGTCAACCCGGTATCTCCTCCTTTCTTCTCCTCCGATAGTGACGGTGGAGCAACTATGACGCTCTTTGGCCGCCACTCTTTCTTCTCTACCATTAGGATGGAAAGTCGAGCAGAAGAGCTTGGCCTAACCTCAATTGGTGGAGTAGATGGAGTGTGGTCCTTAGGACATAATCATATCACCAAAGGGGATGTCTTTCCTCTAGATGCTAATTTATGATACTTAGTGGGCACCTCAGATGTGGGACATGGACAGGTGATGGTGGTCGACGAGTGGAGCGGTGTCATGGTGGTGACACCAGCTGCGTCTCCACCTTAGGTCTCCTTCTGTGGCTGGAACCAGTGAGAACTATCCTATTCAAATGATTGGCTTTATCAACTTGTCGATCAATATGGTCAATCAATGTTGAGGCAGTCTATTGCCTAACAAACCTCCTTCTATCTCTCTTGTCCACTTGGGCACCAATCTTGGCCTCTGTGGCCTTCTCCCTATAGATATGATCCCTTACACTCCTAGGGATCACTCATCTCAAGTCATGAATGGTGGCAGACTTAGATCGTTCATGAACTCTCCCTACTCTTCTGAGCATGAACCTCATACTAGCATAGGGCTTCCTACTCTCCTTATCCGATGTTTCATACTCTACTAGTCATAGGGGTGATGCTACTATTATTCTAACATCCTTCTCTTCCTCTGCAGCTAAGAGGGGGTGAAACCTATGACCACCAAGAAGGGGATAGGTCTCACGGATGTATCCCTCTTTAGCTACATGTGAGGCCACCTCAACTTCCTTGGCCATGTGCTCGTAGTACTTCTTGTTCTTCTTATTCTTATTGTGGCACTAATTCATGGTCAAGGGTGCATGGCGAGAGCTAGAACCAGCCTCAAAGGTTGAGGAGACAATCTCAGAAGCTAGAATGGACTTCCCCTTAAAGACTGGGGTTGCGATAGAGGTGGTAGTATTCCTAGTAGAAATTATGACACGCACAAGTGGTACTCATTGCAAGGGAACCTCTAAGGCATTCCTCTTCAAATATGGGAACTCAGTGTCTGGATGAAGGTTAAACTATAGAAGTGGCTTCTTGTCGGCCACCTCCTCCCTACTAACTGTGCTAAGGGTAGGGCCATTTAGGTAACTTTAAAATGCTCAAATTCAAGGCCGAACTTCATGATTGGGGCTGAGGTGAGTATGGTCAGATCCAGGGATAGATCCATACTTGAGGCAAAGTAAAAGATGAGCTTTCCAGAAGACATTGTAACTGACTACTTGTTAGGAATGGAAATAGGGATTTCTTCTTCACTATTGGAAAAGAAAGGCATAAAATTAGACCTTGTTTTGATTGTTGTTATTTTTACTTGACTTTTGAATTAAAACTCTCATCTAATAAATTTTTGTTATGTTAAATGGGGTTCATATTTATGTTGGAGAGATTTGTAACATTGGAGAGAGGTGTTTTATTTTTCTTGAACTTCACAAGAAAGTGATTTCAACTGAGTATTGAAGATATTAAATGAACCTTACTCTGCCAAACTAGTGGTAAGAGGTTCTTGATTTTATTCATTATAAATTATTTCTTTGATTAAGTTTTTTTGCCTATTGGAGGTTCAATAGGATTTTTAAGAACTACTAGAGTGAGGTCCTAAAACCTAAAGGATATTGGTCACCCTTACTTAAGGATAAAATAGGCAATGTGTCCAACAGAAAGAATGATAGTTTTGGACTCACATAAATATAAGTCCATTATCTATGTTTAGGAATAATGATTGACAACTAAATATGGAGAGATGAACGATCCCCAATGAAGTAGCCAAAAAAATCTATGGTATTTTTAGTTTGGAATCGTAGGGACACCACGCAGATCTTAGGGGGTACTCATTGAAGTGATCAAGTACGATATTAAGGTATGATGTACCATCTTTAAAACATAATCCTATAATAGACCTAATCACATAATAAGGACTCATAAGGCATATGGGTCTTTTCATTTAGCAAAGATCTTTCCCCTACTTTAGATTAAAAAGTAAAGCAGGGTTTATTTTATGCCAAATTTTATAGTTCCTTGTGGAAGCAAGCTTCTATAATTTATCACATCTTAGGAAATTAAATTTTCTAAAAGTAGTCAATAAATGTCCCCAAAGATTTCAAAGCTCGAATATCAAAGGATTGGGTATTTATGAAAGTCAAGTGGGAGAGTTCAAGTAGAAAGACTTATTTACAGATTCCAAAGGAGGATAAGTAAAGAGCACCAATGATACTAGTAAACCTAGTAAGTACTCTAGTCTACCTTATAGTGAGCTTTACATATTTGAAAGAGTGAATTTATTTTATTTAAGTTGAATCTTTATTAGAATGTTAGGGCTTATAATCCATCAACATAAGATTGTGGAAATGCCTAAGAGGTGATGACTTATACTCATAGCCCAAAGGAAATAAGTGGCCTTGGGTCTTAAATCTAAGATGTTTTAGCACAAGATAAAAGCATGACCTAAGTCTAATTAGAAAATGGGATATATTGGTTTACCTTTACAAGAGAGAGTATACCCATTCTAACTCTTCTGGACTTACAACTACCTGAAGTGGCCGCCAGCTAAGACATCATTGTGGTATTTATTTTTATTTTATATGTATATGGTGTTGGGGGGGGGGGGGACAACATGTAGATCTGAGGGTGTGCTTATTGAGGTGATCAGGTATGACATCAAGAAATAGTGCACTATCTAGAAAGATAGAAATCACTACCCTACGATGGACCTAATCACATAATAAGGACTTCTAAAGCACAATGGGTCTTTAGATATACCAAAGATTTTTCCCCTACATTACATGGATGAAGAAAATAAGATTTATTTAAATTGGGTTCTAAAGTTTCCTATGGGATCAAGCCCCCATAGTTAATTACATATTAAGGAAGGTGAGTTCCTTTGGAATACCCTCGATTAAAGTAGACAATTATTGTCTCCTAATATTTTAAATATATGACTATCAATAAATTAGCTATGTTTTGAAAATCAAGTGAGATATATCAAAAGAAGAGACTTATTATTGAAGCCAAAAAAAGATGAGTAGGGGATGTTCATGACACTAGGAAGCCTAGTGAACATCCCAAACTATCATATGATTGGGCTTTATATATTTGAAATTAAAGAGAATTATATGTTTGTGTTGAAATTTTATTAGAGAGCTAGGACTAATAATCCCATAAAATAAGATTGTGGAAATGCCTAAGAGGTGAGGATTTATGTTTGTAGCCTGAGGAAAAATAGTAATCTCATATCCTAAATCTAGGGAGCTTTAGTGAGGGCCAAAGTACGACCTAAATCTAAGCGAAGATGGGTATAATGTTTACCTCCACAAGAGAGAGTAAACCACCCGAATGCTGGACTTATAATCGCCTGGAGTGGTAGCCAGCTAACTCCTCCTATATTTTAAATCCATGTGATCAAGTCATATGTTTTGCAAGATGGTTAGGTATTATTATTTAGAAGGAAACTAAAGTCCTTAAACCCACTCCCTAAGAGATTAGAGCATGAGTGGCAAGAATAATGACTTTGTCAAATGCAAATTTTATTAAATTTTATTTAATTTTTGAATCTTCATTTTGATGAAGGCCATAGGATTTTTTATGCGTAAATGCATGATGAAATAGTGTTATTGGCTAAATTAGAGAGAAAGAGGTGTTTTCCAGGGAGACCATCAAAGGTCAAGTCTTCCCCTATCGCATGATGGAAATCTCTTAAAAAGAGTGAAATAATATGATATGCATGATGTTAAGAAAATAACATTCAACTAAGGGGTTGCTAAATATTTTAATTATCTTGATTTAATGCCTAGGCTTTATATGAGGTTATGAGTTATTTATAAAATTTAGTTATGAGTTGTAGTTGGGATAGAAAAATGGGTAGCCGAGCTCTATCCTATACATCTTGATATATGAAAGAATAATTACAAATTATAAATGATAAGTGTTATGGGGGAGTCTTCACATCTTCATGCTTCTTTCATTTCTTCATTTGATTTGTTAGGCTATTAGGCATCACATGACACCCCAGAATTAAACTTTTTGGCCAATGTTCATCCTCAACCCTCATAACACTTAACCAAATTTCTAATGCATAATTACATCAGAAATAGGAAAAAAAATCTAACTACAACTATAAAATAAGTGTTAGCTAAACACACCATACAACCTAAGCAGTTATATGTATAATTTGGACTTAGTACCCTGCACATGGGTACCCAAGTCCACCTGTTTTAATATAGATCATGCTTAGGGGTTAAGAAACCTACAAAAGTGAGAATTTATATTTATTTTAAGCGCCCTTTAAGCACAATCTCCTACAAAAAATATGATTAGGCTAATCACAACTTATCATCTAATCTACAAAGCATACACCATAGCATCCAATCTACAATAATACATCACAAACAAATGTACATCAAACCATGCACCACCATAACATAAAGCTAAAAGTGGTGACTTAATTCTAATGTGTGTGTTAAGAGTTGTGTGGTATGCCCTAATTAGGCTTTAGAGTTAAGATTTTCTAAGTATGAAGAGATTTAATTATGAAGGGTTGATTTATCTTTAAGTGATTTAGTTGATTTTGGGAATTTTACTTGGTGTTTTCTTTTATTTTCTTTGCTTACACAAAATAACTAAGTGTTATAAAGAGAAAGAAAGAGGACCACTCTTTATCCCCACCTTAAGTCACATCTAAAGCAAATTAATTAATCAATTCACTTTAGTGAATGACTTATTATATGTTTTTATTAATCCTAAGTTTAATTTTACTTTAAATAAACTCATTTAATAAGAAAGGCATCTTAAGATTAATTGGAATGAATTACTATCACATAACACATCTTTGTTCATTTATTTCCATCATATATATGGCATGCATATGATTTAAGTCCTAAACACACTTGAATGATGAATGTAGGCAAATGTACTTGGAAAATGTTTCATTTGGTTGAATCATTTTTATCATATTAATTTGAAGCTCTATCTAAATTCTTATGCAAAATCATAAGAAAAGAACTCTAAATTATATGACTAATCAACCCAACCACTTGAACAAAAATATGAATGCATGTCTTTTTAATAGAAAAATAGGGTTCTCATTCATTAGCTAAATACACATTCAAATGTATAAAAGTTTTAAGCAAGTACGATGCCATTTTTCTGCACCAGGGGAGTGAAACCTCCTTGGGGCTACTTAAAGCTGCGTGTCTCCGAAATGTCTAGACTAATATAGCCACTACTCTTAAATATATATGGATGTATAAACAACTATGAGAATAGAAAATCATGCAAAAGTAGAATTTGATTTAAGTGATTTATTTGTGTAAATGAATCAAAGCTCTATCCAAATTCTAATGTCAAAATGCATAAGAATGAAATCGAATAGGTACGTCTCCATTATTACGCACTAGGAGAGTGAGGTAAGAACCACCTTTGGGCTACTTAAAGCCATGTGTCCCCGGGATGTCAGACTAATATACCCAGAAAGAGAATTCACTTCATATACTAAGCTTATATTCACATACACCTCCTATGTATATATAACTAAAGTCGATATATATATATATATATATATATATATATATATATATATATATATATATATATATATATATATATATATATATATATATATATATATATATATATATATCATTATTCATTAATAAGCTTTTGAAAATATATTTAAGGTCTAATAGTGATAATAGCTACACATATTTCTAATTAAGTCAATACATGCAAATTGACATAAAATAAATCATTTTCATTTGATTAATTTGAAAGAAATGAATGCATGAAGACAAGTGGCATATAACATTTTAACATGACCGAAAGAAAATAAAGAAACACAATCATGTAATTTTTATCTAACTAAGTTCTAAGGACAATCATATTGAACAAACTCATTTAAAATAAACCAAAGTTTCTTAAATCCATTTTTTATCTTCATGTTTGATTTGATTTAAGAAATGTGAAAAAGGTTTTCTAATCCCAATCCCATTCTCCATATGTGTGAGTTAATTGGATTTAATGAAAAATAATTAGGTTGATTTTATGGCTTAATTAGGTTAAGGTATGAATTAAATTAATTAATTAAACCCTTACCTACATCACCTTAAGCAAATTAACTAAATAATGATGAGCTAACATAAGATGCAACCACATGCAAAGTAAATTAGCAATGCTCCTAACAAATGAAAGGGGCCTAATGCATTTGGCTCATAATTAATAATTAATTAAGCTTAAGGGACTAACTTAATTACTTTTATGGTTTTCTCACACATGTGAGCTAACCATAATTTCAATAGCTCTCTCTTTAGGTTATTGAACACCCAAAGAGCTACCCAAGAGTTAATTAAGGAAGGAAGGTTTAAACAAGTCAATTAAGTTTGATAATTATCTAATTAAATCTTAATTATCCTTAATCAACAATATGAAATGGACTTAGGGGAGAAACAAAGAAAGAAGCCTAAGTCTCAATCCCTAAATCTTTTCAATTTGTTAATTAAAGTTCATATATAATTTGGGTTTTGATTGATTTGATTAATTAATTAATCATTGAGTCTTAATTAATTAATTTTAAAGAGGGAATGAAGAAGCCTTAAGGAAACGATTGTAAGAGGGGTCCTAACCCATTTCCCTAAGTTTCTCCACTGTTAACAGAGGCTAATGAACTTAATTGATGGATCAATTCATTCATTTGATTAATTATCACATTAAGAGAGTAATTAACAGGCTTAATCAATCCATTTCCCTAATTAACTATCCAATAAATTCCAAGAAAATTAGGGGAGGTAGAGGCCATCCCTCTAAACATCTCTGAAAAGTTTGAAATTAATTGGATAATTAATCAATAGTAATTAAGCTAATTAAAATTTTAATTAAACTTTAATTAAGTAGAAATTATTTTAAAAAATTAATTAATAATAATTTTCTTGATTCCTCTCTGTAATACCTTTAAAATGAGCCACATTTATAGGTTTTAGATTTTTTTAGGAGTAGTTATGATTTTAGGAAGTTTCAGCCTTAAAAATTAATTAAAATAGCTCTAATTAACCCTTAATCTCGTCAGCACCATGTGGTTGCTAACGCGTGCATGCTTTCTATGTGGTGTGATGGGATAGGGTATTTAAGTTGTCAAATTAGAAAGAGATTATGATGTACATTTTTATGGATCGTCGATCTAAGATGACCAATGGATCGATCATTAAGGGGAAACATATGAGATCTAACATGATCGATTAGGACCGCCCATTCTCGATCACAAAAATGGATGGCCATCTTTTCTTTCGAATGGTGAAAATGGATATCATTCATCTTTCTCAATTTGATCCCAGCTCACTAGAGCTTGGATTAGTATCAAATTGATCCCACATAATCAGGAGAAGAAGGAAAACATATCCAATGATAAAAAAAAAAATACATAGCACACAAATTTCCTTCGAAAAGGACCAACCACTTTTTTTAAATCGACAATTTTGAGGAATTACCTCACCGGAGCTAATATATAGCGGTGGGATCAACTGAGGTAGCTTCATTTGATAGAAAAGAAGCCCTGTTGAGAAGCTTGGACCTCAATTTGAAGTGAGCTACTCGAGTGACCAATCCACACATGTAGGAGCTTCAACTTTGATCGAACTTGGACCTTCGATAGCTTGGAAGCTTGGGAAATGACTTGGTTTTGCTCAACGAGGTGTGGTGATGGTGTTTGCAAGGTTGGTTGAGATTTGATTGAGTGGAGAGGAAATGGAACTTCAGATTGGCCTCCCCTATTTTGGCCATGCATGGGAGAAAGGAATGCGAGCTCAGGAGGCTTTGGAATGCTCTAGGAAACTCTCTGGGATTTCAAAATTACTCAAGGGGCTCTCATAGTGTGAATTGTGACAATTACCAACCAAATTGAGGGAGTATACCCCAATATCGTGTGTGATGGATGGATGGGATCCATCCTTGAATTTTTGCCAATTCACCATTCTCGAGGCATTGGAGGGTTCGCCGTCAGCTCCACGTGGCTTGCCAGGAGTTGCGAAAGCTATGGCAGGGAGCTTAATGCAAGATATGGGAGGATTGAGTTGGTCCTTGGGTGCATATGAAGGGAGGTGACTTGGTTCACCTCCTTTGGTCCATGGCCGATCCTAGTTGTTATAGGGTGGGGAGGCTAGGCATACCCCATTTGGCAATGTGATGGGTTCCATGGTGATGGGAGTGTGGACAATACATCTTATTGCAATAATCCAATGCAAATGAGCTTGTCCAATGGTTAATTCCCTTGGGTTGGGTCCCACTTAGATTTGGTCTGGCTTGGGAATGATCTAGGGATGGTTTGGGTCAGGTTTGGCTAGGTCCTAGGGTCCCATGGGTTGGTTTAGGGTGGTTTGGCTTCATATGATCAAATGGGTTCAAATGGGTTAAGTTGGGTTGGGTTGACTAATTGGTCAAATTGGGTCAAACCAAGGCTTGTGTTAGGCTCAAATGATGTTTTGAAGAGTTTGGTCCAAGTGGTTTTGATTAATTTGGCTTAGGTTTGATTTTGGCTTATTTGGATTCAAATAGGTCAAATGGGCTAAGTTGACCTATTTGACCAATTTGAAAAAATTGGGTAAAGTTAGGTGTTGGTTCATGGTCAATTGGTTAATTGAAAATGATTGTAGGCTTTGGTTTGGTTTGATTTGGGTTTAATTTAGATTTTTGCCAATTTGACCTTGTAGGTCAATTTAGGATAGGTTGGGTCAAATTGACCACTTGATCAAATTGGGCTCAATCATGGCTTTGGTCAAGTTCAATAAATGATTTGGAATGAACTTGAGCCATTGGTTGCAATCAATTTAGATCAAATAATGGTTTGACCCATTTTGGTTTTTTAGGCCATTTTGGGTCAACTTAGGCCAAATGGCCAATTGGACTTGGTTTGGCTCAATTGAAGATTTGGTCATGTTCAATCATTGATTATGGATGGGTTTGAATCAATGGTTTCAATCAATTTGGTATATGGTGGGTTTTGACTAGTTTAGGTTTCATTTGGGCTAAAGGTTGACTTGGACAAAGGACCAAGTTGACTTGGTTTGACCAAATTCAAGGTAGTTGATCATCCTAGGATGATTGTTAATCATGATATGAGGTTTGATGGGCTTAGTTCAATCCAATTTGGATTAGAACTTGCTCAAAAGGTCTTTAGCTCACTTTGGGTCAAGTGGACCTAAATAGATTAATTGGGTTGGTTTTGGCTGGATTCAAGTTTAGTTGAACTCACATAAGAGTCTAGGATTGAAATATAAATCCAATTGCAATTGCTTTGGAGCAAATGGATTTTGGTTCATAACAATTTCAAGCCAAAAGGGGTCAACATGGGCTTGACTTGAGTTGACTTGGAATTGGTTTGATAATTGTAGTTTGTGTTTATATTTGAAACAATGATTGAAGGAATGATTGAATCATGAAGAAATCTATGAGTTTTGAGTTGATTTTTATATCATTAGCCAAGTTCAAGAATTTAGCTAAAAAGGATAAAATTGGAGATTTGATTTGATTTGGGTTTGGTTTTGGCCATTTGGATTTATATTTCATTTATATTTGTGAATATAAATGAAGATATAAATGATTCATGATAAAATCATTTGAGTTTGGAGTGATTTGGAAGCAAATTTGACCAAATTTAAGGATGTAGGTCAAAAGGGTTTAAGTAAGGAATTGAGTTAGTTTGATTTATTTTGGTCATTGGAGGGTGAGTATCATTTATATTTGTGAATACAAATGAAGGAATGATTGATTTATAAAGAAATCAATTGAGTTTAGGTTGATTTGAGTTGATATTTGATTAAGGCTATGGAGGTAAGTCCATATGGCTTAAGAAAGGCCTTGATTTGATTTTGGTTATTTGAATTTGAATTTCATTTATATTTGTAAATATAAATGAAGGAATAATTGATTTATAAAGAAATCAACCAAGTTTGATTTGGTTTAAAGGGGGTTTTGACTAAGCATATGAAGCCGATTCATATGGCTTAGGATGGGATTTTGGAATTTGAAATTGATCATGGGTTTCAATCATTTGTTTTGGAATTTGATTTGGAATTTGATTTGGAATTTGATTTGAGATTGAATTGGTATTTGAGAAAATCAATTAGATTGGGGTCGATTTGAATTTAGTTGAGGTTAAGTCCATAAGATAAAATCAAAGGGCTTAGAAAGGGTTTTTGGAATTTGAATTTAATTTATGATTTTGGATTTGAATTTGAGGTTTGGTTTAAGGAAGGAAGCAATGATTGGGTTTAAGGCTATAGGGTAGCCAAATCTTCCTAATTTTCTAAGGCATGACCTATTCCCATGGCTAATCTTTCTAAGTCTCTAGGCTTAGGTTAAGTGTTCACCTAATCACTAGAAGTGTCTTAAGACTAAGGATCTCTTAGTATCTACAAGAGTCTTAGATCTATGATGAGGAAGTTAAGAGCTCACTCCAAAAGTGAAGTCTACAATCATACGCTTCAAAAATCATGTTAGTGAGTCTTATGTGTATGCAAGATAGCTAGGTTGTAATTTAATTAAGAAGAAAGCTAGAATCTTAAACTCACTCTCTAAGAGGCTAGCTCATGATTAGTATGAAAACATGACTTAGACTAATGCAAAAATTTACAGTATTTTTACACCATTTTGACACATTCATTTTGGACTAAGGCTTGAGACAATTATGCTTATATGTATGATGAAATAAGGTTATGGGATAAATCAACAGGAGAAGGTGTTCTCCACTACAAGAGATGCCCTCAAAGGTCAAGCATATCCCCTATCGTGCAAAAATGGAGACCCTCCCTACTCAAGAGTGAAATAAGATGATATGCATGATGTTACAACATTCAATATTCAGCTAAGGGGTTGCTAAACCTTTTATTTTTTTGATTACAACTAGGCTTTAAGGTGAGGTTATGATTTGAATTAAAAATTAATTATAAGTTGTTTAGTGAGAATAGAAAATTTAATTTTATCATAAAGAGCCTACTGCTTCTAGGCCACAAATAAAATCATCAAACTTTAAGAAACCTATGAAAATCATGTCATTTTTATTGCACAAACTAAACATAACAATCAAACATTTGAATTATCGTAATAGAATAAAAGGTCTATGCGACCGTGTATCGCATACACCCTAGAAAAGAAATTGAGTAGCCTAGCTCTACCCTTATACAACCCAGATTACAAAAGAATCATATAATTATAATGGAATAGATATTATGGGGGGCTTCAACTTTTTGCCTTTTTTTCTTCTCTTCTTTTGGATTAGCTTTGCTCTAGGCTTCACAGGGCCTCCCAGGTCTTTGCCTTCTAGCCACTACTCATTCTAAACCCCATAGAACAAATCCTAATCCTATTACAAAAATACATGTTAATGAAAAATAAAATCTAATTGCACCTGCAAAATAGATGTTAGCTAAACAAACATATAGGCCAAGCAATTATATTTCATATATTTGACTTAGCACCTTGCACATGGGTAACAAAGCTCACCTATCTTAATTGGATTATGCTTAAGGGCACAAGCAACCGGTAAGCAAAAAATTTATATTTATCTATTATTTCAGTGGTCCCTTTAGCATAATCTCATGTAAAAAAATATCATTAGGCTAATAACAACCTAACATCCAGTCTACACATAAATAACCCTAACATCCAGTCTAAAATATTACATCACAAAATAAAACATAACACTACAACATACACCGTTCTAACCTAGAGCTAGAAGTGGTGACTTAGTATTCTAATGTGTGTGCTAAGGTTTGGTGTGGTGTGTCTTTAGCTAAGCTGTAGATGTATGTTAACTTCGCTTTTGGAGTAAGTTCTCAATCTTCTCACCTTAGATTTAGGAGTCTTCTAGACACTAAGAATTCCTAAATCATAAGACACTTTTAGCACTTAGGTGAACACTTAACCTAAGCCTAGAGACTTAGAAGAGTTAATCATAAGATTAAATTATGCCTTACGACTTAGAGAAATCAACCTACCCTATAGCCTAAACCAAATCCATGTTCACCTTCTTAAGCCAAAACCAAACCTCAAATTCAATTCAAATACCAAGTCCAAATCCAAATCCAAATTCCAAGTCAAATGATTGAAGCCCATGATCAAATCCAATTTCAAAATCAACCCAAGCCCTATGATTTTATCTTATGGACTTAGCCCTAATCAAATTCAAATCAATCTAAACTCAATTGATTTTCTCAAATATCAATTCAACCCTTCAATCAATTTATCAAACTTACAATCAAACTCAATTCCAAAACCAAATGCTTGAAGCCCATGATCAAATTAAATCCAAACTTGAAACCTTTCCTATGTCCTTTGAATCAATTTCATGAACTTAGCCAAAATCCAATCTAAATCAATCCAAACTCAATTGATCCTCTCATGGATCAATAATTCCATTAATTATCTTCCCAAATATAAATCAAATCTACATTCAAATGATCAATACTAAATCAAACTAATTCAAATTAAATCACAAGCCTTCCTAAGCCATATAAATCAACCTTAATGAGCTTAGCCAAATTTTAACACAAATCACTTCAAACTTAATTGATTTTCTCATGAATCAATCATATCTTCAATCATCTTCACAAATATAAATGGAATATTCATTTAAATCATCAAAACTAAATCAAACTAAATCAAAATCCAAACCTAAGCCACATGACCCATCTCCATAGACTTAGCCAAATTCCTTCATTCCAAAACCCAAATTCAATTGATTTTCTCATAAATCAATTATTCTCTCAATCATCTTCATAAATATAATTTAAATATACAATCATCAAGCCAAATCAAAATCAAGTAATTCAAACCCAACTTAGCCCATTTGACTTGAAATTTTCAAATGAACCAAAACCCATTTGAACCCAAACCAATTGTAATTCAATTTATATATCAATCCCAAGTCCATATATAAACTTAACTAAATCAAACTCAACCCAAAATCAAGCCAACTAAACCCAATTGATCCACTTGACCCAAAGTGGCCAATTTGACCTATTTGAGTGAAGTTCCAACCCTACCCAAATTGGATTGAACCAAGCCCACCAAAACCTCCCATCATGATTGTTGATCACCTTAAGTTGATCAATTATCATAAATTGGGTCAAACTAAGTCAACTTGATCCTTTGACTAAGTCAACCCCCTTAACCCATATGGACCTAAACTAGCCAAATTACAATCTAAGACAAATTAATGGAAACTAATGATTCATACCAACTCAAAATCAATAGTTGAATATGACTTGACCTTCAATTAAGCCAAACCTAACCCAATTGGCCCTCTAGACCCAAGTTGACCCAATTTGACCTAAATGGCTAAAATGCATAAAATCTTGATACAATCCAAATTGATTGCAACTAATGACTCAAGTTCATTCCAAATTTATTGTTAAACTTGATCAAAGCGTCAATTGAGCCCAATTGACCCACTAGACCCAAATGACCTATTGAACCTAATTTGACATAAAGAGTCAAACCAACCTAAAACCCAATCAAATCTAAATTAAACTCAACCAAAGCCCACAACATATTCCAAATGCTCAACCAAACCCAAACCAAGCCATGACCCAAGCCAATTTGGTCAATTGGGTCAAATTGGTCAACTTGACCCATTTGACCTAAATGAACTCAAATGAACTAAAACCAAATCTAAACCAAATTGAACCAAACCAATGACACCAATACATTCCAAATGATCATATGAACTTAACCCAACCCTTGGTTTGACTTAATTTGACTAAATGAGTCAAATTGAGCCAAATGACATGAAATTTGGCCCAACCTACTTTTGACTCATTTCAAATCTAGCTAAATCAAATCAAATGCTAAATGACCATCCGACCCATGGGCTAGGGGTATCACATGAGACAAATCACTAATATAAGTTATCATTTCTATTCCTTGGCCACTTGGCACTCTCCCATTAGTCCACCTAAGCTCTTAAGACACTACCCAACCTGACCCAAAGGTGGTTGGGTCTACCATGACCCAAGGGGGGGAGGGGGGCAGGGGGTAAAATCACCTCACCTCCCCCCATTGGAGCATTTGAAACACCAAAGACACCCTATACTCTCCTTGACAACCACCTCCACACATTCACCCAACCAAACTGAGCCAACTCATCCACCCATGACCCTCTGAGGTGGCCGGATGATCACAAAAATCTAAATTTAGCCTGTCTGTTTGATTAAGAGGAGGGAGGTATACACCCCCTTATTTCCACTCAAACACATATGAATTCATTCCTCAGAGCTAGAAAACCCTAACACGAGCTGCCAAAAGCTTCTTAGAGAGTTCCCAAGCCTCCCCAAGTTCCCTATTCTTGATTTCCTTCAAGCTAAAATAGGGAAACTTTCCTCTCATTCCCATTTGCTCAAAGCTCAACCAAAGTATAATTAAGTTTGCACACACCTTCCTTAGAGCTAGTTGAGCAAGAACGAATCGTCTCCTGAGCCCTCCAACCACCGGATGATCAATTTTGATCAATGTCGACTACCAATGCTTCGAGTATTGGCCTTCCGAGCAAACTGCCTCAAATTGGATCTCGTGCTGATCAGTAGAGCTTCATCTCCACTAGACGAAGCTTCCTCAATCAAGATTTCCATCAATCTTAAGCTCTGGTAAGATATGCCATTGAAACTGACCTTTGTATGAAAATTGGTTAGAGATTTTTGAAGAAAACTTTCATCCCATGTGATCTTAGCCGTTGGATCCCCTTTGATCCTTCGTGTGAAGGTGTGGGATCCATTTAGAGTTAATATAAGCTCAGGTGAGCTTGTATCATGCGAGCAATGGCGGACGGACTTCGTTCCCCCTTGCTTGCGTGATGATAGATCATGCATCATTTGTTCCACATGATCAGAATAGAGGTTCATGATTAGATTTGTTAGAATTATCTAATTTAATCCTTTAGAATCATGAGATTAATCATAGCCGTCCGATCTTAGATCAAATGGTGCACGTTAAAGCGCATCCACCGCCACTATGCAAGCGCTGATTAGGATTATATTTAAGTAACCAATCCTACAATGCCACATAGAAAGCATGCCGTGTTAGTGCACCACGTGGCGCCGACAAGATTAATGGTTAATTAGGCCTAATTAATGTATTTTAATGGCTAAAACTTGTAAAAATTATAACAAATCATAGCAAAATCTTTAAAAAATATAAATAAATGCTTAGTTTAAAGGTATTTCTGAAAGGGATTTATTAAAATATTCTTAATTAATTTTGAACAGTAATTAGGGCTTAATTGAGTTTAATTAGAAAATTAATTAGCTTAATTACTCCCTAATTAATTAATTAATTTAGCCCAAACTTTTTAAGATTATTTAAGGCGATAACCTTTGCCTCTCCTAATTTTCTTGGAATTTATTTATTAATTAATTAGGAAAATTAGTTAACTAAGCCATAATTACTTTTTAATTTAATTAAGGGTTAATTAATCACGTGAATAGTGACTAATTAATTAATTGGGATCATTAATCATTGCCTAATAGTGAGGGGACTTCCTTTCTAGTGTCCTTCCCTAAGTTCACTCCACTAATTAAAATCAAATTAATTAAATATTAACTAATTACTTACATTATTCAATTAATTAAATTAAAATCATAATCACATCAGAACTTGATTAATTAAATCTTGGGTATATCTTTAGGTGTTGAATAACCTAAAAGAGTTTAATGAAATTATGATTAGTTCACATATGTGGGAAAACCATAAGAGTAATTAATTAAGTTCTTTAGCTTAATTAACTATTAATTGTGAGCTAATTGCATTAGGCCCCTTTCCTTTCTTAGGATCATTGCTAATTTTATTTCCAATGCATGTGCATACCATGTTGGCTCATAATTATTTAGATAATTATATAAAGGTAATATATGAAAGGGTTAATTGATGGATTTAATGCATATTATAACTTAATTAACTCATGAAATCAACTTAATTATATTTTATTAAACCAAATTAATTAACAAACATTGGAATGGGTTAGGATCAGCAAACCTTTCCTTACATCCTCAAATCAAATCAAAACATGAAATTAAAAATGGCATTAAAGAAACTTTGGTTTACTTTAAATGGTTTTATGTTATATGATTGTCCTTAGGAATTAATTTGATTGAATAAAATCATGTGTTTATGTTCATTTGTTTCTTTCCAATCACGTTAAATGTTGTTTGCCACTTAAAATCATGCATTCATCTTTTCAAAATTAAATAAAATCAAATGATTTACCTTTATGTAAGCTTGCATGTGTTGGATTAATTTATAATATGTGTGGTTATTATAACTAATAAATTCAAATTACTTTATAAAGTTTATAAATTAATTACATTGATTGCAGTGATAGTAGTTATGAACATGTATAGGTTTTCATGTGCTTATAGTTTAGATATGTGAAGTAAAGATTTCTTTTCCTTAATTCATATATAGTTTTGCATGTATTTGAATGTTAATAAGTATATAGTCCGAACATCCCAGGAACATTAGGATTTAGGTAGCCCCAAGGAGGTTTTGATTACCTCACTTCCTTGGTTAACAGTGACTCATACTTATTTGATTTCATTTACATGTGTTTCTACATTAGATTTTGGATAGAAATTTAATCCACATGCATAAATGTTTCAATCAAATAAAAATACAATCTTTGCATGGTTTTCCTTCCTTCATTTATGTATACATCCATATGTATTTAAGAAAAGAAAGTGTTTAGTCTTGACATTTAGGGAATACGAGATTTAAGTAGCCCCAAGGAGGTCATTTGATTACCTTACTTTCCTAGTTAACAATGGCATGTAATTGCTTCCGTCTCTTATACATGTGTGTGTGAGTATATAATTATGGAATTAGAACCCTTTTCTTTTATCAAGGATAGATGCATTCTATAACCATCTAAATGATTAGCATATGCTACATATAAGGTAATGCTCTCTTTCCTATGATTCATGCATACAAATTTACATATGTTTGAATGCGAATGGGTATATAGTTTGGACATCCCGAGAATATGAGGCTTTAGTTATCCCTAAGGAGGTCATTTGATTACCTCACTTCCTTGGTTAACAATGACACGTATCTATTTAATTTCATCACTATGTATTTTTTTATAAGAATTTAGATAGAGCTTTAAACTAATATGATTAAATAATTTGATCACATAAAATGAAATAAACTTTAAATACACATGTATGCATTCATCATATAAGTGTGCTAAAATATATTGCATGTATAGATACACTTTGAATTAAATCATATGCATGTTACATGTGATGGAAAGGAATGATTGATGTATGTCATGTGAAAGTAACTCGATTAGATTAATCTTAAGAAGCCTTCCATATTGAATAGAATTTTTTATAGTGAACTTGAAATTAAGATTAATTAAATCATTTAATAAGCCATTCACTAAAGAGAACTAAATCAAACTATCATGCTTTAGAAAGTGACTTAAAGTAGGGATGAAAGAGGGTAATCCTCTTTTCTTCTCTTTATAACACTTAGTTTCTAACTATAATCAAATGAAATAAAAAAAAAAAAATTCTCAAATCAACTAAACAATTTTAAGTGAAATCAAATCAACCTTTCATGTTAAATTAAATCCTTTCTACACTTAGAAAATACAACATTAATGCTTAGTTGAAACATACTACACAAGCCTTAATACACACCTTAGAACTAAGTCACCACTTCTAGTCCTAAGTTAGGACGACGTATGTTTGGTGTATATTTTATTTTGTGATGTATTATTTTAGACTGGATGTTAGAGTGTATATTTCGTAGACTGGATGGTAGGCCGATATTAGTCTAATCATATTTTCTATAGGAGATTATGCTTAAGGGGTTGCCTAAAAATAAATATGAATGCTCTATTCGCAGGTTGCTTACTCTCTTAAGCATAATCCATGTTAAGATAGATGGGCTTAGTTATCCACGTGAAGGGTTTTAAGCCCAAACTATAAATATAACTGCTTGGGAATGTATGTGTGTTTAGCTAACCTCTATTTTACAGGTGTAGTAAGATTTATTTTTTTTCATTTTTAATATAATTTTTGCATTAAAAATTAGGATTAGTGTTATTGGGGGTAAGGATGAGCATTAGCTAGAAGGCTTTGTCCTAGGATGTCATGTGATGCATTTGAAGTGGAGCAAATCAAATTAAATGAAGACATGAAGATAGAAGATATGAAGAATGAAGGATGAAGACCCCCCATAGAATTCATTCATTATAAATTGTAATTATTATTTTGTAATACTGAGTTGTATAATGGTAGAGCTCGGCTATCTATATTTTTCTCTTTTCGGGTTATATGGTGGAACTCGATCGTACCGACCTGTTATTCTTTTATGGTAGTTTATAAAATTGATTAATGTTATGTTTAAATTGTGCATTAGAAATGTCATGCTTTTTATAATTTCTTGTGATTAATGTTTTAATATATGTCATGGATGTGATTTGGCTCTTAGGAAAAAATTAATTTTTTAACCCCATTTAATCACTCATAACTAAAATTTTCTACAACTCATATCCTCGCCATAAAGCCTAGATCTTAAATAAGATAATTAAAAGATTTAGTAGTCCCTTAGATGAATGGTTGAATTCTTCACATCATGCATGCATATTATTTTGCTCTTAAAAATAGGGGATTTTATTCATTGCACAATAGGGTAATGCTTGACCTATGAGGCTAATTTATCCAACAACATACTTTTATCATGCATATAGGAATTAAAATCCTAAAGACTTTATCAAAATGAATGTCAAAATTTAAATAACATTTGAAAAGATTTTGCATTATATTAAGTCATTATTCATACCACTCATGCTATAGTCTCTTAGGGAGTGGGTTTAAGGACTTTAGTCTCTTTCTAAATTAATAACTACCCAACTATCTTACAATTTCATAAGACTAGACTACATGATTTTGAATCGTAGGAGGAGTTAGCTGGTGGCCACTCTAGGCAATTGTATGCCTAGCAATCGGGTGATTTATGCTCTCTCGTGGAGGTAAATCTTGTGCCCATCTTCACTTAGATTTAGGCAGTGCTTTAGCTCATGCTAAAGCTCTCTAGATTTAGGATCCGAGGTAGCTATTTTCTTTGGGCTACAAGCATAAATCCTCACCTCTTAGGCATTTCACAACCATGTGTTGGAGGATTATAAGCCCTAGTAATCTAATAAAATTTTAACTCAAAACATATAAATCTCTTCACTTTAAAATTATAAATCCCAACCATAGGATTGATTGGAATACTCACTAGGCTTCCTAGTGCCAGGAGCATTCCCTATGTATTCCCTTTGGCTTCCAAAATAAGTCTTCTCCCTTGAACTTTCCCAATTGACTTTCCTAATATAACCAATCCTTTGATAGCCTATCCTTGAAATCTTTGGAGATGATAATTATCTACTTTAATCGAGAGTATTCTTAAGAAAATTCATTCCTTAAGTTGTAATTAACTATGGAGGCTTGCCTCTATAGAGAACTTTAGAACCTAATTTAATATAAACTCTACTTTATACATCCATGTAAAGCAGGAGAAAAATCTTTGGTATATTCAACGACCCATAATGCCTTAGGAGTCCTTATTAAGTGATTAAGTCCATTGAAGGGTGATGCCTCTATCTTTTGGGATAGTACATCATACCTTAATATCGTGCCCGATCACTTTAATAAGTATCCCTTACGATCTGTGTGGTGTTGCCCTCATACACATCCAAAAATAAACACCATAATGTATGATTGTCTAAAGTTTGGATTTATTTAAGTTAAATATTAGGGGAGGTTTCACTTCAAATTATTGAAAGGATAGATAATTTTAATTTGTATTCTATTTGTTTCATTTGATGCCTACTTAACATCTAATTATTATAAAGAGAGAAAAGAGGTTTGACCTCCTTCATCCCTATCCTAAGTTGTTTCCTAAATGTATATTATTATGACTTTGCTTTCTTTAGTAAATGACTTATCAAATATTTTTAAACCTAAGTTTGGGTTAATCTTAAAGAATCTCATTCAAACATAAAAGACATCTTAGGATTAATAAAATTGAATCACTACCACATGGATAACATTTCATCATCAATAACATACACATCTATTTATTTTTATTACCCATGATATTTAATTTAACATACTTATCTATACATGCAATATATATATATATATATATATATATATATATATATATATATATATATATATATATATATATATATATATATATATATATATATATATATACATATATATATATATATATATTTATTTATTTATTTGCACACTTGATGATTATTAATGCATCTATTTTGGTAGAAAAGAGAGATTTCATCCTTTATTTAGGCAAGACTATATACTTGTGATTTTAAATACATTTAAACATATACATAAATATAAAAATTAAAACCATTCAAAGATTACATAATTTTAAATTCTTTATTTATGTGAAGTAATGTTCTATCCAAATTAGAGTACATGCATACACATGAATGAAATTAAGCAAGTACGTGCCGTTGTTAAACTAGAGAAGTGAGATTATCTAAGACCTCCTTAGGGCTACTTAAAGCATCATATTCTTAGGATGTCTAGACCATGTACTTGCTAATTTTCAAACATATGTAACCATACACATGAATTATGAAAATAAAATAATGTTTTACCATGTTTAAATGTAAATTATAATGAGTATTCATAGCCAACATTAACTTGGATTCTCATCATTAATTTATAACTTTTGAAAATAATTTAAGATTTATTAGTCATAATAGCCACACTATATAATATTTATCCAACACATATAACATAAATATATCTATATTCTTTTGATTTTTGTTTTGAAAACATGAATGTATGAAACAAATAGCATGCAAATTTATAATGATTTAAAAGTAATGACTAAACATTGTCACATAATACATTCGACCACATTAATTCCTAAGGATAATCTAGTAAAATAAACTTCCTTAAAATTAACCAAAGGTTTCATGAAATTTCATTTTTTTTTTGATGTTTGGATTATCAAAACCTAAAGAGAAGAAATGATAATTAATGTTTACCCCATCCCACATTAGTGACTTAATATGTTTAAGGAAAGTGATTAAGTAAGTTTTATGGATTGATTAAGTTCAAGTCATTAAGCAATCAATTTAATTAGCTTTCCTTAAGCTACTTTAATTTAATTAACTGCTTAATCATGAGCCTTCAATGATATGCTTATGAGAAATTAAAATTTGCAATGCACTTAAGGGACCTAATGCAATTAAGCTCATGCTTAAGAGTTAATTAGATTAAATAAGGAAATAATCTAAGTTAAGGACTCTTATGGTTTTCCCACACCAATGGGTTAACCATAAACTCCTTAATGACATTATGTTATTCACATAAAAGGAAAATTAATAAATTACATTTAAATTATCTGGAACAACCATTAACTCAATTTGATTTTTATTTGATCATTAATTTTTCTAATTAATTCCTAATTATTACACATGTTAATTAACCCTCCTATGGAAATGTATTTAGAAAAGTAATTAGAAAAGAAGTCCTAATTATTTTCTCTCACCATTCTTATTGTTTACAGTGATTAATTATCATTAATTATTTAATTTTCACTATTTAACAATTTTAATGAATATTAAATTGATTAATTATGGTAATTAATTTCACATTCTTTAAATTACAGGGCCAATAATTCCAAGAAAATTATAAGAGGCCAAGGACATCCCATAGAACTATTCCACCTAATTTAGAATTAATTAGCCAAGTAATTAAGCCTTAATTAAGGTAATTAACCTAGATTTAAAAATTTAATTAAGCATTGTTCACTGGTCAAACTTTAGGGATTTTATTTTATTTATTAAATTCTCCACTGTTTAACCTTTTTAAAATGGGTTTATTTGTATTTTCTTGGATTTTCTATAATTGATTATGATTTTTTAAAGTTCTGTCCATTTAATTACATTTTTAAAGCCTAATTAACCACTTAAATCGTTGATGCCTTGCAGATGCTGACGTGGCAACACTTTTCACGTGACGTCATAGGATTGACTATTTAAAACATCCGATGTGGCAACTGATTCAGTAGCGGCAGACACTATTTTATTATGGCAATCTGATCTTGGATCAAATGATTATTTTTGTGGTTTTAGAGGGATAAAATTAGAAAATCTAGTGGATTAAATTATGATCGTCCGTTCTAATCATGCATAACAGACGACTGATGATTCGTCATCCCCTGGGCGCTGAAAGACATACACCGTCCACCTTTTGCCACTCAATTTGAGCTCATCGGAGCTTGTTCGACAGTGAAATCAACTCCAAAATGTTTTGGGAGAAGATCTAAGGAGATCCTATGATGAAAATTGCATGAAATCACATTTTACTTCACAAAAGACCAACACCTATGGGGAAAATTTACGGTTGCTAGATTTTTACCTTGTCTGAGTTAAAGACCGATGGTCTGTCGATTTAGGTAGCTTCGTCTTGAAGAGAAAAAGTCCTGTTGAGAAGATCTCGAGCTTCCTCCTCATCGATTCCTCTGTGGACAAAATGCCACCGTGAAACTCGTCAGAGTTAGTATAGGGACGCCTTTTGGTGATCAAATCACTCGGGAAATGATTTATTTTGACTCGTCGGAGTGCGGTGAAGGTTTGAGAAGGGTTAATTTGGGTTTGGTGGACTTTTGATGATGGGGCTGATTTCGGTGGTTGGTTAGGTGATGGGTGCAAGGAGCTTGAGGAGAAGGATCGTAATGTGCAGAATGCTTTGAAGAAGGTCTCTGTGAAGTTTGAATTGATGGGGAGGAGTATACTCTCCTCCCCACTTAAACCAAGGGTTGAGATTAGTTCAGCTTTTGGCAGCCGTCCAGCTGAGGTAAGTGGTCGGAGGTGGTCGGGACTGTTGAGGTGGATGTGCTTGAGTGGCCAAGTGAGTGGCATGTGCTGGCATGGGGTGTATCACCTTCCCTAGGTGGATCAATGGTGTGCTATGGGTGAACTCACCCTCTCATGGACAAAGGCTGAACCCAATAACATTGGGTTAGGTTGGGTTAGTAGTCCTATTGTCCAAGAAGGGCCAAAGGTGGTTGCCAAGGCATTAGGAGTGGAAGAACCCATCTAAATGGAGATTTTGTCTCATTTGGGTAGCTTGCTTCAAGGGATTTGACCCAAATCGGGTTCATCATGGGTTGGGTCCACTTGGGAAAGCCCATGGTGACCCAAAGATGAGTCATGCTAAGTTTGGTTGGGTTTGGCTCAAATTTACCCATATGGGTCAATTTGGCTTCAATTAGGTTAAGTTGATAAATTGGTCAAATTGGGTCAAACCAAGGGTTTGGGTGAGTTCAATTGGTCATTTGGAATGCATTGATGTAATTGGTTTGATTCAATTTTAATTGGATTTGGATTTGGTTCATTTATGCTAAATGGGCTAAGTTGACCAATTTAGTCAAATTGACCAAATTGGCATGGGAATGGGTTAGGTTTAGGTTCAATTGGTCATTTGGGAATGACTGCAAGTGTAGGATTGAATTGATTTTAGTTAGGGAATGATTTAGTTCAATTTTCCCCTTTAGGTAGGATTAGGGAATTGATCATGGGCTAAGCAAGTTAATTTTGTTAGGTTGAATAAATTGGGTTGAAGGTTGGATCATGTTCAATAATCAGTTTATGATTTATTAGAAGCATTGGTTTCAACCAATTTGGCTTAGGATTTGATTTGACTCAATTTGGCCCTTTAGGTCAAATTGGATCAACTTAGGTCAAGAGACCAAATTGGCTTAGTTAGGTTCAATTGGTAGTTGAGCCATGTTCAATACTCAATTTGTGGTTGATGGGAGTCATTGATTGCAATTAATTTGGCTTAGAACATGATTTAGTCTAATGTTTCCCTTTAGGTCAATTGGGTCAACTTAGGTTACATGGTCAAATTAGTTTGATTTGGCCGAATTGATTGCAATTGGATAATCAAGGTTGACCAACAATCATTATGGAAGGCATTGAATGGGTTGATTCAATCCAATTTAGATTATATTAAAGTTTGAATCAATCTGGTCATTTTGAGTCAAATGGGCTAACATGAGTTGATCAAATTTTTGATTCGATTTGATTGGTTTGATTGTAAGTGTTGGAGGAGTTTGAAAGGATCTATTGAATGGTTGGAGTGATTGAGTAAATCAAATTGGATTTAGTTTGCTTGAATGGGTTTGGGTTGGATCATGGGTCATGATGGGATTAACTTAGGTTAAAGCTTAAGTTAATTTGGCTTGGAGCTTGGATTAGAAAACAAATTCAAGTGAGGTTAATTGGGTAAGCTTGATGTTGGTCATGTCTTATTCATATGAGTTTGGGTTTGGATGAGTGAATAGGCATGGGTCTTGGTTCAGGCAATAGGATAGGTAGAACTATTTATATTAAGGCATATCCTGGACTTAGGGTATGCCTCTTATGTCTTTGAGCTTGGGTTTAGTGTTCCCTTAATCACTAAGGAGACCCAAGTTCCTAGGATGATTCCTAAGTCTAAGATGAGGAAGGTCAATCCTCACTCCAAAAGTGAGGTCAACAATACCCAAGAGATATGAATGGTTGGTGTTATCATTCTTTCACTCTACTCTGTCTCTAGAAACAGTAAAAAAGTTGAAGAACTAATATACATTCATTTATATTTACTTAGGATAGGTTAATCACGTCATAACATGAATCTAAGCCTAGTTCAAGAAAGTGATTGAAAGATGAACTAGCATGAATTGCAATAAAACTAGGGTTGCAAATGAACCGAGTTGAGCAAAGTATAAGGCTATTCGAGATTTAGTTCACTTATCAGAATTTTATTCAAGCTCATCTCAAGCTTGATTCAATCTTTTATAATAGCGTTTAAGCTTTTGGTTGTTTAAATTCCTTATTTTTTCTTAGCTTAGTTTGAGCTTAATTCATTTAAATTTGATTGGATGGGTTGATTCAATCCAATTTAGATTATATTAAAGTTTGAATCAATCTGGTCATTTTGGTCACATTGGGTCAAGCAAACCAATTGGGTTGAGTTGGTGTCAATTAGGTGTTGAGATGGGTTCAATGATGGATTTAGAGTTAATTAGTGGCCTTGGTTGTAATTGATTTAGGCTTGATTGGGTTTTAGCTCATTTGAACTTTTTGGGTCAAATGGGCTAACATGAGTTGATCAAATTCATTTGATTCGATTTGATTGGTTTGATTGTAATTGTTGGAGGAGTTTGAAAGGATCTATTGAATGGTTGGAATGATTGAAAAAACCAAATTGGATTTAGTTTGCTTGAATGGGTTTGGGTTGGATCATGGGTCATGATGGGGTTAACTTAGGTTAAAGCATAAGTTAATTTAGCTTGGAGCTTGGATTAGAAAACAAATTCAAGTGGGGTTAATTGAGTAAGCTTGAGGTTGGTCATATCTTATTCATATGAGTTTGGGTTTGGATAAGTGAATAGGCATGGGTCTTGGTTTAGGCAATAGGATAGGTAGAACTATTTATATTAAGGCATATCCTGGACTTAGGGTATGCCTCTTATGTCTCTGAGCTTGGGTTTAGTGTTCCCTTAATCACTAAGGAGACCCAAGTTCCTAGGATGATTCCTAAGTCTAAGATGAGGAAGGTCAATCCTCACTCCAAAAGTGAGATCAACAATACCCAAGAGATATGAATGGTTGGTGTTATCATTCTCTCACTCTACTCTGTCTCTAGAAAGAGTAAAAAAGTTGAAGAACTAATATACATTCATTTATATTTACTTAGGCTAGGTTAATAACGTCATAACATGAATCTAAGCCTAGTTCAAGAAACTGATTGAAAGATGAACTAGCATGATTTGCAATAAAATTAGGGTTGCAAATGAACCGAGTTGAGCAAAGTATAAGGCTATCCGAGATTGAGTTCACTTATCAGAATTTTGTTCAAGCTCATCTCGAGCTTGATTCGATCTTTTATAATAGTGTTTAAGCTTTGGTTGTTTAAATTCCTTTTTTTTCTTAGCTTAGTTTGAGCTTAATTCATTTAATAATTATTGAACTTTTATTTAAAGCCCATTTAGCTTAAAGAGCAAAACCTGTTAAGCTTTAAAAGAATTGCTTGATTTGAGTATTGAAGAGCTAATTAACAAGTTTTATTTTCAAGTTTTTTGTTAGCTTCCTAAACAACCTTTATCAAGCCTATAAATGAGCATAATGATTAAATAACTTAATAACTCATCGAACAAGCCTTATGGTTGAGTATGGTCTAGGTTTTGGGGTTTTTGAAAATTTAAATCAAAAGAAAAATTAATTAATAATGAAATAAATATCAAATTAAATTATTTTATTTTATTTATAATTTAATATAATATAATATAAGATATTATTTTATTTTAAGATTGATTAATCAATGGTTTATTCATTAAATATTAATAAGCTTTATATCGAGGCTTAACCAAGCTTTAAATTGAGTCTTAATCGAATTTTAAATCAAGCTTTAATTGAGCCTTATTTGAGTATCTTAACAAACTTATTTATAAACTTTAAATAATAATATTCATGAATATAAATGAATCGAATAACAAGTTGTTCAAGCTTATTCATTTAATAACTGAGTTTTTATAAGTATATTCATGTTGTTTGTTTAGTTAATCAAATGATCATTAACCTGCTCTTATCTAGTCAAGCCACAAGTAAATTGTCGAACCCTTGATTCATTTGTAGAACAAATTAAACATGAAGTTTCCCATTGAAAAGTTATCCAAAGTCAACAAGAGAGAGGTCACCAAAAGAATTAATACTTAATCCCACATAAAACTTGCTCCTTGGTTCATATTTATTGAACTCAATTGAAAGGCATTCATAAACCATCTAGCAATACTTACTCAAAATTCTAAGCACTAGAGTACATCCTTCTCCTACACTAGATGGAACACCTCCAAAATATTCATGTCATTAGAGATGACTATATGATTACTACATTGCTAGCCATAGCCTCTTGTTAGCATCAACCTTGATTCTCTCTTAAGGAGAAGACCAATGGTGGGTTTCTTTTCTCCAATCATTTTCCCTCTCTCTTATGAAGCTCATGCACTCTTACTCAATACAATTTGACCTAGTTCTTAATTAGTTATTCAATTGAGAGCTTACAAGGATCAAACTTATTATTATTCACTCATTATCACCTCCTATGATTTGACTAATAGCTTTAAGTAGGGTTTAATATATAGTTTTTTTAGTAATTTTGGATCCAACATAATTACTTATAATAGCACTTTATTAATTAAGACATTTAATGTCATGGGTTAATTAGATAATGTATTAGAATTTGATGTTCTATATGTATTAAATACAATCACCTCCATTAAACCTTTATAAAAAAAAATACACATTTAATTACATGCTTTTAATATTTTCTAGAAATTAATTTAATAAAGAACAAATCTTGATCAAGTTAAATTTAGGATCATCTAAGCTTTAATAAACTTATAATCAAACTGAGTAACTTTAAGATATAAAAATTATTCTGATCCAAGTTTGAATGAACCCAAATCAAGTACTTACAGCTGAAAATTTCATGATATGATTTCATGGAATAAAGAATCTTTGAATTTGTCATGCTTATTATTCAAACGAGTCTCTTGATGAAAGGAATCCAAGGAGTTAAGATAACTCAAATTTTAGATCACTATGATACTTAAATATTAAAAGACCAGTCTATAATTAAGATAATCAATATGGGCTATCTAATGGAATGCTGCAATTTTTATACTAAAATTACAAAAATATCAATTTAAAATTTATAAATAAACACCAATTCTTTACATGAAAGGAACTTCAACTTAAAATTAAAGGGAGATTAAAAACCTAAAGAACTTTAGAGCCCTGTTTAATACTCGATGTCAATGATCATTGCCAGTGACCACAATCTCTAGCAACTACCCAACGACTTTTGCTCTATCAACACTATCCAACTACTATCACGACCACCGTTGCTTAAATATCGCTATTCGAGTGTCATTGCTTGATCATTTTAGCTCATCAAGCTTTATCTAGTCTCATCATCTAACTATCATAGTTCACCCACCATTATCTAACTACCATCACTTAATTATTTTTGCTTGACCATCATCATCATCCTCATTATTGCTATGACATCTTCACTATAGTCATAGGAGACCAAACTAGTGTTTTGTACTTCGTAATCCACCTTCTTTAATTAAGGGGAAGAGCCGACATTTGCAATTTTACTTACATAATAGATTATATCTACGTAGCTACTCCCCCCAGTTTTTTCTCCTTCTAAATTTCTATGTAAAAATTTTGTGATTTCTGGCGATGTTTTAATTTATCTATGATGATATAAACTGACTGCAATAAAATAAATTTAGCCTGCACTAACCTTTGGTTAAAACAGGAATACCACTCGCTCCAATCTAAGTAAAATGATCATATGCTTCTGCCTTAAGGCTTAATGACAACTTCCATGAGAAGCTTCCTAATCGCCTTAATCCATTCACATGCCATGCATAAGAAGAAAATGCTTCAATGATGACGACTGCTTTTCAAATTAAAAAAAAAAAAAAAAAAAAAAAGTTGCTAGGACTTCAAATTTAAACTTATGGATAGCAAGTCTGTTGGCAATAATAAAAAAATATTGAACTATATTAATTTGTTTAAAAAAACTTTGAATTCCAAGCAGTGAGAACTGCATATTTTTGTGGTCCTCCCCCTGAACCCTCCATAAATAAATTCCTCCCCACCCAATTTGATACTTTTGAAATTTGTAATTTTCCTCAAAATAAATGTGCTTATATCTCACTACTTCCATAGCCGGAGCTCTGAGAGTCCACCCACCCAAACAACTTTGAAATATCTTTCTTATTAAGGAATTCAATTTAATGACTGGAAATACCTTTTGGCAATAGTAAGAAGTCATGAAAGCTGTAAGTCTTTATAACAGTAATCCTTATAAAATTGGAAGATGTAATTAAGGATTAATTCAGAAGTTGGCAAGCAGAATTATGATGATAAATGGCCATTGTTTGCCGAAGAATCAGAAGAATAATTGATGATGTTGTAATGGCCAAGTCATTTGGTCTTCCACTAAAGAAACAAAAATCTGAAGAAAGATTCAAGTCAGAATACGAGGGGGGCTAGAAGTGGGTTACGTGAAAATAGCACTGACTGCTGCATCTGCCGTCATTCTAAGAACCATTCATCTTCTGCAGAAGCATGGACTCAGAGCCACTTTGTTTCTCCGAAGAAAGGTTATAATTTGCAGTAGAACAAATGGGGAAATCTCCACTAAAGCAGCCCTTGTGCTACTTTGGTTGGGTGACAAATGGTATCTGGGACTAACAATTCTGTCCAGTGAATTAATAAGGCGTATCTCAGACGTTGCAGCACTGACTATAATAACAAGAGAAGTACCATGAATCCTTCAATTTCAAATCTGCTAAGACAATGTCGGCCACTGGTTTTAATGCTGCTTTGATGTTCAGAGGGCGTTTGGAAATATTCCTAAAAATTCATATATATATATATATATATATATATGAATTTCATTAATATTTTTAAATATTGTATTTCATGTGTTGATAACTTTATTTTGTTCTACATGTTGCACACTTAACATTAACTTTGCCTATGCATGTTAGTTAAGTAGTAATTATGCAATTATCTTAGAATTAATGAATTTACTTTTTGGACTATATTGAATTCATTGAGATCTTTGCATTTATTTTGATATATAATGTTATAAATCTAAGTTTTATATTTATTAATTTATCATAAATTAAGAACGTTACAAAAAATAACCAAAATTCTGTTTCAACTTCTTGGAGGCACAATGGACAGGAAGAAATTTCAAAAAAAAAAAAAAAAAAAAAATTGAAATCTTTAGCAATCATAAGCAATTCTTCATGTGCTTCATTCTTGATAATATCTTATATATCTCAACCACTTTATCGCGTTGCTCTAAATTTTTTTCTTTTTAAGTTGTGCATTAGAGTAGATGCATTAGATTTGCCTTATGTTAAGAAAGGTAGAGGTAGACCTAAAAAGACTTGGTGAAGATGTATAAGAAATGATCGTAGTATACTTGAATTAAATGAGAATTTGACACATAATAGGACACAATGGAGACGAAGGATTCATGTAGCCGACCCCACCTAGTGGGATTAAGGCTTGTTGTTGTTGTTGTTGTTGTTAAGTTGTGCATCTTATTATTTATGAGAATAGAGATGGTGTTGTATCTTTATGGTGATAGCCAGTAGATGGCCCCAGACATTCAAGACAATTTTGATTATTATTTTACATTCTTTGTGATGTGTTAAGTGAAATTTGATGAGTACATCTATCGAATCAAGCATGGATGTGATTGTCCTTAAATGGAGATGATGTAAGGATTTCACTACATAGTTCTCGAGGAGTAAGTAAGTGAACTTATAGTTGCAAATCAAGTTAGTGATAATCCTATGTTGCTAGAATGATAAGATATGGATTTAGGTCGATCATGGGACAAAATGTGTAAAAAATACCACTATCACAGTCATCCTAGCTAAATTAACTCACTTTCACCTTATTGCTCTTTTACTTAATTATTTATTCTTGATTGTTCGTTGGTGATTTAAGTTATAGTTGATATTGTGCACTTATCTAATGTAAAATTATTTTCACAAGCAAGTTGTTGATGAACACTTTAATATTTAGCTCATTCTAATTATTGAACATGTAGTCGATCACATGCTACTAAGTTTACCCATCATTTTTGAGCATAAATGAAAAAAAAAGAACAAATTATAATGGTATAAACTATTACTGATAATAGAAGCTATCTTCTCATAATTAATATAATATATTTTGATTTGATGATAGCTTAACATGACAATAAAGAAACTTATGATGGGATAATTGATTACTGAGTTAACTAGAACATCTATTTATGGGAGTGATATGTTGTCTTTAGGATAAACTTGGTTCAAATGAGTGAGATCAACAAATCATCCCCTTCATATTAGCTTTTTTGTTTCATTATGACATTTAAAATTCTATTCAAGTATTAAACTTCATGATTGAAGCTACCTTTTAGCAGCATTAGACCTCATAATAGATAAACCCTACCAAAGTTAGGACAACATGATAGATTCATAACTTATTTAGTCAATCCAACTTGCTAAGGTTAAGATGAAGACAAACAACATTAATGTCAACTTTTGACATTTTTTATGCAAATTCAGAGAAAACATACATGTTCAATATAAATATTTTGCGACATAAAGACTATATGATGAACTCTTTAATGGTCTCAAAGGTTTCAAGTTCATATTCCCTTTGGACATTTAGTTATAGCACCTCAACTTAGACATTGCTAACCACTTTTAGGTAACATACTTAGGGTTGCAATAAATATCCACAAATAATGAAAACACACTTTCATAATACATTAAGATAATCACATTCAATGTGTTTAAAAGCATATGGCCAAATATGGCATTATATTGGATTGTTGCATCAACTATAATGAAGTTGGTTATGATGATGTATTATTGGTCAACCTCCTCCATGACAATCAATCGTGTAATTTGGCCATTGATCTCCCTACATTCAGTAAAAATATTATAATGATGCCTAATAGTGGATGCCAAGCTGTAAAACTCTTGATGTATTTGGTTAATGATAATTAAAAATAATATTAATTTAAATCTTAATTAGCATGCTTCCAAATTGATAGTGATCAACATTGACATGATGATTACACCAATATAGAGATTTATGATTGATAGTCAAACAAAGTTAATAAAGGTAATAGCTACCACCAAAGAAGAAAACATCAAATTAAATATAAAATACACCACTATTGACTATTTAGAACTCTCTCTCTTTGCACTTTAGTCATACTTCTTTAGCTTAAGGTTATCTTTGATGTGAATGACTTAAGCTGAGTTATGCTGATTACAATTATCTTCCATATGCTACTTATCAACACATTATCTGAGATCAATAAAAATGAATTCCTTAATTTATTATTATAAAATATTTTTCTTAATTAATCCTTAAAGTGGCAACAATATTTTATATCTTTCCCATAATCTTTGTGAAAGTCATAAAATTTTAGCATGTTCTAAGCATTTGGCCTGGCATACATCAATAGAAGTCAATAAAAATACTCCTTATCATGATTGACTTCTTCAATCATCTATTGACAATTAGAGAAAAATATATGTTGGCCACTTAATATGGAGATCTCTCCCTTTTCATAGGATTGTAGATTTTATTGGTTTTTATCTTGCCACTCATGAAAAAATTCATAGTGTTACTACTATTGATAGCAATGGTGATGTAACTTTTTGGTTGACTTGTCTTAATAATTATGTAACTTTGTTTATTTTTTTCTTGAGAGTTTCACATAAAGCCTTTTATATGCTAATAATGATGTGGTTTTAAGAATGAATCTAAAATCATATACCTATAATCTTTTATATTGATATGTCAATTGGTGAGCTCAAGCAACTAAACCAAAATCTTCAATTTGTGTAGGCCAAGAGCATATCAAAATTGAGCTCCCAAACACCTTGAATAAGCACCATAAATGAAATGATAGTATCTAAACCTTGAACATTCAATATCTTGTGATGGATAAAAGTCACGCCTGATCTCATTCTTAGAAAAGCTTGAGAATTCTTTAACAATCATCGGGAACTAGTGCACTATAATATAAATTATTTGCTTAAATTCTACAAAGAGATGATTCTCCATGTTTGTTGACCTCGATTTTGGAGTGAGGACTCATCCTTCCCATCGTAGTCTTAAGAATTGACACTTGAATTTTCCTAATCATAGGACACTTCTAGTGATTAAGGGAACACTAAACCCAAGCCTAAAGACTTAGGGAGGCATATCCTAAGCTTAGGTTGTACCATAGGACAAATAGGTTCTATCTATCCTATGGCCTAAACTAAAACCTATGCTTTTCCGCTCATCCAAAACCAACCTTAAGCCAACTAACACCAATTGAATCTTGTTTTATATCCAAGCTCCAAGCCAAATTAACTTAATCCTAAACCTAAATCAACTCCACCATCATCCTATGGATCCAACCTAAAGCCTATTCAGTTGAAACCAATCCAATTGACTTTCACAAAAGCACTCCAACCAATCAATACTCTATTTCAAACCCTTCCAATACTTATAATCAAGCCACTCAAACCAATTAAGTCCAATCAACCCAAGCTAATCCGTTTGACCCAAAAGGTCCTAATGAGCCAAAATCCAATTAAATCCAAATCAATTGCAATCAAAGCTATTAATCAATCCTAAACTCATCATTGAAATCATTTCAACCCAATCCAACCTAATCCAACTCAATCAACCCATTTGGTCCACTTCACCCAAAGTGATCTAAAGGACCAATTTGTTCCAAACCTCAATCCAACCCAAATTGGATTGAATCAACATTTCCAATCTTCTCTATGATGATTGTTGATCATCTATGATTGACCACTTGCAATCAATTGAGTCAAACAAAACTAATTTGATCACTTGATCCAAGTTGACCCAATTAACCAATGGACCAAAATGAACCAAATCCCATGTTAAACCCAATTGCTTGCAATCAATGGTTCCCATCAATAATAAACTCAGTATTGAACATGACTCAACCACCAATTGAACCAAACCAAGCCAACTTAGGCTCTTGATCCAAGTTGACTCAATTTGACCTAAAGGGCCAAATTGGGTCAAATAAAATCCTAAACCCAATTGATTGAAACTAATGCTTATAATTAATCAAAAATTGATTATTGAACATGATCTATCATCCAATTGAACCCAATTTGATCAAACCAACCTAATTGACTCATTTAGCCCTCTTTGACCTAAAAGGTCCAATTAGGCTAAATCATTCATAAATCCAAATCAATTCAAAATAACACCTACAATCATTCTTAAATAATCAATTGAACCTAAACTAACCTTCCACCCAAGCCAATTTGGCTAATTTGATCAAATTGGTCAACTTAGTCCATTTGACCCATATGAACCCATATGAGTTAAAATTAAATCCACTTCAAATTAAACCAAACCAAAAGAATGAACACATTCCAAATCATCATTTGAACACATCCAAACCCTTAGGTTGTCCCAACTTAACTAATTGGTCAACCTAGCCCATTTGAAACCCATTTGACCCATATGGGTCAAATTAAGACAAACCCATTCAAACCAAGTCCAAACTCAACCAAACTTGACCCATCCTTGGGTCACATGGGTTAGCAAAAATGAGCCCAACCCATGGTGAATCCAATTTGGGTCAAAACACATCAGACCAACCCATCCAAATGGGATAAAATCTCTATTTGGATGGTCTTGCCTACTCTCCAACCCATGATAGCCACCTTTAGCTCATTTTGGACACTTGGACCACTAACCCAAACCCCACCCAAGGTTGCTGGGTTCAGCCTTGAGTCATGAGAGGGTAAACTCACCTAAGTCACCCCATTGGTTCACTTGGAGGAGGAGGTATACTCCATGCCAGCCCTTGTAGCTCTCTCAGCCTCTCAAATGCCTCCACCTCAGTAGTCCACTGCCATCTCTGGCTACCAACCCGACCGGACGATTGCCAAAGACTGAGCCAATCTCAGCCCTTGGTTCACTTGGAGAGGAGAGTATACTCCTCATTCATTCAAACTTTACATAGAGCTTTACTAGGTGATTCTGAGCAGTCCTAGAGCATCCCTCAATCCCCTAGTGCACCCCATTGCCAACGAGATCAAGCTCCATTCGAAACTGAGAGCCCCATCTGTCGAACCTTACCTAAAATTCACCAAACTTCAATTAATTCTTTCCATACCTTCCCCAAGCTCCAACAAGTCAAAATAAATTGATTCCCAATCGATTTGATTATTGGAGACCACTCCAAGACCAAATTTGGTGACCTTCATGATGGCATTTGGTCAATAGAAGCATCGGCAGGGAGGCAACTTGACATCTTCTCAACAAAGCTTCATCTCTTCAAAATGAAGCTACCTCAGTCATTGGACCGTCGATCTTGAGCTCCGGAGAGGTATATTCTAGAAAACTGTAGAAAATCCATTAGGTGTTGGTCTTTTGTAAAGAGTTTTGTAATTGCACATGATTTCCACCTTAGGATCCTCTTAGATCTTCTCCCTGCACATTTTGGAGTCGATCCCAATGTTCCACGAGCTCCGGCAAGCTCGGATTAAGCAGTGGAAGGTAGACTGTGTCTGTCTTTCGATGCTCAGGGGATGACAGATCATCGACCATCCATTCCACATGATTATAATAGACAGTCGTGATTTAATCCGTTAGAAAATCTGATTTAATCTAATAGAAATCAGTAGATTAATATCCACCATCCAATCTGAGATTGGACGGTGGGGATGAAACCGCGTCCATCACCACTAACTCAACCGCCACGGGGGATGTTTTAAATAGCCTATCCTATGGTGCCACGTGGAAAATGTCACCACTTCAGCTCCCACATGATGTTGATGGTTTAAGAAATTAATTAAGTGATTTAAATGCATTAATTAGCCAGAACATCAAAATTCATAACTAATTATAGAAAAATTCAAAAACTATGTTTAAGCCCATTTTGGAGAGGGTAAATATAGGAAAATTTAATAAAAATAAAATTCATAAGGTTTGATTAATGAACAATTCTTAATTAGGGTTTGAAGTTTAGGCTAATTATCCTAATTAAGGCTTAATTACTTAGCCAATTGACCCCAAATTTGGTGGGTTAGTTCTATGGGATGCTCTCTACCTCCCATAATTTTTTTGGGATTTATTGGCCATGTAATTTGGAGAATTTGAAATTTCAATCTTAGTTACCCTCTTTAATCATTTTAATAATAAGTAAAAATGTTAAATAGTAAAATTTCAATGGATAATGATGTCTAATCCCTATTAATAGTGGGAATCATGAGGGAAAATAATTAAGGCTTCTTCCTTGCTTATTTTTCTAAGTGTATTTCATAGGAGGGTTGATTAATGCATGGATTAATTAAGTAATTTAATGGTGAAATCAAATCAAATTAAAATAATGATTATTTCAGATAATTCAAATTGAATCCATGTGTTTCTCTTTATGTGTTTAACAACATAAAGACTCTTAAGGAACATATGGTTAACTCATGGGTGCAGAAAACCATATAAGTACTTAATTAGATTCTTCTTTAATTTAATTAACCCTTAAATTTGAGCTTCATCGCATTAGGTCTTGTTAAGTGCATTGCAAATTTTAATTTCTCATTTGCATATCATTGGAGGCTCATGATTTAGTGGTTAATTAAAATTAAAGAAACATAGGAAAGGGAAATTAAATGAATTGTTTAATGATTTGAGCTTAATTAATCTATAAAATGCACTTAATTATCTTTTCCTTGAACACATTAAGTCACTCATATGGGATGGGGAAAAACAACAATTATCATTTCTCCCCTTTAGCATTTAATAATTCAAACATAAAAATTAAATTCTATAAGAAGCTTTAGTTAGTCTTAAATGATTTTATTTAACTAGATTATCCTTAGGAAGTAATGTAGTTGAATGTATTATATGGTAATGTTTAGTTATTTCTTTTCGATCATTATAAATCTGTATGCTATTTGATATCATGTATTCATGTTTTCAATTAAAAAAAGAATCAAATTAATATAATTATATATGTATAAGTTGCATGTGTTGAATCAATCTTATTATATGTCATGGCTATTATCAATATGTTGACCTCACTTTTGGAGTGAGGATTCAATCTCCACTTCTTAGACCTATGAGTCTTCTATACACTAAGACTTCCTTAGTCATAAGACACTTCTAGCAGTTAGGTATACAGTTAACCTAAGCCTAGAGACTTAGAAGGGTTAACCATAGGATTAGGCTATGCCCTAGGACTTAGGGAGGTCCATTTACCTTACAGCCTAAACCCAACCTATGTTCACCTTCTTAAGCCATAACTAAACCTCAAATTCAATTCAAATACAAAATCTAAATCCAAATCCAAATCCAAATCAGATGATTGAAATCTATAACCAAATCAAATCAAATCAACTCCTCTTAATCCCCATGATTTTATTCCACGGACTTAGTCGAAACCTCTTTAAATCAATCCAAACTCAATTGATTTTCATAGATTAATTATTTCCTCAATTATCTTCCCAAATATAAATCAAATCTACATTCAAATAACATTGATCAAAGCCAAATCAAACCAATCCAAATCTAAGCCATGTGACCTACCTTCATGAGCTTAGCCAAATTTTCCTTCAAATCAAGTTAAAGTCAATTGATTTTCTCATAAATCAATCATATCTTCAATCATCTTCAAAAACATAAACAAAATATACATTTAAATTATCAAAACTATATCAAATTAAATCAAATCTTTTCTAAGCCCTTTGAGATAATTTCATGGACTTAGCCAAGATCTCATCCAAATCAAACACACTCACTCTCAAAAACTCCCTAGAGAGCATTTCGAAAACCCTAGAGCCCCCTCCGAAGCAAACTGAGCTCCCCTATTACAGAAAAGCTTAAAACCAAATCAGGGCATCCGTTCCTTCGATCCAACTCCCTTGTTTCTTTACCAAACTTAATTAACTTTACACACATCATCCCCACACCTCATCAAGCAAGAACAAATCACCTCCCGAGCCCTTCGACCATCAGACGTGCGACTTCGATCAACACCGACCTCCAAATCGTTAGTTCATGGCCTTCCGAGTGAATGGTGAGAAATTGATCCAATTGCTGCTCAATAGGGCATCGTATTCACTAGCGAAGCTTCCTCAATTAGATTCACCGCCGGTCTTGAGCTCCGGTGAGGTATTTCCATGAAATCGAGCTTTTGGTGAAAACAGGTTGGAGCTTTTGAAAGAAACTTGCATGTCGTGCAATCTTGACCATTGGATCCCTTAGGATCTTTCTTGCGAAGGTGTGAGATCCATTTGGAGTCATTCTGAGCTTGGGTGAGCTTAGATCGAGTGAGGAATGGCAGACGGCCTCCGTCTCTCATCGCTCGGGGGATGATCGATCACTCACTATTCATTTCACATGATTGGAATGGACTATCATGATTATTCGCTAGTTAAATCTTGATTTAATCCCTTAAGGAACCGTAGGTTCGCTCTACACCATCCGATCTGAGATTGGATGACAGAGATGAAAGCAAGTCCGCCGCCAGCCATGTCAACACTTAGTCGGACGTGTTTAAGTGACCAATCCAGCTGCGCCATATGAAAAGCATGCTACGTTAGTGGCCCGCATGGTGTCGATGGGATTAGGCTTAATTAGGGATAATTAATTAATTTTTATGTTTGAATCTTCCATAATTCATAACAAATTATAGAAAAATCCAAAAAATTCATATAAATACTCATTTTAAAGGTATTTCAAAGGAAAATCATTTAAAATTAATCCTAATTGATTTTGAACAATAACTAGGGATTAATTGAAAAATTAATTAGCTTAATTACACTTTAATTACTCAAGTAATTAATTCCAAATTTTTTGAGATTGTTTAGTGGGATGACCTCTGCCTCCCATAATTTTCTTGAGGTTTGTTGCTTGGGTAATTAAGAAAATTACTTATTTTAGCCTTAATCACTCTCTTAATTAATTAAGTGATTAATTAATCTTTAATCAATAAATAAATGAATTAATTAAGCATGTTAATCATTGTTGAACAGTGATTGGGAAAGGGAAATGAGATGGGGATCTCTTTCCCAATCTCTTTCATACGTCTATTTCATATGAAAAGGAGATTAATTGATTTGAGATCAATAAAATGTGTAATTAATCAAGCGAATGATTTAATTAATCAAATTAAAAATTATAATCATTTTAGATCTTAATTAATTAATTTATGGGTACATCTTTAGGTGTTTAATGACCTAAAGCTATTTAAGGAAATTATGGTTAACCCACATGTGTGGGGAAACCATAAGAGTATTTAACTAAGTTCATTAATTTTAATTAACCATTAATTGTGATCCAATTGCATTAGGCCCTTTTTATTTCTTAGGACCATGTTGACATGACTTTTGGAGTAAGCTTTCAATTTCTCCATCTTAGACATGGGACTCCTCTAAACACTAAGAGTTCCTTAGTCTTAAGACAATTCTAGTGATTAGGTGAACACTTAACCTAAACCTAGAGACTTAGATGATTTAGCCATTGGAATAGGTTATGCCTTAGGGGTATTAGGAGGACTTGCCTACCTTATAGTTTGAACCTAATCCTTGCCTCCCTCCTTTAAACCAATCCAAATCAAATCTCAAATCAATTCCAACTCAATTGATTTTCTCAAATCTCAAATCGACTCCAACTCAATTGATTTTCTCAAATCATAAATCAATTCCAAAATCCAAATCATAAATCAATTCCAAAGCAAATGATTGAAACCCATGACTGAATTCAAATCTCAAAATCTTTCCTAAGCTCTTTTGATTTCATCTTATGGACTTAGGTCAAACCAAATCCAAATCACTCTAACTCAAAAAATTTTCTCATAATCCATTTATATTCTCATTTATATTCATAAATATAAATGAAATATAAATTCGAATAACCAAAACTAAACCCAAAATTATGCCAAAATCCAACTTATATCCATTATGCCAATTTCTTGGATTTAGCCAAATCATTCTCAAATCAATCCAAACCCTTGGATTTTCTCTTCGAACAATCACTCCTTCCATCACATCCTCAAATATAAACATAAACTACAATCATCAAACCAAAATCAAACTAACCTATGTTCATCCTTTTGACTTGAAATTGTCAAATGAACCAAAACCCTTTTGACTCCAAACCACTTGCAATTGGATTTATATTTTCATCACAAGTCCGTATATGAGTTCACCCAAACTTGAATCAAGCTTTGATCAAGCCAATTGACCCCTTTAGGCTCACTTGACCCAAAGTGACCTGAAGGACCTTTTTGAGCCAAATTATAATCCAATCTAAATTAGATTGAACTAAGCCCATCTAAGACTCACATTGTGATCAACAATCATCTTAAATGATCAATCACTCAAATTGGATCAAACTAAAGTCAAAACTAGCCTTTGGCCAAGTAAATACTTAGCCCAAATGAAACATAAACAAGCCAAAATTCACTATAAGATAAATTGATTGAAACCATTGATCTAAATCAATCCATAATCAATGATTGAACATGATCAGGCCATCAATTGAGCCAAACCAAGCTTAATTGGCCACTTGACCTAAGTTGACCCAAATTGACCTAAAAAGCAAAAAAATGAGACAAATCTTAATCTAAACCAAATTGAATGCAACCAATGGGTCAAATTCATTCCAAATTGATTATTGAACTTGACCAAAGCTTCAATTGACCAATTAGACCCAACGTAGCCCAAGTGACCATGAACCCAACTTGACCTAAAAGGTCAAGTCAACTTGAAATCAAACCAAATCAAAATTGATTAAAACCAAAACTTGCAATACATTTTAAATGATCAACCAAGCCTAAACCAACCCATGACCTAACCCAATTCGATCAAATGGGTCAAATTGGTCAACTTGACCCATTTGACCCAAATGAACATAAATGAACCAAAACTAAATCTAAACCAAATTGAACCAAACCAATGATACCCATAGGCTCCAAATGATCATTTGAACTTGACCTAACATATAGTTTGACTCAATTTGATCAATTGGTCAACCTAACCCAATTTGACCCAACTTGACCTAAATGGGTCAAATTGAGCCAAATCAAATCAAATGAACTCCAAAGCACTTGAAATTTGGCCCAACCCATTTTCAAATCATTTTAAATCTTCCCAAATAAAACTCATGGCCAAATGACCACTTTTCCCTTAGGTCAAAGGGTAATCTATGACCAAATTCATTTGAAATTTGGTCATTTCTTTCTCAAGGCCACTTGGCATCCTTCTATTGGTCCACATGGGAACCAAAGAAGGTGGTGAACATGACCTAATGAGCTTGGGTTAGCTATGACCCAAGGAAAGGCCAAATTGACCTCCCCGATGGCATTTGAACACTTGGAACTCCAAATGCACTTACCTAGCACATGGGTATCCACTCTCCTTCACTCGACTACCCAAAATGACCCATGTTGGGTGTTTTGTAGCTCAAACTGTGCTTCCAATCCAAGCCATTGAGCCAAAATGGAAAATTAGCCTATCACCATCTAATCCAAGGAGGGGGAGATATACCCCCTCCCATTCCCACTCAAACTAGAAGGAATCATTTCCAAAGAGCTTGAGAGGTTGAATTGAAGCCTCCCCAAGCTTTTACAAGCCATTCCTGAGCTCCCCCATTTCCCATTCTCGATTTTACTCAAAGCCAAAATAAGGGATGTGAGCTCAAATTTCAACTCATTCAATTCCAAACCAAAATCAAATTAACCTTGCCCACACTATACTTGGACCTCGTCAAGCTCAATCAAAAGATTTCCCAAGTCTCTAAGCCACAGGAAGCACCATTTCGATGAAGGCCGATCACCATTGAGGGGGAGCTTGGTCAACTGAGCAAACTACTTCAAACCAAGGCCAGATTCCTTCAACAGGGCTTTGTCTCTACTAGACGAAGTTACCTCTTTCATTGGAAGCACTGGTGATAGCCTCCGGTGAGATAATTGCTTGAAACTATATCCAATAAGAAATTTTTAGTTGGTCCTTTTCGAAGGAAATTATCACCCCATAAAATCTTGATCGTTGGATGTGCATCCCCACTCCTTCCGAAGGTGTGGGATCATTTTGATCCTAATTTGAGTTCGGGTGAGCTTGAATTGAACGAGGAAAGTTGAACGGTGTGCGTCTCTCATCACTTGCAAAGGAGAAGATCAGACGCCATCTGTTCCATGTGATTGAAATGGATGGCTATGATCAGATTACGCTATATCCCCTCTAATTCATTCCTAAACCACAGGATTGATCTCGGTCGTCCGATCTTAGATTAGATGGCCTGTAGAAAGATGCATTCACTGCCATCTAACTCAACCGACATATGTGATAACTTAAATAACCTCTCCCATCGTGCTACGTGGAAAGCGCGCCATGTCAGCCGCCTTATGGCCCGACAGGATTAGGGGTTTAATTAGGAATAATTAATCTAATTTTAATGGTGAAACTTTCAAAATTCATAACTAATTATAGAAAAAATCCAAAAATACAAATAAACACTCATTTTAAAGATAATTCAGAGAAAAATAATATAAAATTAAAATTATTTGATTTTGAATAGCGATTTTAACTCAATTTGAGTTTTATTAGAAATGTAATTAAGCTAATTACTCCTAAATTACTTCAGCAATTAACTCTAGACTTCCTGAGATTAATTAGTGGGATGACCTCTACCTCCCATGATTTTCTTGAATTTTATTGCTTGATTAATTAGGGGAATTGCTTATGAAATTAAGTTGGCAAATCATTATGAAATAGTGAATAGTCATAAGGAATGAGATTATGACTTCTTTTCTAATCTTTTTTCTAAGTTTATTTCATTTGAATAACACTTAATCAATTTACAATTAATTAATGTCTTAATCACCATGGATTTGACCAAAATTTATTCTATGGCATAGAGGTAGAGTGGTCATTTTGCTAATTTTTGAATTTGGATATGTTGGGTATGTTGAGAAAATGGGTTTGGCCAATTTTCATTGGATTTGGAGTTCATTTGATATTATTTGGCTCATGTTGACCCATTTAGGTCAAAATGGGTCAACTTGGCTCAAGTTGACTAATTGGTCAAATTGGGTCAAACTAAGGGTTGGGTCAAGTTCATATGACCATTTGAAATATTTTGGTGGCTTTGTTTTGATTCAATTTAGTTTAGTTTTGAGTTTGGCTCATATGACTTCATTTAGGTCAAATGGGTCAAGTTAACCAATTTGACCCATTTGACCTATTTGAGCTAGGTTATGGGTAATTTTAGGTTTGGTTAGTCATATGGAGAGGATTGGTATCTTTGTTTTCAATCAATTTTGGTTAAGTTTAAATTTGGCTCAACATGACCACTTTAGGTCAAGTTGGGTTCAAGGTCAATTGGGCTAGGTTAGGTCTAGTTGGCCAATTGAGGCTTTGGTCAAGTTCAACAAGTGATTTGGAATGAACTTGACCCATTAGTTTCAATCAACTTGGCTTAGATCAAGTTTTGATGCATTTTGACTTTTTAGGTCAAGTTGGGTCAACTTGGGTCAAGTGGCCAATTAAGCTAGGTTATGCTCAAATATTGACTTGGTCAAGTTCAAACATAGTTCATGAATGAACTTAGATCAATAGTTTCACGGCTATAGTTTCATTTAGAGAAAGTGTTGACTTGGTCAACCCATAGGTTTGAATTGGTTTGACCTAATTTGATCGATTGATCATCCCATGATGATTGTTGATCATGATGAGAGGTATAGGTGAGTTTGATTCAATCCAATTTGGTTAGGATTAGAATTTGGCTCATAAGGGTACTTTAGGTCACTTTGGGTCAAGTGAGCCTAAGTGGGTCAAATGGCTTGGTCAAAGCTTGATCTAAGTTTGATTGAACTCGTATATGGACTTATGATTGAAATATAAATCCATTTGCAAGTGGTTTGAAGTCAAATGAGTTTTGATTCATTAGATAATTTCATATTCAAAGGAAGAATATGAATGGATTTGGGGTTTGATTTTTGGATTGGGTTTTGATTTAGTGATTGAAGTTTGTATTTATATTTGGATTCATGTTTGTAGGGTTGACTGAATCATGAAGGAAAATTAAGAGTTTGGCTTGATTTGAAATTGATTTGGCTAAGTTCAAGATTTTGACTTGAAAGGCTTAGGTTGGATTTTGAGTGGATTTGAGTTTGATTTTTAGAATTGGTTTTGATTATTTGAATTTATATTTCATTTATATATGTGAATATAAATGAGAATGTAAATGGATCATGAGAAAATTTCAAGAATTTGAAGTGATTATGATTTAGGCTAAGTCTTTTAAGAAGGAATTTAAAGGACTAGGGAAATTTTGGAGTTTGAAGCTTGAATTTTTTAATTTGGTTTGCTTGATTTATATTTATATTTCATTTATATATGTGATAAAAATAAAAAATATAAATGAGTTATGAGAAAATCCCATGAATTTGAATTGATTTTAATATGATTTAGGCTAAGTCATTTAAGAAGAAATTTAAAAAGACTTAAGAAATTTTAGAGTTTTGGATTTGATTTGATTGATTTATATTTATATTTCATTTATATGTGTGAATATAAAGAGAATATAAATGAGTGGTGAGAAAATCTCATGAGTTTGAATTGGTTTGAATATGATTTAGGCAAAGTCCTTAAGAGGAAGATTAAGGACTTAAAGAAAGATTTAGACTTAAGAATTTCATTCATGGGTTTCAATCATGGATTTCAATCATGTGATATTGATTTGAGTTTGGAGAAAATCAAATAAGATTGATTTGGAGTTTGAGAAAATCAATTAAGATTGATTTGAAGTTTGACTTGAAGGAAGGAGGGTGAGGAATGGTCAAGCTAAGGGTAGACAAGTTTTCCTAACACCCCTAAGGAATGACCTATTCGTATGGCTAACCCTTCTAAGTCTCTAGGGCTAGGTTGAGTGTCCACCTAATCGCTAGATGTGTCTTAAGACTAAGGAACACTTAAAGTCTAAGAGGAATCCTATGTCTAAGAAGGAGGAGTTGAGAGCTCATCCTAAATATGTGGTCAACACCGGGTTGTATAAGGGTAGAGATCGGCTGCCCATCTTTTCTTTTTTAGCGGGTACACCACCTGCCGCCTCTTATTATTCTCAGGATGTTATAAAATTATTTCATAATTTGTTTAGATTATGAATTATGATTGCATCTTTTTCATAGTTTTCTTCATGTTTGATACCTTAATGTGTGACCTGGATGCGTTAGGCTCTTAGGGTAAAATAAACTTTTTACCCAACTAACAACTCATAATTAAATTCTAAATAACTTATAACCTCACTATAAAGCTTAGGTTATAATCAAGATAATTAAAAGATTTAGCAAACCCCTTAGCTATATGGTTGTATGTATCACATTATGCATATCATATTCCTTCTTCCTTGAATATGAAGGATCTCCATGCTTGCACGATAGGGGAATGCTTGACCTATGAGGGAATCCCTTGTGGTGGAGAACATCTTCTTCTAATTGATTTGTCCAATAACCTATTATTATCATACATTTAGGCATAAGAAATCCCAAGCCTTAGTCTAAATGATGTGTCAAAAAAAAATTGAAAAGATTTTTGCATTTATAGATTAAGTCATATGCTCATACCACTCATGCTCTAATCTCTTAAAGAGTGGGTTTATGATTTAGTCTCTTTTCAATTAAATAACTATCCTAGCTATCATGCAATTCATAAAGATAGGACTGCATGGTTTTAAAATTGTAAGAGGAGTTAGCTGGCGGCCACTCCAGGCGGTTATAAGTCTAGAAGTTGAACGAGTTTACTCTCTCTTATAGAGGTAAACCATTATGTCCACCTGTCGCTTAGATTTAGGATGTGCTTTAGCTCATAATAAAGCTCCCTAAATTTAAGATATGAGGTAGTTGTTTCCTACAAGCATAAATCTTCACCTCTTAGGGATTTCCACAACCTTGTCTTCATGGATTATAAGCCCTAATAATCTAATTAAATTTAACTCAAAAAAATAAATCTCTTCACCTTCAAATATATAAAGCTCAACCATAAGATAAATTAGAATGCTCACTAGGCTTCTTAGTATCATGAGCATTCCCTACTTCCTCCCTCTGGATCCCAAAAATAAGTCTTCTCCTTGAACTCTCCCAATTGATTTTTTCAAATATAACCAATCCTTTGATAGTCTAACCTTAAAATCTTTGGAGATAATAATTATCCACTTTAATTGAGAGTATTCTTAGGGAATCCCATTCCCTAAGATGTAATTAACTATGGAGGCTTGCCTCCATAGGGAACTTAAGAATCCAACTTAATATAAACCCTACTTTATTCATTCATGTAAAACAGAGGAAAAATCTCTGGTATATTTGAAGGACCATCATGCCTTAGCAGTCCTTATTAGGTGATTAGTTCCATTTAAGGGTGATGTCTTTATCTTTCTAGATAGTATATCAAACCTCAATGTCATACCCAATCATTTCAATAAGTTCCCCCTACGACCTGCATGATGTCCCCCTATACATAATCCAAAAATAAACACCACACACTAATAAATCTCAAATTATTTTTCAAAAGTATAAATTAATGATGAAATTTTAAATTGATTTTGGCTATGAATATTACATATGGTATACATTTCCTTATAGCTTAAATATGTTAAAGTATTATTTTATTTTCATGATTCATGTGTATGTCGACTTGTGTTTGAATGATTAGTAAGTATATAGTCTAGACATCCTGGGAATATGAGGCTTTAAGTAGCCCCAAGGAGGTCTTAGATTATCTCACTTCCCTGGTTAACAACGACATGTACTTACTTAATTTCATTCATATGCATGCATTTGAATTTGGATAGAACTTTACTTTACATGAATAAATAAATTTGTTAATTTATAATTTTTGCATGGTTTTCATCATTATGTTAATGTATACATTTTCATGTGTTTAAGATAATAAGTATATAGTTTGGATATCTCAGGAATACGAGGCTTTAAGTAGCCTCAAGGAGGCCTTAGATTACCTCACTTCCCTGGTTTTAACAGGGGCATGTACTTGCTTAAATCTTTAATACATGTGTATGTGTACTTAGCTAAGGAATGGAATCCCTCTTTTCTACCAAAAAATATATGCATTCACAATCATTTAAATGTGCCAAAAATACATTGCATGTATAGGTATTTAAGTTCAAAATCATATGCATGCTATTGATGTTGAAAAGGAATGATGTGACATTATCCATGTGATAGTAACTCAATTTCATTAATCTTAAGAGGCCTTTCGTGCTTGAATAAGATTCTTTAAGATTAACCCAAATTTAGGATTAATAAAAATGCTTAATAAATCATTCACTAAAAGAAACTAATCTATAATAACATGCTTTAGAAAATGACTTAGGATAGGGATGAAAGGGAGTTAAGCCTCTTTCCTCTCTTTACGGATGCTAAGTAACTATCAAATGAAACAAAAGAAGATATAAATTAAAATCCACCAATCCTCTTAATAACTTAAAATAAAACCACCCCTTATGGTTAACTTAAATAATTCCAAACTTAGATAATTATAATTCTAAAACCTAGCTAAAACATACCACATTAAGCATAAGCACACATATTAGAATACTAAGTCACCACTTCTAGCTCTAAGTTAGGACAATGTATGTTGTGTTGTTGTGTTTTATTTTGTGATGTATTATTTTAGACTGAATGTTAGGATTATTTGTGTGTAGACTAGATGTTAGACCGTTATTATGAAAGTAGAACAATCGTTTAACATGCTTAAACTATAAGCAAATGTAAATCACATATAATATTTATAGCTAATACCATTCTAAATTTTCATCATTAACTTATAATTTTGAAAATAGTTTGAGATTTATTAATGATAATAGCCACACCATATAATAAGATCAATTCAACACATGCAACTTATACATATATAACCATATTCATTTGATTTTTTTTACTTGAAAACATGGATACATGATGCAAATGGCATACAAATTTATAATGATTGAAAAAGAATAATTAAACATTGCCACATAATACATTCAACCGCATTAATTCCTAAGGAAAATCAAGTCAAATAAGTATTCTTTAAAATAAACCAAAGTTGTTATGAAGTTCAAATTTTGGATTTGAATTATTAAAACTTAAAGAGGAGAAATGGTATTTGTTGTTTTAGCCCATTCCATGTTAGCGATTTAATGTATTTAAAAAGAAGTAATTAAGTAAATTTTATGGATTGATTAAGTTTAAATCATTAAACAATTAATTTAATTTCCTCTTCCCAAGCCTCTTTAATTTAATTAACTACTTAATCATGAGTCTCCAATGATATGTCAATGAGAAATTAAAATTTTCAATGCACTTAAAGTCACATAATGTAATTTAGGCTCATGCTTAAGAGTTGATTAGATTTAAGAAGAATCTAAATTAAGTACTTATATGGTTTTCCCACACCCATGGGTTAACCATAAGTTTTTAAGGCTATTTATATAATTAAACACATAAAGGGAAACCTATGAATTCAATTTGAATCATCTGAAACAATCATCACTTTAGTTTGATTTTTTTACTTTATCATTAATTATCTAATGAATCTCTAATTAAGCCATGAATTAATTAAACCCTCTTTAGAAAATATATTTAGGAAAAAGAATAGGAAATAGGACTTAATTATTCTTCCTCATCATTCCCATTATTAACAGCGATTAATCATCATTAACCATTTAATTTTTTGTTATTTAAGAATTTTAATAATTATTAAATTGATTAAGGAGGGTGATTAGGATTAGAATTTCAAATTCTCTAAATTATATGACCAATAAATCCCAAGAAAATGATGGGAGGCAGAGGACATCCCATGGGATCAACCTATCAAATTTGAGATCAATTGGCCAAGTAATTAAGCCTTAATTTGGATAATTAGCCTAAAGTTCAAACTCAAATTAAGCACTATTCTTTAACCAAACATTAGATATTTTATTTTATTAAAGCTTTCTCTATTTACCCTTTCCAAAATGGGTTTATTTGTGTTTTTTTATAATTTTTCTATAATTAGTTATAAATTTTTAATGTTTTGGCTATTTAATGACATTTAATCACCAAATTAATCCCCTAAACCATTAGCGCCACACGGAAGCTGACACGGCAGTGCTTTCCATGTGGTACCATGGGATAGGTTATTTAAAAAGCACACGACACCGAAGTTAGCGGGTGGATGGATAGATCTCGCCATCCCATCTCGATGAAGCGAGATTAATCCTATGGTTTCAAATGGATCAAATTGAATAATCTAACTGATTAAATCATGGTCATCCATTCTAATTACATAGAATGGACAGTCGGTGATCCGTCATCCCCAAACGCCTAAAGACGGACACCATTCACCTTTTGCTGCTTGATCCAAGCTTGCTGAAGTTTGTAAGATGACGAGATCAACTCCAAAATGTGCAGGGAGGAGATCTAAAAGGATCCTGTGGTGGAAATCATGTGCAATCTTAATTTTCTTTACAAAAGACCAACACTAGGGGAAAATCTACAGTTTGCCTGATTTTTACCTCGATGGAGCTAAAGATCGGAGGTCCATTGACTAAGGTAGCTTCATCTTGAAGAGATGAAGCTCTGTTGAGAAGATCTTGAGTTGCCTCCCCGCTGATTCCTTTATGGACCAAGTGTCACCATGAAACTCGACAGAGTTGGTCTTAGAGTGCCTTTCGGTGATCAAATCGATCAAGGATCGATTCATTTCAACTCACCGAAGTGAGGGGAAGGTGTGGGAAGAGTTAATTTAAGATTGGTCGAGTTTTGGTGAGGTTGGACAGATAGGGATCTCAATTTTGATCGATGGTTGGCCTTGCTGGCGATGGAGAGCACTAGGGATTCAGGGAAAGGTCTAGGACTGCTCGGAATGCTGTGAGGGAGCTCTGTGTGAAGTTTGAATGGATGGGGAGGAGTATACTCTCCTCCCTAAGTGAACTAAGGGCTTATATTAGCTCAGCCTTTGGCAGTCATCCGGCCGAGGTAGGTAGCCGGAGATGATAGTGGACTACTAAGGTGGAGGTGTTTGAGAGGCTGAGGCAGTGGCATGGGCTGGCATGGGGTTACCTCCTCCTCCAAGTGAACCATTGGAGAACCAAGGGTGAGTTCACCCTATCATGGCCAAAGGCTGAATCCAACAGCCTTGGGTCAGGTTGGGTCGATGTCCTAGTGTCTAAAAAGGGCTAAGGGTGGCTGTCAAGGCTTAGGAAGTGGGTAAACCCATCCTAATTAGGTTTTTGTCCTATTTAGGTGGCTTGGTTCAAGGATTCTGACCCAAACCAGGTTCACCATGGGTTGGGTTCACTTGGGCTGGACCATGGTGATCGAAGGATAAGTCGTACCAAGTTTGGTTTGGTTTGGACTTGGTTTGGATGGGTTTGGCTCAATTTGACCCATATGGGTCAAATGAGGTTCAATCATGTTAGGTTGATCAATTGGTCAAATTAGGTCAAACTAAGGGTTTGGATATATTCAAATGATCATTTGGAATATATTGGTGCAATTGATTTGGTTTAATTTGAAGTGAATTTGATTTTAGCTCACATGGGTTTAATTACGCCAAATGGGCTAAGTTGATCAGTTTGGTCAAATTGGTCAAATTATCTTGGGTGGAGGATTAGTTTAGGTTAAATTGATCATTTGAGAATGATTGTAGATGTTGGTTTAAATCAATTTATATTTGGGAATGATTTAGTTGAATTTGACCCTTTAGGTCAAATTGGGCTAAGCAAGTCAATTGGGTTGGGTTGACCAAATTGAGTTCAATTGAAGTTAGATAATATTCAATAATCAATTTATGATTGACTAGAGGCATTAGTTTCAATCAATTTAGTTTATAATTTGATTTGACTCAATGTATCCTTTTAGATCAAATTGGGTAGGTCAAGAGACAATTGACTTGGTTAGGATCAATTGGTGATTGAGCTATGTCCAATAATTAATTTATGATTGATGGGAGTCATTGACTTCATTCAATTAAGGTTGGAATGGGATTTGGTTCACTTTGGTCCATGTGGTGTTTTATTTCGGATGTCGAGTGGACACCACGCAGATTTTAAGGGGTGCTTATTGAAGTGATCGGGTACGACATTGAGGTATAATGTACTATCTCGAAAGGTAGAAACATCACCTTACAATAGACCTAATTACCTAATAAGGACTCCTAAGGAAGATGGGTCTTCATATATACTAGAGATCTTTCCCCACCTTTACATGGAAAAGTAAAGCAGGGTTTATTTTATGTCGGGTTCTTTAGTTCCCTATGGAGGCAAGCCTCCATAGTTAATTACATCATAGAAAATAGGATTTCCTAAGGATACTCTTGATTAAAGTAGTCAATCAATTATCTCCAAAGATTTTAAGATTAATACTATCAAAGGATTGGTATTTCTTTGGAAAATCAAATGGTATTGTTTAATTGGAAGACTTATTTTAGAATCCAAAGGAAGATGAGTAGGAAATGCTCATTATACTAAGAAACCTAGTGAGCACTCCAATCTACCCTATGGTGAGGCTTTATATTTTTAAAAGTGAGATGATTTATTTTGAGTTGAAATTTTATTAGATTATTAGGGCTTATAGTCCATCAACACAAGATTGTGGAAATGCCTAAGGGGTAAGAATTTATGCTCATAGTTTGAGGGAAACAAGCTAACTTAGATTCTAAATCCAGGAAGCTTTAGCACAACCTAAATCTAAGCAGAAAGAGGGATACAATGGTCTACCTTCATGAGAGAGAGTTGACCTATCCGACTCTTTTGGACTTACAACCGCCTGGAGTGGCTGTCAGCTAACTCCTCCTAAGATTTAAACCCATGTAGGTCGGCCTTATGTTATTGCAAGATAATTAAGCTATTATTTAATTTGGAAAGGATGCTAGAGTCATAAACTCACTCCCCAAGAGACTAGAGCATGATTGCCATGAGTATATTACTTAGTCAAAAATGCATAATTTTACAAGTTTTATATAATTTTGACGCAATATTTTGGACAAAGGCTTTGGGATTTCTTATGCCTAAATGCATGATACAATGTGGTTATTGGCCAAATCAATAGAGAGAGGGTGAAGCTCCATCATAAGGGGTTGATCTCATAGGTCAAGCAGTTCATAAAGTACTAAAATGGAGGCCCTCATTTTTACAAGAGTGATATAATATGACATGCATGATGTTAAACATACAACATATAGCTAAGGGGTTGCTAAATATTTTAGTTATCTTGATTACAACCTAAGCTTTAGAATGAGGTTGTGAGTTATTTTAAAATTTAGTTATGAATTATTTAGTTGGGTAGAAAATTAATTTTTTCCTAAGAGCCTATCGCATCGAGGTCACACATACAATTATCAATCACTAAGAAACTATGAAAATCATGTTATTCTATTGCGCAAACTAAACACAATAACAATCATTTTATAGACTACTGTGAAAAAATAAGAGGCCACCAAACACCCCAAAAAAGAGAAAAGTTGGGTAGCTGAGCTCTACCCTTATACAACTAGGAATTACAAAATAATATTATAATTTATAATTGAATGCATGCTATAGGGGTCTTTATTCTTCATTTCTTCTTCTTCCTTCTTTCTTTTGATTTGATTTTCTCTAAGGCATCATAGAGCATCCCAGGACTAAGCCTTCTAGCCACTGCCCATTTTAAACCCCATAGTACTGATCTTAATTTCTATTATAAAATTATATTTTATGAAAAGTAAATCTAATTAAACATGTAAAATAGATGTTAGCTAAACATACCTACAAACCCAAGAAATTATATTTATAATTTGGACTTAGCACCCTGCACATGGGTAAACAAATCCACATGTCCTAATGTGGATTATGCTTAGGGGCATAAGCAATCTATAGATAAATCATTTATATTTATTTTATTAGCCTTATTAGCACAATCTCCTGTAAAACATAACAATAGGCTAACAACGGCCTAACATCCAGTCTATGAACTACATTCCTAACATCCTGTCTAAAATATAACATCACAAAATAAAAAATAACATCAATACATACATCGTCCTAACCTAAAGCTAGAAGTGGTGACTTAGCAATCTAATGTGTGTGTAGGCTTAGTGTGGTATGTAATATCTAGGCTTTAGGATTATAATTATCTAGGTTTAGAATTATTTAATTTAACATGATGGGTGGCTTCATTTTAAATTATTTAGAATATTTACAAATTTTAATTTGTATTTTGTTTGTTTCATTTAGTATTCACTTAACATCTAAGTGTTATAAAGAGAAGAAGGGGACTTAACCTCCTTCATCCATATCCTAAATCATTTTCTAAATTATATTGTTATGATTTAGTTTCATTTAGTGAATGATTTATTACATCTTTTATTATTCTTGAGTTTAGGTTAAGCTTAAAGAATTCTATTTAGCATGAAAGGGGTCTCAAGATTAATATAATTGAACTACTATTACATAGATAATGTTGAACCATTCCTTTTCATCACCCATAACATACACATGATTTAGGACTTAATATACCTACACATACAATATATTTGTGGCACGCTCAAATAATTATGAATGCATATATTTTAGTAGAAAAATGGATTTTTATTTTTAAGCTAAATACGCATACACATGTATAAAAGTTTTAAGCAAGTACGTTCCATTGTCTAAACCAGGAAAGTGAGATAATCAATGACCTCCGTGGGGCTACTTAAAGTCTCATATTTCCAGGATGTCCAGACTATATATTTGCTATCTTAAATGCATATGAATATATATACAACTATAAGAATGAAAATCATGCAAAAGATTATATTTTTGGTTGAATTTTTTATAAATGTAAAGTAAAGTTCTATCCAAATTCTAATACAAATATACATAGGGATAAAATTAAATAATTACGTGCCTTTGTTAACAAGGAAAGTGATTGTGGTGTTTATTTTTAGATGGTTTGTATGGATACCACGTAGATCGTAGGGGGTACTTATTGAAGTTATCAGGTGCAACATTGAGGTATAATGTACTATCTCAAAAGATAGAAACATTTTTCTATAATGGCCCTAATCAATTAATAAGGACTCCCAATGATGGGTCTTCATATATACTATAGATTCTTCCCTTACTTTACATGAAATGATAAAGCAGGGTTTATTTTATGCCGAGTTCCTTAGTTCCCTATGGAGGAAAGCCTCCATAGTTAATTACATCCAAGGAAATGGGACTTCCTAAGAATGCTCTCAATTAAAGTAGTCAATTATTATCTCCAATGATTTCAAGGTTAAGACTATCAAAGGATTGGCAATTTTGGAAAATCAAATGAGATTGTTCAATTAGAAGACTTATTTTAGAATCCAAGGGAAAGTAAGTAGGAAGTGCTCATGATACTAGGAAGCTTAGTGAGGACTTCAACCTATCCTATGGTGAGGCTTTATATGTTTGAATGTGAGAGGATTTATTTTGAGTTTAAATTTTATTAGAATGCTAGGGCTTATAATCCATCAACACAAGATTATGAAAATGCTTAAGAGGTGAGAATTTATGCTCGTAGCCCAAGGGAAAAAAGCAAACTCGAATCTTAAATCTAGGGAGATTTAACACAAGTTAAAGCGCAACCCAAATCTAAGCAAAAGGTAACCTAAGGGCCCATTCCATGGGGAAGATAAATCCGTCTGACTCTTTTGGACTTATAACCGCCTGAAGTGGCTAGAAGCTAACACCTCCTACAATTTAAAATCATGTAGGCTAGTTTTATTAAATTACAAGATGGTTTAAGCTATTATTTAATTTGGAAAGAGGCTAGAGTCCTCAACTCACTCCCTAAGGGACTATAACATGTTTGGTTTGAGCATATGACTTAGTATAAAAATGCAAAATATTTTAAATTTAATATTATTTTCACATTCATTTAGATAAAGGCTTTGAGTTTTCTTATGCCTAAATGCATGATGAAATTTGGTTATTGGCCAAATCAAAAGAAAAAGAGGGTGAAGCTCCATCATAAGGGGTCGCTCTCATAGGTCAAGCGGTCCCTAAAGTGCAAGAATGGAGGCCCTCATTTTGCAAGAGTGATAGAAGGTGCCATGAATGATGTTGGACATACAACATACAGCTAGGGTTGCTAAATATTTTAATTATTTTGATTATAAACTAAGCTTTAAGATGAGGTTGTGAGTTGTTTAAAATTGAATTATGAGTTGTTAATTGGAGTAGAAAAATTAATGTTGTCCGAAGAGCCTACCTCATCCATGCCATATATTCAATTATCAAGTTTAAGAAACTATGAAGAAGATGCAATTCTATTATGTAATCTAAACATAACATCAATCAAACATGAATAGATTCTATAAAAGAATAAAAGGCCAGTGCAGCCAGGTACCACTGTACACCCTAGAAAAGAGAAAAGATTGGGTAGCCGAGCTCTACCCTTATATAACCCAGAATTAAAAAATAATATTATAATCGAAATTGAATACATGCTATAGGGGTCCTCACTTCTTCTTTTCTTCTTTCTTATTTTGATTTGCTCCAAGACATAGAAAGGAACCCAAAGACTAAGCCTTCTAGCCACTGCTCATCCTAATCCCTATATCACTAATCATAATTCCTATTACAAAATTATATTTTTTTGAAAAGTAAATCTAATTACACCTGTAAAATAGAGGTTATTTAAACATATATACAAACCCAAGCAGTTATAGTTTATAATTTAGACTTAACACCCTGCACATGGGTAACCACACATACCTGTCCTAATTATGGATTATGCAAAGGGGCATAAGTAACCTACAAGTAGAACATTTATATTTATTTTTATATCGACCCCATTAGCATAACCCCGTGCATAAAATAAGATTAGGCTATCAAAGGCTTAACATCCAGTCTAAAATATTACATCATAAAATAAAATACAACATCATTACATACACCGTCCTAACCTAAGACTGGAAGTGGTGGCTTAACATTCTAATATGCATGCTTAAGCATCATGTGGTGTGTCTTAGCTAGGAATTTGAACGATAATTTTCTAAGTTTAAAAATTTATTTAATTTAAGGGTGATTTCATTTTAAGTTGTTTAGATGATTTATAAATTTTAATTTATGGCTTGTTTTATTTCATTAGATTTACACTTAGCATATAAGTGTTATGAAGAGAAGAAAGAAGCTTACACTCTTCATCCCTACCTTAAACCACTTTCTAAAGCACATTATTATAATTTGGTTTTCTTTAGTGCATGATTTATTAAATATATTATTAATCTTAAGTTTGGGTTAACCTTAAAGAATCCTATTTAACGTGAAAGTCATCTTATGATTAATGTAGTTGAATTACAATCACGTGGCATATGTTGTGCCATTCATTTCCATCACCCACAACATGCATATGATTTAACACTTAATATACCTATACATACAACATTTTTTGGCACATTTAAATGATTATGGATATATACATTTGGAAGTTATATTTAACTTGGTTGAATTATTTATATATGTAAACTAAAGCTCTATCCAAAGTCTAATACAAATGTACATAAGATTGAAATTAAGTAAGTACATGCCTTTATTAACTAGGGAAGTGAGATAATCAAATGACATCCTTGGGGCTACTTAAAGCCTCGTATTCTCAGGATGTCCAGACTATATAATTATTAAACTAGGAAAGTGAGATAATCAAATGACCTCCTTGGGGCTACTTAAAGCCTCGTATTCCCAGGATGTCTAAACTATGTACTTGCTATCTTGAATACATATGAATGCGTACATAATTGGGAAAATAAAAATCATGCAAAATGTTGTATTTCTTTTGATTGAATTATTTATACATGTGAGTTAAAGCTCTATCCAAATTCTAATATGAATATACATAAGAATGAAATTAAATAAGTATGTGCCTTTGTTAACCAGGGAAGTAATCAAATGACCTCCTTGGTGCAACTGAAAGCCTCGTATTCCCGAGATGTCCATACTATATATTTATTATCATTCAAACACATGTATATCCACATATTAATATAGGAAAGAGAACATTACCTTCACATATTTAAGTTATAAATAAATGCAAATCTTATGTATATTCATAACTACTATCACTCCAACTATTATTATCAATTTATAGCATTTTAAAAAAAAATAAATTTGAATTTATTAGTGATAATAGCCACACATATAATAAAATCTAGCCAAAACATGCAATTTTACATAAGTAAATTCCATTTGATTTTAAAAATATTAATGCATGAAGTCACATGACATGCAACATTTAAAGTGATTGAAAAGGAATAGCTAAATATAACCATATGATTCATTTAACTATATTAATTCCTAAGGACAATCACATTAAATAACATTATTTAAAGAAAACTAAAGCTTCTTATTAATTTTAATTTTAGATTTTAATTAAACTCAAGGAAGAGAAGTCATTCATTATTTTTCATCTCATTCCCATGTTAGTAACCATAATTTGTTTAAGGAAAGATAACTAAATGATTTTTTTTTCAATTTAATTAGGTTGAATCATTAAGCAATCTATTTGATTACCCTTTCCTATGCTTCTTTAATTTCATTAATCATTTAATCATGAACCACAAATGATATGAACATGAGAAAAATAAAATTACAATGCTCCTAATGGACCTAATGAAATTGGCTCATGAATAGAGATTAATTAGATTAAAGAATCTAATTAAGTACTTTTATAATTTTCCCACACTTATGGGCTAATCATAATTTGCTTAAGGGTCTTTATATTATTAAACACATAAAGTGGAACCCTTAATTTTAATGTTGATTATCTGAAGTGATTAGCATTTAATTTTGTTTTGATTTAGCCATTAATTAATTAATTAATTCCTTAATGAAGTTATGTTTTAATTAAATCTCTTTAATGAAATGAATTTAGAAAAGTAATTAGGAAAGAGATCCTAATCACTCTCCCTCATCATCTCACAATTAATCAATGATTAATGGAGTTAAATTAATTAATCTTTAATGTTTAGAACTTTAATTAATTATTAAATTAATTAAGAGTGATTAAGGTTTGAATTTCAAATTTCTCTAATTACATAGCCAATAAATCCAAAGAAAATTAAGTGAGGCAAAGATCATCTCACTAAATCATCAGACCAAGTTTAGAATTAATTGCCCAAGTAATTAGGGCTTAATTAAGCTAATTAAGAAAATATTCAAACCCTAATTAAGCTTTAATCACTATTCAAAATCAAATGAAATCATTTTTATTAAATTCTCCTCTGTTTGACCTTTCCAAAATATATTCTTTTGTATTTTTGAATTTTTTTACAATTAGTTATGATTTTAGGAAGTTTCAGCCCATTAAAACATATTTTAAAGCCTAATTAATCCCTAATATCGCCTCATGCGGTGGCGGCGTGGCGCTTTCCACCATGTGGCGTCGTAGGATTGGCCACTTAAAATATCTAGCGGCACTTACATGGAGGTGATGAACGCATTTTCATCCCCTCCATTCGATTTAAGATCGGATGGTGGGGATTAATCTTGTGGTTCCTATAGGATTAAGTCAAGTGAAACTAGATGATTAAATCACGGTCATCTATTCCAATCAAGCAGAATGGATAGCGGATGATCCTTCATCCCTCGACCGACAGAAGAAGGACATCATCCTCCCTTCCCCGCTCGATCCGAGCTTGCCCGAGTCTATGAAGGCTCAGGATCAATCCCAAAACATTCACGGAGGAGATCTAAAGGGATCCTACAGTGGGATTCGCATGAAATAAAAGTTTCCTTCACAAAGGCCTAGAAAATTTTGAGAAAATATCAGTTTGTCAGAATTTATCTCACCAGAGCTTGAGACTGGTGATTAACCAACCAATGTAGCCTCATCTTGAAGAGATAAAGCCCTGCTGAGAAGTGCATGCCTTTCCTCCTCGTCAGTGCTCTGTGGACCAAGCATCACCAAAAAGGTCATCAGATTTAGGCTTGGAGTGGTCTTCGGTGCTCGAATCCATTCGTTTCTCCTCGTCAGAGCTTGGTGAAGGTGTGGGTAAATTTAATTTGAAAATAGTGAAATTTAGAGGAGGTTGGACGGAGATTTGCTTTGTACTATTTCAGGCTTGTCGTTCTAGTGATAGGGAGGCTTTGAGAACTTGGGAAAAGCTCTGGGAAACTCGCCTTGAGGTCCTTTTGCTCTGAGGATGTCTGTTGTGTGAAATGAGATTGATTGGGGAGGAGTATTCTCTCCTCCCCATCTAAATCGATAGCTTGGATGAATTCTACAAATTGCAGGTGTGCGGCCAACGTAGGCCATCATGGGTGGCAGGCAGGTGGTGAGGTGGCTCGATTTGAGTGGGTGAGTGAGGGAAGTGAGCTGCCAAGGGATGAGGTGGCTTATCCTTGGTTTCCAAGTGTTCCAATGGGAGGAAATGGATCGACTCACCTCCACTTGGCTCATGGCTGACCCAACCAGCTTTGGGTTTGGTGAGCCAATGGTCCTTATGTCTATTTGGAGCTTAGGGTGGCTGCCAAAGATGGGAGAATGGGTTTGACCATCTAAGAATGGGTTTTGAGTCATATGGGTCAGCCCATTTAGAAAACTTTACCCAATGGGTAATGAGTCAATTCAGGTTAGACTTGGGTTGGGTTTGATTTTGGCTAACACATGGTGACCCAAGGATGGGTCATGCCAAGTTTTAATGGGTTTGGGCTTGATTTGATAGGGTTTGGCTCAACTAGACCCATGTAGGTCAAATTTGGCTAAGTTGGGTCAAGTTGACTAATTGGTCAAATTGGGTCAAACCATGGGTTGATACAAGTTCAAATGATGATTTATGATGTTTAGGAGAAAATGGTTTGGTTTTGATTGCATTAGATTTGAATTTGACTCATAAGAGTTCATATGAGTCAAATGGTTTAAGTTGACCAATTTGATCAAATTGGCCAAATTGGCTTGGGTTAATTATTTGTTTAGGTTCAATTAATCATTATAGGATGATTGTAGGCTTTGATTTCAATCAATTTGTATTGAAGAATGATTTAGAGCAATTTGACCATTTAAGTCAATTTGGGCTAAATGGGTTAATTGTGTTGACTTGGTCAAATTAGGTTCAGCCAAGGGTTTGATCATACTCAATAATCAATTTGAGATAGATTTGAGTCATTATTTGTAATCAATTTTGATTATATTTTAATTTGACCTAATTTGGCCTTTTAGGTCAAATTGGGTCAATTTGGGTAACAGACCAATTGGACTTGCTTTGGCTCAATTGATGGTCAAATCATGTTCAAGGGTTGATTTATGATTGATTGGAATCATTGGTTTCAATTGATTTGAATTGTGATGAGATTTGGTTCATTTGGATCATGTAGGCTAAACGGATCAACTTGATCAAGTGACCAAATTGACTTGGTTTGACCCAATTGATTGCAATTGGACAATCAAAGGTGATCAATGATCATTGTAGAATCTATTGAGTGGGTTGGTTCAATCCAATTTGGGTTGGATTGAGGTTTGGCTCAAATGGATCTTTTAGTTTACTTTGGGTCAAGTGAGGATAATGGGTCAATTAAGTTGGTTTTAGGTTGAATTGAGTTTAATAATTAATTTAAGATTAATTTGTGGCTTTGGTTGCAATTGATTTGGGTTTAATTGGATTTTGGCTCATTTGGACATTTTGGGTTCAAATGGGCTAGCTTGGGTTGGTTGAATTCATTTTTATCAATGGGCTTGATTGTAGTTTTTGTAAGAGTTTGAGATGATGATTTGAATGTTCTGAGAAAATTAATCAAGTTTAATTTGATTAAGGGAGGTTTGGGATCAAATCCATAGGATTGAATCATAGGGTTAAGATGGGTTTGATTTTGGCTTGGAGTTTGGATATGAGAATAGATTCAATTGGTATTGGTTTAATTTGAGGTTTGGGTTTACATTGATTTGAAGTTGGTTATAGACTTAAGGTTAGGCATAAGTCATGGGTTAGGCCATAAGGTAGGTAGGTTTCCTTAGTCCTAAGCCATAGCTTGATTATATGGTGAATCCTCCTAAGTCCCTAGGTTTGGGTTAAGTGTTCACTTAGTTGATAAAAGTGCCCTATGACTAGAAGACTCCTAGATCTAAGATGAGAAGATTGACTCCTCGCTCTAAAATTGAGGTCAATAGTGTGATAATCAATGATCTCCCTAGGGCTACTGAAAGCCTTGTATTCCCGGGGTGTCCAAACTATATACTTATTATCATTCAAACATATGTAAATCCATACATGAATATAGGAAAGAATGCACTACTTTCACATGCTTAAGCTATAAGCACATATAAATTCTATATACATTAATAACAACTATCACTCCGAATGTTATTATCAATTTATAACTTTTGAAAAATAATTTTGAATTTATTAGTGATAATAGCCACACAAATAATAAGATTAAGCCAACGCATGTAATTTTACATATGTAAATTTTATTTGATTTTTAAAATATGAATTCATGATATCACATGACATACAACATTTAAGGTGATTGAAAAGGAATAACCAAACATTTCCACATAATTCATTCAACTACATTAATTCTTAAGGACAATCACATTAAATAAAATCATTTAAAGAAAACCAAAACTTCTTATTAATTTGATTTTGGATTTTGATTAAACCTAAAGAAAATAAAACACTTGCTATTTTATTCGATCCCCATGTTGGTGATTTTAATTTGTTCAAGGAAAGATAATTAAGTGATTTTTATAATTTAATTAAGTTGGACCATTTAATTACCCTTTCATATGCTTCTTTAATTTAATTAACCATTTAATCATGAGCCACAAATGATATGCACATAAGGGAAATAAAATTGCAATGCTGCTAAAGGACCTAATGCAATTGGCTCATGATTAGAGATTAATTAGCTTAAAGAATCTAATTAAGTACTTTTATGATTTTTTCACATTTATGAGCTAATCATAATTTCCTTAAGGGTCTTTATATTATTAAACACATAAAGAGGAACCCATGATTTGAATGTTAATCATCTGAAGTGATTATCAATTTAATTTGATTTTATTTTATTATTAATTGATTAATTAACCTCTTAATTAAAACTCACATTAATTAACTCTCTTTAATGAAATTAATTTGAAAAAGTAATTAGGAAAGAGGTCCCAATCACTCTCCCTCATCATCTCACTATTAATCAATGATTAATGAAGTTAAATCAATTAATTTTTAATATTTAGAGTCTTAAATAATCATTAAATCACTTAAGAGGGAAATTAAGATTGAATTTCAAATTCCACTAATTATATAGCAAATAAATCCTAATAAAATTATGGGAGGCAAAGGTCATCCCATTAACTCAACATGCCAAGTTTGAGGTTAATTACCCAAATAATTAGAGCTTAATTAAGCAAATTAATAAAACATTCAAATCCTAATTAATCCCTAATCATTGTTCAAAATTAAATAAAATTATTTTTGTTAAATTCTCATCTATTTAACCTTTCCCAAATGTATTTATCTGTTTTCTTGGATTTTTTCTACAATTAGTTATGATTTTAAGTAATTTCAGGGTAATTAATCACATTTTAAACCCTAATTAATCCCTAATCTCATCAGCGCCATGCAGGAGGATGATGTGGTAGCGCTTTCCACGTGATGCCACGAGATTGGCAACTTAAATGATCTGATGTAATAATTGAGTCAATGACGGCGAGCACGCTTTCATCCCCGCCATCTGATCTCGGATCGGATGGTGGGGATTAATCTGATAATTCCTATAGGATTAAATCGAATAAATCTAATCAGATTAATCACAGTCATCTGTTATAATCAGGTGGAATGAATGGTAGATGATCCTTCAGCCGAAAGATGGAAGATACGACACCCCACAATCCCTGTCCGAGCTCATGAGCTTGAGGCGGATCGACTCCAAAAGCTTTAGGGAGAAGATCTAGAGGGATCTTATGGTTGGAATTGCACGAAATCAATATTTTCTTTATAAATGCCTAATAGAAATTAGATTTTCTATGATTTTTTAGAATTTACCTCGTCGGAGCTTAAGACCAATGGTTATTGACCAAGGTAGATTCGTCTTGAAAAGGCGAAGCCCTACTAAGAAGCTCGTGCCTTGCCTTCTCGTCGATGGCTCTGTAGACCAAACACCAATGGAATCCTCACTTGAGTTGGTCTTGGAAGGGTCTTCGGTGCTCGAATTGATCGGGAATCGATTCATTCTTGATTGGCAAAGCTTGATGAAGGTGTGGGTAAAGTTAATTTGAGTTTGGTTGAGTTCAGATGAGGTTGGACAGAGTGGAGGCTTTGCCCTATTTGGGTCTACTGTTTATGGCAACAGGGAGCTCACGGGAGTATGGGGAAGTGCTCGGGAAGCTCGTCTAGACTCACTCTTACTCTAAGAATGCTTGTTTGTGTGTTTGAGTGGAATGGGGAAAAGTATACTCTCCTCCCCTCAAATTTGATGGCTCAGATTAGCCTTGCCTTGGGCAAATGTTTGGCCGATGCAGGTGGTCAGGGACGTCAGGGAGTGGTCGAGGTGGCTTAGTTTGAGTGGGTGAAGGTCTGAGGTGAGCTGCCAAGGTTGAGGTGGAGTGTCCTCCTCCTAGGTGTGCTAATAGAAATGTTAGGGTTAGCTCACCTCCTTTGACCCATGGCTGACCCAACCAGCTCTGGGTCAAGTTAGCCAGTCAGCCAAAGGTCCAAACTGAGCTAAGGGTGGCTGCCAAGGGAAAAGGGATAGGTGAGACCACCCAAATGTAGATTTTGTCTCATTTGGAATACTTTACCTAATGGGTATTGGGTCAAATCGAGTTTGTTTTGGGTTGGGCTTAATTTGGGCTGACCCATGGTGACCCAAGGATGGGTCATGCCAACTTTGAATGTGTTTGAGCTTGGTTTGGTTGGGTTTGGCTCAATTTGATTCATGTAGGTCAAATTGTGCTAGGTTGGGTTAAGTTAACCAATTGATCAAATTGGGTCAAGCTATGGGTTGTGATAAGTTCAAATGATGATTTGGATGTTTATGATTAATTTGTTTGATTTAATCTAGATTAGATTTGAATTTGATTCATATGAGTTCATATGGGTCAAATGGGCTAAGTTGACCAATTTGATCAAATTGACCAAATTGGCTTATGTTTGGTGTTGGTTTAGATTCAATTGATGATTTGGAGATGAATATAGGTTTTGATTTCAATCAATTTGGATTTAGGAATGATTTAGACTAATTTGATCATTTAGGTCAATTTGAGCTAAATGGATCAATTGGGTTCAACCAAGAGTTTGATCATGTTCAATAACCAATTTGAGATGAATTTGAGTCATTAGTTACAAAAAATTTAGATTAGGATTTGATTTGGCCCAATTTAATCTTTTAGGTTAAATTCGATCAACTTGGGCCAATAGGTCAATTGAACTTGGTTTGGGTCAATTGATGGTCAAGTCATATCCAATGATTAATTTTGAGTTAGTAAGAATCATGGGTTTTAATTGATTGAGTTTAGAATGAAGTTTGGTTCAATTTGGTTCATGTAGCCTAATTGGGTCAACTTGGCTCAAGTGATCAAATTAGTTTGGTTCAACCCAATTGATTGTAATTGATCAATTAAGAGTGATCAATAATCATTATAGGATGTTTTGGATGAGTTGGTTCAATATAATTTGCGTTGGATTGAGATTTAGCTTAAATGGGTCCTTTAGGTCACTTTGGGTCAAGTGAACCCAATGGGTCAATTGAATTTGTTTTACGTTGAGTTAGGTTGAGTTGAGTTTGATGATTGTTAGGATTGATTGATGGTTTTGATTACAAATGATTTGGGTTTAAATAAATTTTGGCTCATTTGGATATTTTGGGTTCAAATGAGCTAGCTTGGGTTAATTAAATTGATTTTGATCAAATGGCTTGATTGTAGATCTTGGAAGAGTTTGAAATGAAGATTTGGTTGTTAAGTCCATGGATGGGTTAGGATAGATTGGGTTTAAATCATTTGGCTTTGAGCTTGAATATGAAATGAAATTCAATTGGGTTTTGGTTGGATTAATTTAAGATTGGATTTGGCTAATGGGATAGGCATAAGTTTGATTTAGGCCATAGGATAAGTAAGTCTTCTTAGGTCCTAAGGTATAGCATAAATCCATGATATACCTCCTGAGTCTCAAGGCCTAGGTTTTGGTGTTCACCTAGTCACTAGAAGTATCCTATGACTAAGAAGATCCTAATGTCTAGAAGACTCCTAGGTCTAAGACGGGAAGATTGAATTCTCACTCCAAAAGTGAGGTCAACAATCCATAAGGGTTAATTGGGTCAACTTGGATTAAACGATCAAATCCGTTTGGTTTGACCCAATTAATTGCAATTGAACTATCCAAGATGATCCACAATAATCATGGAAGGGATTGGATGGGTTGATTCAATCCAATTTGGGTTGGATTAGAGTTTAAGTCAATTTGGTCACTTAGGCCACTTTGGGTAAAGTGGACTAATTATATTGATTGGGTTGAATTGTGTTTAATTGGATTGAATTGGGTATTAAGAAGAGTTCAATGATGGATTTAAGGTTGATTGGTGGCTTTGATTGTAATTGATTTGGGTTTGATTGGATCTTTGCTCATTTGGACCTTTTGGGTCAAATGGGCTAACTTGGGTTGATTGAATTCATTTAATTTGTTTTATTTGATTATGAGTATTTGAGGGGTTTGAAATGGTCTATTGAATGGTTGGAGTGCTTTTGTGAAAATCAATTTGTGTTTAGTTTGCTTAAATAGGTTTTGGGTTGGATCTATAGGATGATGGTGGAATTAACTTAGGTTAAGGGCTAAATTAATTTGGCTTGGAGCTTGGATAGAAAATAAAATTCAATTGAGGTTGGTTGTGTGGGATTAAGGTTGGTTTTGGATGAGTGGACAAGCATGGGTCTTGGTTTAGGCCATAATATAGGTAGAACTTATTTACCCTAAGGTATAACCTAAGCTTAGGGTATGCCTTCCTAAGTCTCTAGGCTTGAGTTTAATGTTCCCTTAGTCACTAGAAGTATCTTATCATTAAGAAAATCCTAGTGCTTAGAATATTCCTAAGCCTAAAATGAGGAAGGTCAATCCTCACTCTAAAAGTGAGGTCAACAAAAGTACCCCAGTAGGTGTGGTGTAACTGGCAAGGCACACCGCATGTATTGACATGACCGAGACGATCAACAGCATCCAGGAAGATCATAAGCACTAATGATGGCTATCTATACCCCAATGAAGATGTAGATGAAACTATAGATCCTAATACGATACAATTCATTATCATGCCGAGGGCATGGGAGAGATGAGTAAATTTGGTTTGATTTATTAAGAATTGATTCCGTGTCAAGGACACGAAAAGAGATCCACTGGGGATTTGCACATGAATTTGATTGGATTGTAGGTGGGTTTATGCCAAAGGCATAAAGAGGGATCAGTTGGGGATTGAGACTTAGTTGAACTTGTTTGATTTATCTGAATTATGTTGATTAGTTTTGATTTGCACTTGGGTTTTGTGTTGATTTGATTATGTTGATTGATTTGGTTTGAGTTAGTGATTCATTTTAATTTTGATTTAATTTATTGAATGTGTGTGGACCCTATCAGTTTGTGATGTACCGCACTAAGGAGGAGCTATGTGAGCCTGGGTCTTCTTTAGATTTACCAGTCTAAAGGGGTAATCTACTGTCCATACAATATAGACTATCCAACCCATGGGTTGCCCGTCGGTTTGCAACGGTTGCACCAGGAAGAAAGCTCGGGGACTCGCATCTTCCAAAATAGAGTCAGGCATTGGTGCCACTTGTTGATGGCACAACAAGTCAAACTCGACTTAGGGCAACTACTAAGTGAGTGCCTCTGGGGGTATTATCTAAACTTAAAGTAGTCAAGGTGGTTCCTATAGGGAGTTTTGCTGACACTGCCCAAAAGATATGATGCCCACTTGGGAAGAGGTGCCTCTATGGGTCTTATCCTAATCCATAAAATATTTCATTTTGTTTATTTATTTAGCGTGGACCATGTTGGTTTACAGTGGGCCATACAAAGAAGGAGCCACGAGGGCTTTGTCTTATCTTAGATTTACTGGCTCAAGGGATACATCCGTAGTAGAGAGCTTCCAACCACAGAGGTGGATACTAAGAAAAGGAAATTGTCTAGCTCATGTCCAGATGGGGTCATGAAGATGTAATCCAAATAAAATGCCCACAAGAAAGGTGCTTTTAGGGGGCCTATCCTAATCCCTGAAATATAAAGCCTATAGGAATACGGCGGTCAGCTCAAGGAGAAAGCATGGGGACTCACATCTACCTGAGCAGTGTTGTCCATCGGGTGGGTTGCTATCAGTAAAGCAAACACTAGCCAACTTAAGTTGCCCATCAGTTTGCAATGATCAATCAAGGAAGAAAGCATCGTGGACTAACATCTTCCTAAGCGAAACTTATCATCAGGATAGTCTATCATCGGGTAGACAACTACTATCCGACCTAGGGCGACTACTATGTGGGGAGTCACAAAGAAGGATTGAACATTAACTTGAAGTAGTCAGGAGGAAGATGAGCCACTAGGGGTCTTACCCTAATCCTCAAATATAAACTCGAACCCAGTCAGTGTGTGGTGGTTAGTTTATGAAGAAAGCTCAGGGACTCACATCTTCTTAAGCAGCAAAGATCCAGTTTTATTAGTCATGCAATAAGACACACCACACTAACAAGAAGCTCATTGGTTTACAGTGATTATGCTAGGAAGAAAGCATGGGGTCTCACATCCTCCTAAGCGAGAGATTAACCACTGGGGAGACTAGCGAAGTAGTGAATCGAGCCCAACCTAGAGCAGCTACTGAGTGAAGGCCGCTCGGGGTCTTATCTCTACTCATAGTAGCCCAAGGTGATTGGATTTGTGTTTGTGTGTAATTTTATGTTTGTGATGTGCTAATGAGGGATAGGATGCCGCTCATGTTCTCTTATACCTACCCTAAACATATCACAAGAATTTGGTAATTGGAAACATTTTAATTTGGAGAGAAGTTTATACAAAATAGAATTTTATTGATGAAAAATTATTTTGGACATTGTTTATGCATAGTATTTCTTTAGATAATGCCTATTGATCAGGAGCATCAGGCATTCATCTTTGTGATTTATGAGTTGATAGGATCCACCCCAGTAAGCCTTTTTTATGGCAAAAGGGCCTTCCCAAGTAAGTTCAAACTTGTCTCTCATCTTACGACGGGCAACAATTGGTCTTCTTAGAACTAAAACGAGCTCTCCTACTCAAAAATCTTTAAGGCGAACCAACTTATTATGAGCTTGAACTATCTTTGCTTTGTATAACTCGAGGTTCTGACATGCTCGCAAGCGTTTCTCCTCCAAACCTTCGAGTTCTTCTAATCGCAGTTTAGCATTCTATTCAATTATGATTTTGCTACTCACAGCTATCCATAGTGATAAGAGTTGAACTTCTAATGGTAAAACGGCTTTGGACCCATACATTAAAGAGAATGTGTAGATTGTGTTGGAGTTCGGTAAGTAGTGTGGTAAGCCTATATGACTTCAATTAACTTCTCATGTCATTCTCGCTTGTTGTCGTCGAGTGTCTTCTTGAGTATTTGAATGAGAGTTTTGTTGAAGGATTTTGTCTAACCATTCGCCTGTGGGTAGTAGATGGTAGAGAATCTCCAATCTATATTGTGTCTCTGAGAAATTGAATGAGAGTTTTGTTAAAGGCTTCTACCAAATCATTCGCCCATGGGTAGTAGATGGTAGAGTACCTCCAATCTATCGACAGTTTTATATGATAATAGGGCACATGTCTTAGATCTATTATTTTTTAATGTGATAATAAGATGCATATCTTAGAATTCTATAACTTGGTTTACCTTATTATTTAAGTGTATGCCTCATGTTTGATATTAACAATTTTAATTATTTTCTATATAATTACTTTATTATTTTTCTTAAGCAATTATTGTTTAGTGGTATATTTTGATAAGGCAATAAGCCTATGGTATGATGTTCATCATCAAATGGGGGCAACAAATTCACTTTTTAATATATTTAATATAAGTGCATGCTTCATAGTGGTATGGTTGGCTATTTTTTATTAATAAAGGAGATAACAAGTGGTTGGTTGTTACTGATTGCTTATTCATTAATATTTTGATTCTATATTAGTATAATATTTTGGATGATTTACATGCATATGACACAATTCTAATGCATTTACAAAAATATCACTTTTTCTATGCACAAAAATGTGCAACACTTCAATAAGTGAATGATAGTGATATTTTTAATGAAATATTAGATATCTATATGCTATTTATGCACATATTAAAATTTAGGCATTGGATCTGTAAATATATAAAATTTGTGTGCTATGTATGTAGGCGCCCCTAATATTTTTTATTTATGTAAGAAATTTATGTGTAGTTATCTGCAGGCTTCAAGAGTTGCTCAAAGAGAAAAAAATATGGTGTGAAATTGGCAGCTTACTGAAGTAGAAGTATGCTTTAAAGTTTGAAGTTTTATAATTATTACAAACTTATTTGTTTCAGCTGACTGGTTACTGAAGGAAAACTCGTTTATTTCAGCTTTTTTTTTAATCTTATTATTGCTATTTTCTAGGTATAGCAGTCAAAAAAGCTCGAACACCTCGTATTCGACTTATTAAGTTTAGTTAATAAATGAGTCGAATACGAATAGATATTTCAAACTCAATTTATAAACAAGCTGAATATAAACAATCATTTGTCCGATCGTGATTCTACCGATTAAATAAAAATTATATTATATTATATTATATTATATTATATTATATTTTTATTAATACTTATTACTATTATTATTATTATTATTATTATTATTATTATTATAATTATTATTTTATTTTTATTTATTACTATGATTTTTATTTTTTATTATTATTTATTACTATTATTTTTATTTATTATTATTATTTATTACTATTATTTTTATTTATTATTTTTATTTTTATTTATTATTATTTTTATTACTATTATTTTTATTTATTATTTTTATTTATTATTATTATTATTTATTATTATTATTTTTATTTATTATTATTATTTATTACTATTATTTTTATTTATTATTATTATTATTATTACTATTATTTTTATTTATTATTTTTATTTATTATTAATTAATTAATTATTATTATTATTTATTACTATTATTTTTATTTATTATTTTTATTTATTGTTATTATTTTATTTATTATTATTATTTATTACTATTATTATTATTTATTACTATTATTTTTATTTATTATTATTATTTTTTATTCATTATTATTATTTCTAATTATTATTTTTATTCATTATTATTATTTATTACTATTATTTTTATTCATTATTATTATTTATTACTATTATTTTTATTCACTATTGTTATTTATTACTATTATTTTTATTCATTATTATCGGTGAAAACCCCAGTAGAGTAAAAGTATTCGCCTTAGTTTCAAGTATGAAATCCAAAGACACACACGTATTAAAAGAGTGAACAATAAAACCTGCAATTTTACGGAAAACCTCAAAAGAGGAAAACCACTGGCCTAACCCAAGAAAAAAAAGCTTCCACTATATATCTGTTTCAGAGTACAAGATCTTCCCGATACCGAGATTACAGATTTGTATATGAGAAATGGACAATAGTTGCTAGTAATAGATAATGTTGACGACGATGTTGACGATGATGTTGACGCTGATGACCGACGATAGCCTGCGATGATGACCGAACAATGGTCGACGGGCGAGGATCACGGTATACCGATGGTGGTGGCTACGGTGGTTAACGACCGCCGAGTGGCGATGATTGTGCTTGGAGGATCTTGAGCTCTCTCCTCTCTTGCTTGCCCCCTCCTTCCTGGCCTCCTCATATGATAATGAGGAGCTATTTATAGATTGAGGAGGCGCTCTCAGAATACATGCAAAATGCACCACTCCACTTCATCTGGACGGCTCAAAATGATCCCCTTGATCATATAATGTATTTTGTGCATTTGAATGCTCAAATGAAGTCGAAATTGTAAGATCTTTGGCTTGTTGGAACTGGCTCGTCGAGACGCTCGATTTGACTATAAGCATTCCATATTTAAGAGCTTTTTAGGAATTTAACTGATGTCTCAAATTTTCTAATGATATTTTAAGTGCTCGATTCGCCGCTGATTGACATTGCTGCAGATCAAGATTCGTGCTTCGACTAGAGGAATTTTCAAGGTCATATCAGTTGCCCCCCTATTTTTGGATGACATTATCTCAATCATCCAAAAATATATATCGAATACTTGAAAATAGCAAATTCTTCAATGAAATTTGAGGGTCCATTAACTGCACTTTTTGAGAGAAGAGATCTTCATAGGAGCACAATATTATGACTACTAAGTCGATGCAGGCCGCAAATGCATGTATGTGGGTGTGAGATTTTGAGGTTACGACCATCCGGTGCGAACGGAAGTCGGCACCCACAGCGCGGGGCCAATACGATGGCGCGGCTCAAGACATGGGCGTCATGCGCTACGTCGTCATGCCGTCGGCTGGGTCGCCGGCAAGAACCCTGGGTCGCTGAACGACGGTCGGTATCACGGCCGAACGGGTCGGATGCGCTGGTCGACGGCTCACATCGCAGCCACGGGTCGTGGGCCTGGAAGATCTGGTCGCTGGAACGGAGGTCAATGGTGGGTTCGCTGCTACAGACAATACATGGCGCGACAACAGTCAACAGCCGGCGGGTCGCTGCTAACGCGGTCGCTGGTCGAAGGGCTGTTACCGGTCGGCTATGGGCCACGCTCGAGTAGCCGGGTGGTCGGAGGTTGCGCGGTGTGCGCTGAGCGGCGGGGCCGGCGCCGCCACAGCCCAAATGATAGTTTTGAGCTTGAGCGGGTTTTGGGTAATTTTATCCTTGCCCCTAAGGGTCTATAAAATCTAGGGCCAAAGAAGAAGACACCTTTTCTTCTTGAAAGAAGGTCGTTCGGAGGCGATCAAGACCCATAGTTCATACGGTAAGGCTCCAGTTTTCCCTCGAAAGAGGTGTTAACTAACCTCGTCGGATCGACCGGGATCGGAGGCAATCAAGACCCGTAGTTCATACGGCAAGGCTCCAGTTTTCCCTCGAAAGAGGTGTTAATTGACCTCGTCGGACCGACCGGGATCTGAGGCGATCAAGACCCGTAGTTCATACGAAGTGCTCCGCTTTTCCTTGAAAGAGGTGTTAACCCACCTCGCCGACCAACCAGATCGAGGCGATAAAGACCCGTAGTTCATACGGCAAGGCTCCAGTTTTCTCTCGAAAGAGGTGTTAACTAATCTCGTCGAACCGACCGGGATCGGAGGCTATCAAGACCCGTAGTTCATACGGCAAGGCTCCGCTCAAAGAGGTGTTAATCGACTCGCCGACCAACCGGATCGGAGACGCATCAAGACCCGTTGTTCATATGGCAAGCCTCCGCTTTCTGAAAGAGGCGTGACGCCTCGGGACCGACCGGGTTCGGAGGCGATCACCGGAGACGGGGGTTGACGAAGATGCTCGACGATGGTGGCCGACGACATTGGTCGACGACGGTGATCTGCGATGGTAGTTGGTGAGGATAACCAGTGATGATGGTGGTGACAGGCGAAGATTTCCGGCGATGGTCGGCGGCAGTGACCGGCGATGGTGCGGCGCGGACCGGCTGGTTGGCTACCGACGGGGTGATTGGTACGCAACGGCCGACCAGAGTCGACGGCGGGCAATCGCGCCGAATGGTGGGATGACCGACGATGGTGGTGATCGGCGAGATTGCCGCGATGGTCGGCGACAAGGACCGACGACGGTCGGCGCGGGTGACCTACTACGCTGGTTGGAGGTCGACGGGTGGTCGGCAACCGGCGAATCGGTAATACAATGGCGATCGACGCTGAAGTCGACGGGATGACCTACGACGATGGTGGTGACCGCTAAGCTTACCCGATAATCGAAGAAGGACCGGCGACGTACGGCAGCGGACCGAACGGTAGTCACGGCAGCGGACCGGGCTGGTGACCGCCATGCTGGTTACGGTCGACAGGGTGGTCTGCGAATCACCAGTCGACGCATGGCGACGACGCTGAAGTCGGGGATGACCGGCGACGATGGTGGTGACCGGCGATTGCCATAATGGCACGCAGTGACCGATGGCCTGCGGACCGCCATGACTGGTTGGTGGTCGACGGGGTTGTCACGCAACGCGACGGTAGTCGACGCGGAGACTAGCGCCGTGAAGATTGCCGCGATGGTCAACAGGACCGCCGACTACGCTGGCGTGACGGATCGCACCACGGGTGACCGCGATGGTGGTCGGTGGTGACCGGGCGACGGGTTCGGTCGACGGGTGGTCGAACGCAATCGGCGACAGCCGACGGCGGGCGCATCACCGAGTCGACGAGATGACCGGTGACGCATGGTGGTAACCGCGAAGATTGCCGATGGTCGGCTACGGTGACCAACAACGCATCGGTGACCGACGGGGTGACGGTAAGCCACGACGATGGTAGTCAACGGTGCATGCCGAGGCCGGGCGCCAACGGGATCTTGACCTATCCAGGTTGTTTGTCGAGTGTGACTCGATGACGCTAACTCGCATGGAAGCGGGTCAATCAATCCGCCGGGATTTTGACCTATTCGAGGTTGTTTGTCGAGTGACTCGACGCAACTCGTATGGAAGGGGTCGAATTGAATCCGCCGAGATTTTGACCTATCCGGTGTTAGGTCGAGTGTTTGCTCGGCGACGCTAACCTCGTATGGAAGAAGTTGAATTGAATCCGGCCGAGATCTTTGACCCATCCGAGGTTGTCTGTCAAAGTGTTACCCGATGACATTAACCTGTATGTAAGAGGTTGAATTGAACTCCGAGAATTTTGACCCATCCGGGTTGTTTGTCGAGTGTTACCCGGCGACGCAACTGTATGGAAGAGGTTGAATTGAATCCGCCGGGATTTTGACCTATCCGAGGTTGTTTGTCAGGGTGTTAACCGATGACGTTAACCTATATGGAAGAGGTCATGGGAAGTCCACCAAGGACCTTTGACCTATCCTAGGTTGTTTGTCAGAGTGTTACCTGATGACATTAACCTGTATGGAAGAGGTCAAATTGAATCCGCTGAGGATCTTGACCCATCCGAGGTTGTTTGTCAGAGTGTTACCCAATGATGTTAACCTGTATGGAAGAGGTCGTGGGAAGTCCACCAAGGACCTTTGACCTATCCTAGGTTGTTTGTCAGTGTTACCATGATGTTAACTTGTATGGAAGAGGTCTGGAAGTCCACCAAGGACCTTTTGACCTATCCTAGGTTGTTTGTCGTGAGTCTTTGACGCACGTATGGAAGAGGTCGGTTAAAACATCCATTGTGGTTGTAGCCAAAGTCGCTCCTTAACCTTGGCCTTGTTTTTCCATGAGTATAATTGGAAAATCATAATTTGCAAAGCTATATCTCTTCTCAATGTTGAAATATCCTCCAATTTTAACTTGTTTCTCGGGATGGTAATCAATTAGATGCTTAACATGGGCGATCTTCTGAGATTAAGAGTTGCCCCGCTTAGACAAAATCAAGGAACAAAGTTTGATGAATCTTCATTCTTCGCTCTTTAAAAGCTTAAAATGCTCCACCTCGATGGTGATTTTGATCTTGTTGAAACTTGGTCGTCATACAAGATGAAATAATGAATCGCTTCCCATGAGGCACCAAACTGCGTGCTAGAAAACCAGTTGTGGTAGAGTAAAAGTATTCGCTTAGTTGAAATCCAAAGACACACGATATTAAAGAGTGAACAATAAAACTCTAAAATTTTACGTGAAAAACCTCGAAAGAGGGAAAACCACGGCTGCCTAGTAAAAGCTTCCACTATATATCTTTGAGTACAAGATCTTCCGATCGGATTACAAATTTGTATATGAAATGGACAACAGTAATAGATAATGTTGACGGCGATGTTGGCGACGATGTTGACCGATAAGACGATAGTGTGCGTGATGATGACCAAACAATGGTCGACGATCGGCCAGTGGCGGTGATGGTGGCGTGGCGGTGGTTGACGACCGTCAGTGGCAACGATTTGGAGGATCTTTAGAGCTCTCCTCTCTCTTGCTTCTCTTTCCCTTGGCCTCTCTCATATGAGGAATAAGAGTATTTATAGATGGAGGAGTCTTTATAAATACATGCAAAACCCTCCACTTCACTTCATGGACGGCTCAAAATGATCCCCTTGATCATATGATGTATTTTGTGCATTTGAATGCTCAAATGAAGTCGAAATTGTAAAATCTTTGGCTTGTTGGGCGGCGGCTGTCGAGGCGCCGATTTGACTATAAGCATTTCATATTTAAGAGTTTTTAGAATTTAACGATGTCTCAAAGTTTCCAATGATATTTTAAGTCTTGATCACCAGGTTTCATTTCGATTAGTTTACGTCAAGATTCATTCTTCATTAGAGAAATTCTCGTCATATCAATTATTATTATTATTATTATTTATTACTATTATTTTTATTCATTGTTATTATTTATTACAATTGTTTTTATTCATTATTATTATTTATTACTATTATTTTTATTCATTATTATTATTTATTACTATTATTTTTATTCATTATTATTATTTATTACTATTTTTTTTATTTATTATTATTATTATTATTTATTACTATTATTTTTATTTATTATTATTATTATTTATTTATTTATTATTATTATTTATTATTATTATTTATTACTATTATTTTTATTTATTATTATTATTTATTTATTATTATTTTTTATTACTATTATTTATTATTATTATTATTTTTATTACTATTGTTTTTATTTATTATTATTATTTACTACTATTATTTTATTTATTATTTTTATTTATTACTATTATTTTTATTTATTATTATTATTTATTACTATTATTTTTATTTATTACTTTTATTTTTATTTTTTATTATTATTTATTACTATTATTTTTATTTATTATTATTATTACTATTATTTTTATTCATTATTATTATTTATTACTATTATTTTTATTCATTATTATTATTTATTACTATTATTTTTATTCATTATTATTATTTATTACTATTATTTTTATTCATTATTATTATTTATTACTATTATTTTTATTCATTATTATTATTTATTACTATTATTTTTTATTCATTATTATTATTTATTACTATTATTTTTATTCATTATTATTATTTATTATTATTATCATTATTATTACATATATAGACGAACACATATTCATGTCATAAATATAAGCATGACTTAGTAGTTCAATTTTTTATTATGCAAAAAATCGGAAATTAAAACTATTGGAAATTCGAAGTTAACGCTATGACTACGTAGAGTTTCCTAGCGTGTATACAAATGTTCCTTTAGATATAAATTCTAATTTCTTCATTGCTATTAGCATAAGGATGCCCGACTCATTAAAGGAAAGTTAAAAAATTAAACTTTTATATGTGTCTCATATTCAAACTAACAATTTAATTTTAATTCTTTTGAAAAGATATAATAAAATAGTTTTTTATAATTATTTTTAAAAGAATTTAAAAAATAATTTGTACTAATTTTATTTCGGATAAATATTACAAATTTTAGCAACTTTGCTGTTGCATAGAGAGGAGAACGTTCATTAAGATTGGAGAATTGAAGAAAATTAGCTTTAAATAGATGTTTTTTATTTTATTTTTTTTGTTTACAGTTGGCTATAATGTGTTATGTAATCATTACTTGTTTGAGTTCACTTTTATATTTTAATTTTTTTACTTTTATTTATATTTTGATTTGAAATAAAATATATTTGATGATGATAATTATTTTTAAAAATATTCGAAATACTTTTAAAAAAATTAATTAAATATGCATATAAAATGCATCAAACAAATATGTTTTAAAAAAACAATATAAAAAATAAAAGAAAAACACAAAATAAAATTGATCCCATACCTTAACTAAACTAATTTATAATAATGTTATTGATTGCAAAACTTGAGTATTGATTATTGTGATTATAAAGCTTGGGTAATAATAATATGTGAATTTTAACATATTTATTTAATCTTCATTATTACTTTTTTTAAAATGAAAAATTGGAGTTTAAGATATTTTTAATATTTTTTAATAATTGTGAGCCAAATTAAAATAAATGCTGAAGATGATAAATAGTTGACAAAGTAGATGCCTCACTTATGACATTGATATTTAAACCTAGTTGTGCCATCAATGTGTATGCCACAAGAAAGAGAAGTAGTTCTACAAAACATGGAGAGGTCATCACTTGGTGTGCAAAGGTGGAACTAACCTTTTTTTTTTAGGGCGGACAAATTAATCATATAATTCTTTAATATTCCTAATCTTAAAGAGGTATAAAGAACTATAAAATATACTAATGTGCATATGAAACTCTATATTAAAGGCAATGGCTTAGATATTGAATGTACTAAATAACTAACTTAGATAATATAGGACCTTAAGATATTACAAAAAAAAAAAGACTAAAACTAAAAATGATGATCTTATAGACTATTTAAGTATTTTTACAATAATAGAACACTTAAAATTTATTTAGCAAACTAGAAGTTCAATTTAAAAAAAAAAAGTAAAATCTAATTTTCTTAGAGTTATTTTAAGCAAATTAATTTTGAAAGGATTTGAAAATATAAAATGATAAGTTTGAAGTTTATGTGAAATAAGTATAGGCTTAAGGAAAAAAAACATATTAAAAACTTTTTTTAATAATTTAAAAGAGACTAAAAGAGTAAATATTAGCAATTTTAGAAAAGAAAATTATAAACATAGATTTAAATAACCTTAAAAAATATAGCAAATTGAAGTTTAATAAATCAAAAATAGATTTCATTAAAAGTTAAATTTAATAAAAACGATTTTAAAATGAAAAATTGGAGTTTAAGATATTTTTAATAATTTTTAATAATAATATGTGAATTTTAAGGAAAAAAATTAGGGAAAAAATTATAAACATAGATTTAAATAACCTAAAAAATAGCAAATTGAAGTTTAATAAATCAAAAATAGATTTCATTAAAATTTAATTTTAATAAAAATGATTTTACCAAAATGATTCAAATAAAATAGATTTTAATGAAATAAATAATAAAATTTATTTCAACAAAACAATTCTATCAAAATGATTCCTGCAAAATAAATTTTAACAAAATGAGTTCTAGAAAAATAATTATAGTAAAATAGATTTCAGTAAAAAAAAAAAGGATTTCAATGAAATAGATTTCAGCACTATAATTCCAATAAAATAGATTTTAGCAGTTACCATGCAAGATATTATAAATAGAATAGAATATAGTGAATAAAACAACAAATCATTCTCAGATTTGGTATGTTTATTTAAGAAAATTTGTTTTGAAGTTTTTAAAAAAATTAAACATTGGCTCGAAATATGATTTAAAAATTAAAGAGACATGCAAACAATGTGATGGTGGGAAATGAGTGCAGCTTACCTTTGGACTGAGAGTTTAGCTACGAGAGAGAAGTTTGGTTGGGATTTGAGAGAGAGAGAGAGAGAGAGGGAGAGAGAGAGAGAGCAGCAACGGATAATGGGAATGAGTGTGACAAGAAGTTTTAGAAAGAACAAGAGAGTGATCAAATTAAACCGTGGTTTTTTTTTCCATGGGCAAATAATTTAATAGGAAGGGAAATTACAAAATTTTCCTTTACTATAAAGGAAAATAAATTTACAGGGTGGGCAACTGTAAAAATATCTCAGAGATAACTTATTGAGAAATATGCAAATGAACCCAGCTGAGCCGAGTATGTGTTCAAGTTTGAGCATATTTATTCGTTGCTTTAAGAAAAGTGTTCCAGCTTGAGCATCCTCGGATTCGAAAGTTTGTTCATGACCTCGATTCAAATTGGATTATCGAGCTTGTTAATGAACAACTCATTAATAATAATCGCGAGCTTGTTCGAGAGATATGCGTTGTATTAAAGCTTATTAAGCCTAATAATAATTTGAGCTCTTATTAAGCGAAAGCTTTAAAACATAATGTTTAAATGACGAAATGAATGACAAACCGTTGAAGCTTGTTCATTTACAATCGTTCAAGTTCATTTGATTAGTTAATCAAACGAACATGAATGAGCTCTAATGGAGCCGAGCCACGAGTAGTTTGTTGAACGCTCGGTTCATTTGCAGCCCTATAGAGAAATTTTACCTCTCTCTCTCTCTCTCTCTCACACACACACACACACTCACACACACACAATGATCCTATAGGTTGTCTAGAGTTCAACACATAAGACCTTAAAACTTTCTACAACTTAACTTCTAACTTTTTTTTTCATGTTATTGTCCCATATAATTTTTTTTTCCGGACTGTTATATCAAATAATGCTTGTCTCAATTAAGGAATCTGCCTCCTATAGCTTATTAGGGCATTGCCAATATGTTCATTCTGATGGGGAGACTTGACTCTAGAATCACATCTTAAGCATCCCCTAAATATTAATGGAGCATTAAAATGATGATGAAATATTAATTTTAAAAAAATAATCTAAAAGGTAAACATTTACACATGAAATACTAAATGGGCATTATATAATGACTAATCGAATCATAAAAATTATTACCAAAAATATAAATATTTTCTTAATGTCACGCTTGCACAAAATTCTACTAAACTAATTGATATCAATGCATTATTAGATTGATACTCTTCTTTCTCATCTATATTTTCCTTCGTAACATCACCAAGTACAATAAATGACGATGAATTCATCATAAGACTAATAGTTTGAGGTGAAAAATAAACACATTATGAGATTTTGACATAATTTTTGTAAAATAAGAAGATATATCAATTCATTATGAAAAATCTCTATGTATTAACAATGGAGCATATAAGAATTGTGTGTCTAAATTTATGCATAAAAAATTAAGATCACTAAATAAAATTTTATTTATATGGAGTAAAAAAAAAGTCATCACATTGCATAATATTTATTATTATACAACAACTATTTATATTATATGTTTCAAATTTATACTAAATTATTTTATTACATTCATTGTGTTTTTTCTTTCATGAAATCATAATAAATTACCTTCTTACATTAAATGTGTTGAAACTTTAAGTTAGGCTATAGGAATGAGAAATTAGACTAGAAATTTAGGCTTTGAAAATAATAAATGAGCTTCTAAATATAAGAATGTTAGAACAATAATTTAATTTTTAACTTTATTATCTTATTATAAATTTTATTTTATAACATCAACAAGTTATTTTAAGAATATGATATTTATACTAATGTCATAAATGTCATAAATATTTTACATACTATATAATTTTTTAATATTTATATTTTATAAAGTTTAAAAATATTTTTTATGTTATAAATATTATTTTTTATTATAAATTATATTTATATTTGTAAATCTATGTTATAAAACTTGTTCTTAATTTTTAAATATATTTAACATACATATTTCTAAATATATAATATACAAATAATTATATTGTAGTTGAATGTCAGACTGATTTTCACAATCTTATATAATATAGTATTACTATCTTAAAAATAGCTCCACAAATAAACAAATTTATTCGCTAATCTCTCTTAAAATTTTCCATTCAGGCGGAAAGATGTTCTCGCTTTCCTTTAAATGCTGCTCACTGAATTTTCAAACTAGTAAGATTTGGCTCCAATAAAATGCAAGCCGACGACCGGAACATTCTCATCTTCCTGAGAGAGGAAGAGGGAGAACCACCGTTTACTTATGAGTGATTTAGGCAGAGAGAGAAAGGCGGCGATCGAGGGATTTTTTTATGAACAAAATTACTTGTGGCTCGAGGATGCATCCAAAGGGATCGCATTGATCCTTCCACAGTCCATACAGCAACGGTAGGATTTTGGATCATGCGATCTATTTGGATACCTCCTTTTGTCATTTCTTAATCCCTTTTCTTCTGTTTCATCAAAATGGCCGCAGACTGCATTATTTCAGGTTAGCCCACCATAGTTTTTAATTTTTTTTTTTTCCGGCGATTTTTTCAATTCAGCAGCCGACAAAGAGCAGATTGACACTGCTGTTGGTTTCCAAACTTTCTCCAAATAATTCCAACACAGCGCCACCAGAAATGGAATGATTAACGATTTATTTTCCATTTTTGTTGGATTCTTCTTGCATTAGCAATACTGAGAAGAAATATTGAGAATTTATATGTGACCATGGTTGATTATGTTTTTCTAGATCCTTTGTGCGTCGTTTAATTAAATATTTTGTTGATTTAGAATTGAAGGATGGTTCCGATTATTTTGGATCTTTATTGATAATTCAGACCTCCGGAAGTACTCTACAACCTATTTACTATTCCTTGGAAGCTGTTGCAAGGATTGGCATCTTCTATTAATTGCATGAAGGCCATTCCAGTGTTATAAGCTACAGGGAATAGGATAGTTGGTCTCAGCTTCCAAAATAGTTGGAGATCCCATGGAAGACAATCTTTCTAATTAGTCTTTTATTAGACTAAACTTCCCAAAAAATACATTTTCTATGGTGCTTTGATTCAATGAAATAAAAAGGAACATTTTTTTATACAGGCGTTACTCTTGGTTCACGATTCCTTCCAGCTGCAGACAATTTGATCATTTTATATTATATGATTAACAAAAATACAGTTAGGTCATTGCCACGCAAGAGAAAACATTTTATCTTCATGCGTCCAAGATAGGCACAAAGAAGAAGATGGCCATGCTGGGTCAGAAAATCGTTTTTGGATCAGCTCTAATGAGCCGATTCTATAAGATTGATTCTTTCTAATAAAATCAGAAACCAGTTTACTTTTTTAATTAATTCAAGTGCGTGCCTCTCATCAAACTAGAAAATTAATCGCATAGATATTCTTATGATCCCAATAAGAAGAAAGAAAGATAAAAAACATGTTTTTGGTGCACATTGACATCATCATTACTCCGAAATATATAAAATTTTGTTCACAAATCAGCAGAGAAATGCTGTCAACATATTTCTTTTACTCTCTATATTATAAAAGCAATGTGGATGGACTAACTCACCTAAACTATGTCCCTCTTCCATAAAACATATCACATGCACAAATCTTTTTAATAATAACATTTTATAATTGAGAATGCTTATTCTCTCTTGTTTAAAGTGCTGAATAAATTAATCCTACTCCACATGATACACGAAGTATTCAACGGGTACTTATCAGGTCCAGGACAGCTTTACCTTTTAGTTGGCTCTTGTTCCATGGGGAAGATCACATGATGACATTAAATAACTAAGCTATACATGGTAATCTATTTAATTAAACTCCGGGCTCTACGCTTTTCAGAAATACTATATTGGAAACTTCGTCCTTTCAAAAATTTTCTTCTAGCATGCTTACATGTGCCATTGAGATCCCCACATGAGCACAGGTTTCATGGACAAAAAGCAGAGGTCCTTCATAAATCTTGTGAGAACTGGTTGGCTGAGGCTTGAGAAATTCTTTAGTTGTATATGTGCTTCAACTGCTTTACCATTGACTCCTTCTGTATGCCTAATTTGTGCCGAGATCTTAGTTAAAGTAGCTTGCTCGATGTCCTCTCCTTTGGTAGGATATGATGAAGATGGGTAATGCAAGGATGCAAATCAGATGGCTAACAATTTGAATTAAATATGATTCATGAAATATTGTATATTAGGTATGCTACCAAATCATCTTATGAGATTATGGCTAAGTGATTTTTAATCATTCTATGTTAGAGTTTGTGATCCAAATTCTATTGAAGTTGGACTCACAAGCTTGCGATGCAACGCATTTAATGAAACTTAAATTGTGAGAAATCTTTTTGCGAATCTATAGTGGTAGTTGACGAAGTGAGCCACTTATCCTGAGGGCTCGTTTGGCTGAGCTTTGAATTTTTAAAAAGTTTGTTTTAAAATAGCTTTCAAGAAAGCTATTTTAAGACGCTATACATAAACACCATTCTAAAAAAAGAGGAAACTGACATTTTCTAAAGAGTGCAAAAAAATCAAACAGATCTTAAAATTTATTAACGATATTTTGTAGAACATAGCGTACTAAAAAAGCGAAATCAAACGAGGCCTAAAAGGGTGTAGAGGTGGTGGACTTCGCAGTATGAATCTTCTATATTTCTACCTACATATATGTACATATAATTAGGATCTTGTGATTATGTTAGTCATCAATTTTTACTTATATTCATTTCTTTGACTAATTATGAATTTTTCTATAATTTGAACCACTTAATATCAATCTATAGAGCTAATTATAAGCATGAAATCGAAAACATTCTTCTTCCTTACTTGTATATGGTTTTAGAAGACTATAAGAGTAGGGAATGATGTCACCATTGAGAGAAAATATGGATTAAAAAATTTGTTGGTTATTGAGATGAAATTTTTAATATTGACACCCTATTAAACTTATTTAACAAAATCCATGCAGAAAAAAAAATTATAAAGATTGACACTGTCGATGGCCTTGTTGTAGACAATGCTAGCTTAACACATTGTCGATGATCATGCCGTGTACAATGCTCTAAGTATTCTTTTCCTAGTTAATGGATATGGTAATGTAAATTTAATAGATAAAAATATTATAAATAATTATTATTTAAAATATTTATAAATAAATTATTAGAGAGAATAAAATATTATAAATTTTATTTATTAATCCAAAATTATGTTTTAGAATTTATTAAGTAAATTTCATAATTCAAAATAAATTTAATAATTTTAAAATAGTTTTGATTAAAAAATATGAAATTGTTAGCGCACAGTACTTTTTAATATGTTAGTACGTGTTGAAATTAGAAAATATAATCATATTAAAAGATTTAAAAATAATGTGCATAAAGTTACAATAAATTATTTGAAATTATATTATTTTTTAAAAATCGTTTAATATGACCTCTAAAAATTTTAATGAGTATATATTTATAAATGCTAGTCTGAGCTTTAAATATTTTATTTATTTACTTTTAATTATTATTTACAAACTTAATATGAATTTTATATTATTTAAAATGTGATTTTTTTTACTAAATTTTCAAAAAAGAGTTTTTAAGAAAAATGATAACAAATAAAAATTGCAACCACTAATTTTGAAATCATAAACACAAAAAAAAGTGTTTCTACTAAAATTGAAGTCTAGTACTTCTTAATAATAATAAAAAGTATGACATATATAATGCATATGTTCTCATACTAATGCCTATGATGTTATCTCTATGGTATGGCTTCACTGCCTGGAGTGTAGTGGTAAGGAACATGTTGTGGCCCATCTTGCATGTCATGATGCTATTCTTCTAATTGTGCAGGCTGGGTCTTCTCCTCTATTGTTGTGGACTTGAATACATAATATAACAAGAATTGCTACTCTTGCAGTAGTGAACTGGTAGAAGGTCCTCAAAACTTGTTCATAAGGCAATGGACATGGACAGACTCTTATGGTACTATTAAGAGCTCACTATCTCTTATCATCCAAAAAGGTCTTGGCCTGAAGAATGCTGAAGAAGTAAACGGTGACTGTCTAAAATGCTACCATGTGGTCCTCCCGATTATAAGTCATATACTGTCCATGTGGGATGCGTGAGAGACGGTGTTGTGTATATGGAAGAACTAGAATCAGTAAATGTGGATGGTTAAAGATCCACATGACTTGGCGTAACAAGACCAATATTCTTAGGTTAATCATCTGCTCTGGATGGTGTATCGAAGAAGTACATCGAATGCTGCATTCTAATGCAAGACTCCTCAAACCTATCAATGACTCTGTGTGACTCACTTAACCAATATATTCAAGTATCTTCTTATTTGTGAACAATCACTCTTATGTTTGAAATTTGGTGAAGCGAGCTCATCAATTTCAAAACTTGCAATAAAGTTTGGCCATGTTGATTGTTCAAGGATGACTTAAAATTCTACTACATATGTATTCTTAGAGCTTTCAGCTATGTAATATTGTGAAGCATAAGGCAGATGATTGACATGTCTGAGGCCAAGCGTAGCTATGACATATGGACATGATAAATAATATGTATGTGGTTTATCACAACCACATGCACAAGTCCCATCCAAGTTAAGGTCCATATAAAGTGATCTGTAATCGAAATCATATACTTTGTATTCATTGTAGTTGATGCATGTGGGTATTAGAAACCTTCTTATCTTACATTCATATCTTTAGACTATAGTTTTTATTCGTGCAGTAATAACTGACTCTTAGTCATATCTTATTTTTATGCAACTATATACTATATAGAAATAATGACATGATGTTGTAGTAAATAGAGCAATTAATAATTAATAGGAGTCCTCTAACATGAAGGAGAGCACCATTAAAGCATTCAAACACATTAGTAGTCATTATTCCATATATGAACCTACAATATTGCGATAACATCCTCCTCATGACATCTTTCACAATCAACCAATCATAAACATCTTATTTTACATTATTGGTGTCATTCATATGTTGATTGAAAATATGATTATCATTAGTATTTCTTGTCCAACACATCTTCTGGCATATCGTATCAACATAACTAATCCACATCTATCTGATTATTTTCTTAAAGTTCTTTTTAAGGTACTTTAAATAGAACCTATGTTGTGCCTAAGTAATATGTCCTCATAACAAAAAATAATTCCAAAATGTCAATCTGATACTATACATAGGTTCGATCGTAAAGCAACCAGAAGTAACAACTGTATGCAGCTCTTAAAAATTATCACCACGACTCATTTCTCTCAAATTCTATTACTGCAATGCTATTAAGAAAATCAGATTTTTTTTCATCGATTCTAATCGCACTAAGTAATATTTCATGATATTTTTTCTAAAAGAAATATCCCATTGAAGCTAAGTATTGGCATATAGTAGCTCCAACCCTCTATGAATGGTCTGAAATCCCAAAAAAGTCATTGAAAATGATTTTTGGTATCGGATTATTTTCTATATGCAAATCATCTCATTACACTACAAATAACATTCATCAACTTATATAATGAATGATAGGACTCCTCCTAATCACCAAAAATAGTTTGTAAGACCTTTCGTTTAGCATCCCAAGCTTTCAGATGAGAAATACATATGTTAAATTTGACTTCTTTCTATTATATTATCTCCCTAAGCTTTAAGTCGATCTAGCGACGTATGATAGGAAGAATATAATAACAATAAAATTTGGAAGTGTATTGTTGGTGGCGGCCCACTAAAATTTTATGTGCACGTGTATGTTGATCAGTTACTATTGAAAATTTTCATGCACCTACTAATCTTTTACTTCTAGGAGCACGTAATCTCCAATGTGGTCTTAATGGCTGTTTATGGTGCACATATATAACAAAATATCACATTTTATTTGAATTAATGATACAATATTCTACATTATTTACTATATAGTAATCATTGTTTCTGTATAAATCAGCTTTTGTTTGGGAAAAAAATATTTTCTATTAATTCATCAAGAATCAACCCTTCAAACATTATGTTCAAATTAAGGCCTGAATAGGGAGTCCTCTAACATGAGAGAACATCATTAAAGCATTCAAATGCAGCCATTATTCCATATTCAACCTACTATCTTATAACATCCTCCATCTTTTCAACCAACCAATCATAAGCATCTTATTTTACATTATTGATGTCATTCATATGCTGATTGAAAATATGTCTATCATCTGTATTTCTTGTCCAACACATCTTCTAGCATATCGTATCAACATAACTAATTCCCATCTATCTTATTGTTTTCTTAAAGTTCTCCCTAAGGTACTTTAAATAGAACCTGTGTTGCCTAGGTAATATGTCCTCACAACAAAAAAATAATCCCAAAATGTCGATCTGATACTATACACAGGTTCAATCGTAAAGTAATCACAGGTAACAACTTGTATACAGCTCTTAAAAATTATCACCATGACTCATTTCGCTCAAATTCTACTACTACAATGCTATTAAGAAAAGACCATTATTTGCATCGACTCTAATCACACTAAGTAATATTTTTTGATATTTTTATAAAAGAAATATCCCATCAAAGCTAAGAATTGTCATATAGTAGCTCTAACCCTCTATGAATGGTTTGAAATCCCTAAAAGTCATTGAAAATGATTTGTGATATCAGATTATTTTCTATATATAAATCATCTCATTACATTACAAATAACATTCATCAACTTATATAATGAATAATATAACTCCTCCCAACCACCAAAAATAGTTTGTATAATCTTTCATCTAGCATCCCAAGCTTTCACATGAGAAATACATATGTTAAATTTGACTTCTATTTATTATATTATCTTCCTTAGCTTTAAGTCGAATGATAGGAAGAATAAAATAACAATAAAAATAGGATGTGTATTGTCAGTGGCAGCCCACTAAAATTTTATGTGCACGGATATGTTGATAAGTTATAATTGAAAATTTTTATGCACCTACTAATCTTTTACTTTTAGTAGCATGTAATCTCTAATATTGTCTTAATGGTTGTTTATGGTGCACACATTTAACAAAATATCACATTTTATTTGAATTAATGATACAATATTCTACATTATTTACTATGCACTAATCATTATTTATGTATTATAAATCAGCTTTTGCTTGAAAAAAAAATATTTTCTATTAATTCATCAAGAATCAACCCTTCAAACATTATGTTCAAATTAATTATTGGACCATCAACATTGTCATCCTCATCCTAATCTTTAGTGGTATGAGAAGCATGGATGCATTCTTTGGTAGACATCATTATGTCTAGGTTATTTATATTAGCCACTGAATACTTTCTAAGCAAGTCATATTCTATAATTTTGGTTGTGCCTATGTCTATAGTTGCATCATCATCACTAAAATTTTCACTTGTACCAGTATCCATTACCTATCCATATGTAGCATAATTTGTGCATAATCTAGTGCACGATCAGCTTTTATTTAATTGCTATGGTTAATGGGTTCAATGCATGAATGTCATGATGGGTTGTTAAAAAATGTAGATTTAATTTCTATGAAAATTTTGAAATTGTTCAAGTAATAATTTAAAATTTTAGGAGATACTTATGTCATACTTATATGTTTGAAAGTTCATGAGGTATGATCCAAAAAAAAAAACTCAATCTGAAGCTGTATGGTGGCTGAGGAAGTAGTTTTCAATTTGCTGGTGGGCTTTTTCTTTGAAGCCTTTAACATAACACATTATGTAATTTCATCATCCTTAATGGGCAAAATGTAGATCAGATCAAAGCGCTTATAATCATTGGATTAATTTTAAAGCATGGCTTAAGCATTAAATTTCCAAAGTGGTAGCACCAACCTCCAACGTAGTGCAAAATCATCAGCTACTGCCCATCATAGACTAACATTATGATTGATAGTTGTTGACTCATTATGATTATATTATCTCAAATCAATTTTTAGTTGAATTAAAAATTAGTTGCATTGCTCTAACAAAACTATCAAAAATTTAATAAAAGTAATAAAAATAATAAATTAGTAATAAATATTAAAAACAATATCAACATTTCTAATAATAATAATAATCATAATAATAATAATAATAATAATAATAATAATAATAATAATAATAATAATATAATAATACAAATACAAAAAATAATAACAATATCAATAACATTAATAAAAATATTGAAAATAATAATAATAATTTTAATATTAATAGTAAAAATAATGATAACAATTAGAATAAAAAATGTAGTAATAATAAGAAAAATATAAGAAAGTTAATGATAAACATAATAAGATAAAAGTTACTAACATATTTTTATTTTATAATTTTATTTTATTTTATTTATATTTTATTAAAAATAAAACTTATTTAATTATACTTATTATTTTAAAAAACAGTCAAAACATATTTTAAATGTTCTGAATATTTTTAAAAACAATATTTTTTATTTTAAAAAATAAAAAATAAAATCACATAAAAAATTACTCTAAATAAACATATTTTCAAAAATAACATAAAAATAAAAACAAAACATCCCAAACAGAGCAATAAAAAGTAATAAAGGAAAATTGTAAACATTCAAATTTACCCTTCCCCTCAGCTGACTATCCTAAGTCTCTTCAAGGCATTTGTTGATTTATCACAAAAGTACAATATTGCATATAATTCAGCACATCAAAAAGTCTAAATGTTATTTATGACTAATTTTTTATTTATAAAATAAAATTAATTCACAAATGCAAATAACTTGATACTTATTATTTGCAATTAAATCGCATGATTTAAATAAAATTAAAGATATGAATTTTTCTAACTCATAGAACAAGGATTTAATTACACAAAATAATAGAAAATCATTTACTACAAAAATAATAATTTATACAATAGCACTTGATATTTATAAATTAATCACATAATTTTGTATTAAAATCAATTTTTTATATTTTTCACATTTATTATAATTTCAGACATTATGTTTCTTAATATTGTTCATTTCTAGATAGAAAGAAATACACATCGCAAAAAGTAGCCTCACTTCATCTCTACAAGAGTTGCCATACTTCACCCAAAACACTTATTCCGCTGTACAAAGCCTCGCAAGTAAGATCTCTTCGCTAATTGTTAAGAGGTTTGTAGAGAGCAACGGTCACATACTTGGACTGGAACCTGTGGGTTAAATTAAGTGCGACAAGTGACTGTGAAGCCCACCCCTTCTCAATGAAGACATGGTTGAGCTCTACATGATGTGGCTTCCTGAAAGATGAGTTCAACTCCAACACCTTCGAGCTCGGCGCCATGAGAGGAAGCTGTGGCGGGAGGGCGGGCGGCTCCTTCGCAAAATCATCGTCCGCCGGGAACATCCTCCTGTAACTAGACTCCGGCGAGGCAGGTGGCTCAAATTCAGAAATGCTTTCCAGATTCTCCGGAACATAGTCCTAAGCCACCAATCCAACAAGAAGGCGAGAGACAAGAAATTAAATAAAGGACCTTTCTAAGCTATCATGGAGTTGAGAAGGTAAAAAAAGAATGGTTTTGAGCACTCACAGTGACTTTAAGAATGTTCGCTGTATCCCCTGTGAAATCAGCCATGTGAGGAAGATCTGGAATGAACCTCCATTCGCCATCCACTATGAACTTGTAGTGGTATATTCCTGTGGAGAGGACCAGCAAGATGGAGTGGTCTTTGCCAGAACGGTACAACGGTCTCCTGAGGATTTTTCTCTGATATTTATACATTATTTTGGACCAAAACAACTGTGGAGTTGCAAGATTGATTGATGATGAAGAAGTTCTTGTTTGAAATGTTTTCATACCTTGAGGTCCAGTTGTCCCATGAGCCTTCCACTGCAACGTCATTTCCGCCATGATACCATGATATCAATGTGGGAATACCCTTTTTGAGAGAAGCATCTGAAGGGATTCGAGAGTCGTTCGCCCACAATTGATGAATTTGAGGACCATCAGAAATTCTCTGAAATGGAGATAACGGAAGCTGGAACGAAAACAAAAAAAAAAAGACTTTTGTATCGACTATAGCATGCTGAAAATATTTAAAATGGTTTGAATAACCATATAGCAGCCAGTGACAGAAAAAAATGACGTAATTTTAACTTGTGAGAATTTTGCAACAGGGAAGTTTATACAAATACCTATTGTTCAATATTAAAGTTGATATGGAATATTTGACCTATGAATAAGATAAAATTCGACAACATCACTGGGGACCTCACACATTTCATTATTATAAACAGAAAAACCACAATTTGATGAAGAAATCATGCATATTTGTGAGAAAAGAACTTAAATAGGAAGAAAGATTGAAAGAAATTTATTTCTCAACGATTCAACATTTATTATACTTAATTTTGAATGTAACAAGAGCATGCTCGGGCAGCATTATGATAGTCAGTTTTTACTAACATAGTATATAAGTGGTAAAGCACAAAAATATGCTTGGTCATACTTCATTATGTTTTAATCTGTTTTGTGGCTATGCTTATAGCCCATGAAGCCTCGATCCTCCGAAGGGGTAATGACTACTATGCTTTGTAACATATTAATGGAATTAACAACAACATTGGTAGCAGGTCAATTATTGATAGTAGGTCAATTATTTTTACGGAAGGCTATCACAATGATCAAACTTAAGGCAAGAAAAGAAAATAAAAGGATGAAGTATTTTGTAACATAACCAACACTTATTTCATGTAAGCAAAAAATTTAATATTATTTTGTGGAGCATGATTGTGTCAAACAATTGAGAAAGTACTATCAATTCAGCCTTCAATTTCACCGGCCGAGCTCAACGGTGAGCTCGCTGGTAGATCACAGGGGGTAGCGCATCACCTGCTCGAGGGTTCGAGGGCGAAGACAACACCTTGGTGCTAGAGAATGGCACATTAGTGTCAAGATTAATGTGATTTTGCCAAAAAGATAGAGGAGCCAAAGCCTTAGAACTATGACATAATACTGTGGCATTTGAACCTGTGCAGAGGAGCTAAACCGACAAAGTGGTCAGCGCCTAAGTGCTACTTTCACGGCACTACGAAGCAACAGCTCATTTTCAAGCAGTTTTTTTGCAGTTTAAGGTGTTGTTACATTGTTGTCTTGTGTGTGTATGCGAAAAGTGTGTGATATAGAGTGAGTGAGGCTTAGAGACTACTAGAAAAGCTTGAGTGAATCCTCAATTTTCTTCATAATAGATTCTTTGTGTAGTGTGGCTCCATAGTTTTCTTTTGATATTTTCCATATAAAATTAGGTGTTCTTGCTGTTTTTGATTTTGTTTGTTTCATTTTAAGCTTGATCCAATTTTCTCGATTCTTCTCCCAACAACTAGTATTAAGGCCAATGATTTTTGGTTCAAGTGGGAGCAATGATCAACGAAACAAGGTATAGGATTATGAAGTTCAATGATTTGATCTTCATTTTTGGAAGATGCAAATCGAAGATCTACTATATCAAAAAAAGTTGTATTTGCCACAATGGAATTACCAAAGAGTCAGAATCGATGAATGAAAAAAATGAGAAGTACTTGATCGAATAGCCCTAGATTTGATTCAACTTTCACTTTACTTATTCATTACTTTCAACATTGTTAAGGAGAAGACTAATGTCGATCTCATGGCTGCACTAAGAAGAACGTATGAGAAGCCTTTAGCTTTAAATAAAATTTTTTTAATGAACACTTGATTCAATATGAAGATGATAGATGGTAGTTCAGTATTTATATATTTAAATAATTTCAACATTGTAACAAATCAATTATACCCTGTCATCATCAAGTTTGATGATAAGGTTCGAGCTTTATTATTTCTATCTTCATTGTTAGATGGCTGGGATGGTCTAGTTACTGTGGTAACTCTTCATGAATTGCAAAACTGAACTTTAATAATGTTGTAAGGTTAACATAAACTCAGTTTTATTAAAGTTCAAAAATAAAGGTGATCTAGGAAAGGTGTATCTAAGAGATAATAAGGCTTATAACATTATAGAAAATGGTGATGTTGATATTATATTGACAGATAGATCAATTTGAAAATTAAAAGATGTCGGACATGTTTTATAATTAAAGAGAAATCTAATCTTTGTTAATTAGCTTGCACACTCAGGTTATGTGATTGTTGACCGCAATGTTTACTACATAAAAGTTCAGTCAAAAATTGATTTCTGCAATACGCAATCGAAATGCATTAACATCGTAAATATTGAAACCCTTTGATTGACGAACTTCTTCCATCGCGTGTTTAGAATGTCAAAATTGATCAAAATATACATATTGCACAATTCGCCGATCGAACAATGAAGAAAATTTATCGACGCACCTACGCGCACATCGGAGTCGAGAGGCTGCGACGATGCCCAAACGACCTTTGTTGGTGAAATTGATCACCCCCTTAACATTGAAACGTTGAAACCTATCAAATGAGATTGTCCCCGCAATTCGAACACGAATGTCAAGCGGTCGCGACGGGAATTTTGAATCGAAATTGACCCGATTGACGACAACCAAAAGAGCGCTAAACGACCGCACTGCTAAACATCAAAATAATCATAGATTGATATCCAATTTATCTGTGTGGTGATACAATCGCGAAAAGTCAAAATTAGAGTTTATTTTATCTCAAATAAGAAATGGAAGCCTATCTGTATATACCTCTCTTAATACCTAAACTTAAAGAATTCTATTCATAATCTCGACTCCTATTCCACGCGCTGCAACTCCCTCGTCTGCTCCGCACTCTCTCTCGATCGAAGGCCAACTGAACGATCCCCTCTCTTACATCTCCATAAACGCACTCTCGGTTGAATAAGCGGCAAGCCCCCCTCTCGCCCATTTCCAGTGAACTTGCAAGAGTCAAAGCCTCCCGTTCACCTGGCTGCAAACCGAATGAACATTAAGCCTCCCTCTCACACTCACTCCTGTTCAGCCGAGCGACATTCTCGATCCCACCTATTCACACAAACGGACGACAGCAGCCATCCGCCCTTTCCAAAGCCTGTCCGACGCTCTCTCAGTTAAGCAATTGAATCCCCTGTAGTTCGCTTCTTTCCCATCCTAGAGCTGAACCTGATTCCTGCCCTCATCTTTCCCACACGAGGTAGTCGTTCCCTACCTCACGATCAGCTCCGATCCATCCCATTTGTTGGACTGCAACGATGGCTACTCATCCATATAAAAAAAAAAGATAAATAAACATATCAGCTCCATAGTTCCCTTTCATTTCCTACTTTCATTCTAGCCAAATCTGATTGGCCAACACGTGCAAGGCATTTAGACCTCCTACCCTATCAACCTCCATTTGACAACCCCTTGCTTTTCTATTTTTAGTTTTCTCGCATAGTTATTGTGATAGATGAAGAAGAAATGAGAATATATATCTCTTTAGAATTAATGAAGTGTCATTTGTGTTGTTTCAATACGGTGGGGAAATCTGCTAGACATAAATACTCGTATATGCTGCTTTAGCATGGCGAGGAAATCAGAATATTTTTTATACAGGTTTGAAGGCCTATGCGACGCTTTTCATAAGCATGGTAGGTGCAATAAAATCATTCGGCCATGGTGTCGCAAGACACTACTATGCACGCTTCCCATAAGCGTGGTGGGAATACCTTAGCACTCCCGATGCAGCCCCCTATAAGGGACTGAATTTCATTTCAAATACATGTGCATATGCCTGTTTAGTATTTTAAATTCCTATATGTGCTGCTTTAATACAATTGTAAATATTTGCTAGACATAAGTACTCGTGCATGCTGTTTCAATGTGGCGAGGAAACTAGGATGCTTTTTACGCATGTATTGAAGGCCTATGCACACTTTCTTAAGCGTGATGGGTTTGGAAGACCTCTTAAGTCGCGGTATCGCAAGACACCTACCATGCACGCTTCCCATAAGCGTGATGGAAAGACTTTTGCACTCCCGATGCAGCCTCCTACACGGGGATGACGCCGGGAGGTTGCCGAATTTCATTCCAAACACCTATGTATTGGAGGCCTATGCATGCTTTCTTAAGCGTGATATGTTTAGAAAACTCTTTAAGCCGTAGTGTCGCAAGACACTAACTATGCATGCTTTCTTAAGCATGGTAGGAAGGCTATATCACCCAAAAGCAACACCCTATGCAGGGACGACGTCGAGAGGCTGCTGAAATTAGGATTGACAAAGAGCTTAATTATTTAATGCATAATAAACTTTAAGCTCAAAATTAAAATCTGAATTTCAATTGCAGATATTGAAGGTCTATGCGCATTTTCTTAAACGTGGTAGGTTTAGAAGACTCTCAAGCATAATATCAAGACACTATGCATGCTTTCTTAAACATGTGAGGAAGGCTATAAGCAGCTCCGGCGGCGCATCGTGAGTCTACCGAAATTTGGATTGACAGAGGACTTAATTAATTTAATGCAAAATGAACTCTAAGCTCAAAATTAAAATCTGAATTTAAGATGTAGGTATTGAAAGTCTATGCATGCTTTCTTAAGCGTGGCAGGTTTAGAAGACTCTCTAAGTCGTAGTATCGTAAGACACTGACTATGCATGCTTTCTTAAGCATGATAAGAAAACTCTAGCACTCCCGATGTAGCCCCAATGCGGGGATGACGCCGGGAGGCTACACAGCAATACCGACTACATTGTTCTACGATAAAATATAAGAGGAAAATGTTTCTTGACAAATAGCATGATATACTTTGATTGAATATTATGGATATTAAGAATTTTGGTCTTAAGATTAGATTAACTTAAGTAGTTGTAATCCTTACATTGTTTGACAAGGAGGAAGATAAGCTCTTTGCCCTTCATGCCAAATGAGCCCAACCCATAGAATGATCCTAATCTAGAAGAGTCTTGGTGATTTAGGTTCACCCTCCTTGTTCTTCCTTGATAAGGGATGAGAGGTATTAAGGAAGAGGGCTAGAGAGGGTGATCAGGAAGAGGCGTGCTAGGAGGGAATGTGTGTGATTAAGCTGCACAAGCTTAAGGTGGTTGTTGACATCCATATATCTAGCATAAGTTAGGTCAAGCAAATTTGGAGAATTTGACGAATCAAAGATGCGGTGTTATGCAAATCGAAGTCCAAAATATCTTGATCGACGCTGCTAGTTGAAATGACCTTTGATCGATTAACGGATTTAGTCATTGCATTCAAAACGTCGAATTGATCATATCGTATCGATCGGCGATTATCAAGGTTGAGTCGTCAAAACGGTCACGCTCATATCGGAGTCGGGAGGCTGCGGCGATGCCTAAATGATCTCCGTTAATAAAATTGATCACGATGTTAGCTCCAAAACATCGAAACCTATCAAACGAGACTATTATTCGATTTGGGCAGTCTCGTGAGCGGCGGCGGTCGGGCGATAATCTCGCATTTTGAACCAAAAATGACCCAATTCATCACCGAATTGAATCAAACGACCTCAGATCGGGAAATGGACCACGCCATTGCATATAAAATGTCAAAATTACCTAGAATAGACATCCAATTTGACTAAAATTATCACGCTTAAAATTTTGTCAAAATGTGCACGTATTTCGAGATAAATCTACCTAATTATCTCTTAATCACATCCGGTCATCACCTTCGAACTTGCAGCTGCCCATCCCCGAGCCTGTACCTCCCATTCAACCAATAATAGGCCGCCACGTCCCCTTCCCCATACTACTCACATGTAGACTTTCTAATTTCCCTCTCTTCTTGTTCATCCCGTGGACACGCAAGGCCGAAACAAAAAAAAAAACTCGCAGCCTCCCTCTTTCTCCCAAGCGACCGAACTCCTCTCTGGTTCTCGAGCACAGCAGCTACCCAAGCCAAACCTTTCTCCCGTTCGAACAAACTCCCCTCTCGATTTCTATCTCTTTATGATATTTCTTAACTGCTTCACTATTCGAGCTATGGTGATCGAGAAAGAATATCCGAATCCGAAAACCTCTTCCCTCTCCATGGAAGACGCATCATCGACCCTTCTTTCCTCCTATCTCGTCTCGCAACTGTATCTTGTCCCTCAAGCTCTTTCATACCGAGGAGCAGCTTCGCCTGATGCGCTACCATCGGAAGGAGGACTCGAAAGCCAATGCTCGCGTTTGCTGAGATTTTCGCTAGCCACCGTGATGCATGACAACAGCAGGAGAAGCGCCTCCTCCACAGGATAGAAGCCGCTGCTAACGAGATCACCAAACTACGCTTGGCGATCGGTGAGATGGAACGCTCACAGGACGAGCTTCAGTGTTTCGTTGAGACGCTCCAGTGGGAGCTAGCTGAGCGAGACGAGATGCTCGATTTCATGTCGAGGAGGGCGGAGCCGTAAGAAGGGGAAAATGAGAATAAAAAAAGAAAGACGTAGAAAAAGTGCTGGGCGAGGATGAGGAGGATGAGGCGGTTGTGGCGATGACTACTCATGGATGGGGGGCGATTAGGCCTCCAGAGGTGATGGATCAGGTATCTGACGCATGTTTCGTTGAGCGGAGCGATCTTTAGAAGATGGCGATGATGTACTGCCGAGATAATGCGTTTAGACCAGAGTCGTTGCCACCTTCTGAAATTTCAAAGAGGTGGATGGAGAGTTTGAAGGGAGGATGGCAGATGCCAATTCCATTTCTTTGGAGCCAAGAATCAACTGACGTGATTAATCCCCAAGTGTTCCTCAACTGAAAATTTGGACTCAACTGAACGAGCACACATGCAGAAGCCAGAAACCACTTTGAAATATTTTTTTTCTATGAATGTTGAATACATTTCACAGTGCCAATACATACTAGACAATGCATTGACACCTGTTGCTTTGATGTTGGCTAGTTCAAGCCTTTTGAAGCAAGTGACAGAATACAGTCTTTCTTTGCAGCTGTGACTTGATATCCGGAATTACGTGATAAGCTATCTTGCCACCAGAAGACCTGAATTATAGAATTTTGTAACTGGATCTCTGATTCAACTTTTATGTTGAATTACAAAATTTGGTTATTTGGATGGTGACAGATTCCGGGAGGTTGTGAATGATGCTACAAGTTGCTTCAGTCAGGCAACCATCTGAACATTACTGCATTAGTTTAAAGATACTAAATCAGCTTGTATCTAAGATGATATGTTTGAAAGGCCTCATTATCTTCGGTAGAGTGAGTTTGAAAATACGTTATGCTCAATAAAGCTAACGGGTAGAGGTATATTTGTAGTGTCACGACACCAATTATCTAGTAGAGGCGACGGATCTTGATCACCTCACATGTGAGGAGAAGATCTTTGGAGTCGAAATTTATGATAGAAGATTTAATTAATTTAACGCAAAATGAACTCTAAGCCTCAAAATTAAAATCTGAATTGAAATTGCAGATGTTTGAAGACAATATTTGTTATGCTTTCGGTAAAATAATAGAAAACCCAATGTGCTGAGACATTGGCCATTATCTTCGGTAGAGCGGCGGAAGTGAATAACCTCCGTCTGATCCCCATAAAGGGATGATCTTGAGGCTGCGAATTTTGACTAACGGGACTTAAATAAAAATAGATAAAAGTGCTGATGAGCTTAAATTGAGCTTATTTGAGAATGATAAATTAAAGAATAAACTTTCACATAAAATTCTAAAAGTTTTTAAATAAGAATGATCTTTCAGGAGACTTGACAGCTTGCCTACGAGCAAGAATAAACATTGAACACGTTGAACTCATAAGGCTGAAAATTTGTCAACAAGGATGAATCAAATTTCAGTGAATGAACTTGTTGACAAAGACAACTCTAGGATTCACATTAGGCTTACAAGAGACAGATGATTGATTTCCAAATGAAAATTGAATTCAGGCAATACTTAATGGTGAACTTATATGGGAGTTTGATAACTCACCCATGAGCAAGAGCATTACTCAATAACTTATTTGCAAGTATATATTAATGAGACAAAATAACTTGCCAATGAGTATGAACAAAATCATTTACTAAATATTTAGATTATGAGACAAAATAACACTACCATTGCTGATCCCAAGTCCGGATGTGAAAAGTGGAGGGTTTCATTAGGTAGTCGACAGCCAGTGTAAAACTTGTCGAAATAATCATGACATGAATCCTTTAAATCATTGTGTTAATCTAGCGTCACTGGAAAAAGCTTGTATGGCTTGAATATAGTGAAAAATGTCTTTGAGCATTGCGTGCGGTGTGATGTTAAATACAAGGTTCCCACATTATGGACGGATGCGGGCAAAGAAGTTAGTCCATGATACTAGAATTAGGTTAAGATCTTAGAATATAGGTACTCTTACAGGTAAATTAATGGAATTAATAGATATTATGGTTCATAGAAAGATAAATATTTTATGTGTTCAAGAAACTAAATGGGTTGGGGAGAAGGCCAAGGAGATTGATAATTTAGGTTTTAAACTGTAGGTGTGATTATAAATAAAAGTTTGAAGGATAATGTTATAAATATTAATAGATGTGGAGATAAAATTATAGCTCTAAAGATTATTGTTGATTCTAAGATTATCAATGTTATAAGTGTCTATGCTCTCAAGTAGGTTTAGAGGTAAGAAAAATTTTGGAATGAATTAGAGGGATTAATACAAAGATCATCTTGAAGAAAAATATTTATTGAAGGATATTTAAATGAACATGTTGGTAGAGTGGTAGAAGATTTTAAAGTATTCATGATGGTTATGGATTTGGGTAGTAATGAAGAATGTAGGACTATATTAGATTTTCTTTGTAAACATGATTTTGTAGTTCTTAGCAACTTTATTTAAGAAAAAAGATGAACATATTATTACTTATAAAATGGATCTAGTAAAACACAGATTGATTATTTTATGATAAGAAAAATAGATCGTTTAGATTGTAAAGATTGTAAGATCATTCCAAGTGAAAATTTAAGTACCCGACATCGATTGTTAATTTTATATTTTAAGATGAAAGGTTGTAAGAGAAAAAATAAATCAAATTATTGTCTTAGAATTAGATGGGGACATTTAAAAAACACAAATAAAAATATTTTCAAGAGCAAGCTACAAGAGATTAGAATTTGAGATGTTCATCATGCGGAAGCTAACATTATGTGAGAAAAAATAACAAGTGAAATTAGTTCTTAAAGATGTCTTGGAGAATCAAAGAAAAACGTCTTTTAATAAGAATAGTTGGTGGTGGAGTTAGTGAAAAGATAAAAAATAAAGTATTGTTATAAAACTTGGTTTTAAATGCTTCGGAGAATTGAGAAAGATATAAAGTAGTCAGAGATTAAGAAAGTAGTATATGATCAAAAATTTAACTTTTAGTGATTTATACAATATATTAGATACCAAAGAAGATGAAAGATGTATGTATAAATTAAGCCAAGAGATAGGAGAAGTAAAGCGTAGTTGAGTGAGGTGTATTAAGGATGAAAATAAAAAAAAAAATTTTAGAAAAGGATATTGAAAATAGGTGGATGAGGTATTTTGATAAACTTTTTAATGAAGGATCTGAAAGTACGATTGATTTTAGCAACCTTAATACCCTAAACAAAAATAGAATTTCATTTTATCATCATATTAGTAAATGAAGTTAGTGAAGCTTTAAAGAAAATGAAATGTGGAAAAGCGACCAGGATAATATTTCAATAGAAGTGTGGAAATGTTTAGGAGATCGAGGAATTTCTTGGCTTACAAATCTTTTAATATCATTTTAAAGACTAAAAGATGTCGGATGAGTGGAGAAAGAGTTTGTTGGTTCACATATTTAAGAATAAATGTGATGCACAAAAGTGTGCAAATTATAGAGGAATTAAGTTAATGTCTCATACATTAAAATTATGGGAGAAATTGAGTGAGTATGGGTTACGATGTGATACGAAGTTTCTCCTGTCAGTTTAGTTTCATGCAAGATCTACTATGGATGCTATACATTTGTTAAGGGTTTGATGGAGAAGCATAGAAAGTAAGGAGGATCTACATATGATATTTATTGATTTAGAGAAAGCATGATAAAGTTTGAGATGTTCTTTGGAGAGTTCTAGAGCAGAAAGGAGTTAATATTGGTTATATTCAAGTCATTAAGGATATGTATACTAGAGCTGTTACTTATGTCCAAACACAAGGAGGATTGACAAAATATTTTCCTATTTCAGTTGGATTACATCAAGGATCACTTTAAGCCCTTATCTTTTTTTACTTTAGTTATGGATGTTCTTCTTAGGCATTTACAAGAAGATGTACCTTAGTGTATACTTTTCGATGACATTCTTCTTGTTGATAAGACTAGAGGAGTCCAACGAAACTTGAATTATGGAAGTCAACTCAGAGTCTAAAGATTTTCGTTTAAGTAGATCTAAAGCGAATATATGGAGTGTTATTTTAGTTGTAGAAGTTAGTGGTAGTGTTGTGACATTAGGTGAACAAGTCATTAATAAGAGTGGCGTTTTAGATATTTAGGCTCTATTGTTCAAAATGATGGTGAAATAGATGGAGATGTTATTAGTAGAATTCAAGTTGGATGGTTGAAGTGGAGGAATGCATCGGCTTTTATGTGATAGAAAAATTCCACTTAAACTTAATGGAAAATTTTATAAGATGGTGGTAAGATCCGATGACTTATGGTGCGAGAATGTTGGCCAATAAAAGAAAGCATAAGACTAAGTTAAGTGTTACGAGATGAGGATGCTTAGGTGGATGAGTGGCTTTACTCTTAGAGATAGAATGCAAAATGAGTATATTCGGAAAAAGTTGGAGTAGCTCCAGTGGTAGATAAGATTAGGGAGAGTCGCCTTAGATGGTTTGGCCACATAAAGCGTCGGCCATCCGATGACCCGATTAGGAGAGTAGATGCATTAGATTTTCCTTATGTTAAGAAAGGTTGAGGTAGACCTATAAAGACTTAGTTAAGATGTATAAAAAATGATCTTAGTATACTTGATTTAAATGAGAATTTGATACATAATGGACCACTGAGACGAAGGATTTATGTGGCCACCCAAGTGGGATTAAGGCTTGTTGTTGTTGTTGTTGTGATGTATTTGATGAACTAAAGATAGCCAGAAGAATCTAAAGTAGACTTATGATGAGCTTATAAGCTAATCAATAAGCACGGATGAAACTTGTTTAGTATTTCAAATTCAATAAACAAAGAGACAAATACAAATGATGGTACGATACTCTGAATTAAATAAGAGCTAAAATACACGTCGGATGCACTGCATTAATCTAGAACCAAGTCGTTGGCTTAAATTCTAAATAGATTTCAAATGTATTAATTTTGCATAAATTATGGAGCCAACTATCACTTAATTTAAGTGCTTCAGAATTTGTACAATCATTTGAAAGAGATGGATTCTTGTACAAACTGTAAAACAATCGTCAATTCAATTTGATCTTTTCAAGATTCGTACAAGTATTTTAAATAATCCAGATGGGTCACGTTATCTTTGAATCTTTGGAGCTTAATACATTTGATTCCGATTTGGTGCTTTGGGGTGAGTTAGTTAATAAAACCTAAAAATTCAATTATGCTATATAAAAAATTTAATTTAATAAAATTAGAAGCCATTACGTAAAAAAAAGATAAATCTATTAAGATCATTGTTAATGTAGCTTCTCATTTTAAAACTCTCAAGGAAAGTCTCAAAATCCTCATCTTTAAAGTTGATAAGGTTTTAAGGTATAAATTTTGAAGTAAAAAATCATCTCGATTGTGCATTGAGTCGGGTTAACAAAACCTAATATTGTTATTCTTTCCGGCGAGAAAATTTACGGGCTAATTTTATTATATGATAGTATAACAACTATCTCCTAACTCTCTAATAATGGCTGAGTTGATTGAAGATATCAACTGAAAGGGTTATTATTATCAAAATCTATAAAATATTTATATTGATATTCCAAATTCAAAATTCAATATAAATCTAAATCATCATATTATTAAATTAATAGAATTGACGGATCTAAAATAATAAATTAAATAATCAAAGCAATTTATTTTTTATGATATTTGAAGATATGAGCGGAGGGTCATCATTATCAAAATATCTAAGATATCATATTTAATAATTTCAAATTCAAAATTAAAGTATAAATCTAGATCGATCCTTTATTCTTAAATTAATAGTCAAATGATGCGTAAATAAACTAAATGATTAAGCAGACTTATATACCCTGATGATGGCTGTGTTAAATGAAGGTTTCAACCGGAGTGGATATCACCATCCAATTATATTCAAGATTTAATATCAAATCAGATAAATTCAAATTTCATGTAACTATAAAAAAAATTATAAAAGAAACTTAATTTAAATGCTTAAATGAAAATCATCAATCTAAAAAATTAAAAGCAAAACTTCATTGTTTGTTGAATGTAATAATTAAGAAAACTCTAACTCACAAGAAATGTCGAGTCAGTGTATTCCATATTCACTCTCAATCAATCTAAGTATTGGGGCGTGGCTGTGTCCTCACGACCATGTGGTTTATTTAGTCAGTATGATGCGGTTAAGACTAGAGTCCTGATCGGGTGATTGTCACCAAATGACACTATTATATTACGCGCGTAGTAGTATGCTCTCCCGATATATATATTTTGAGTTGTGAACCATAGGTGCACTTGATAGACAAAAAACCTCATTTAAGGTAGACTTAAGTCTATCTCCTTATACAAACACCACCCCAAATCTACAAAAGTTTTCATAGATGACGCAATCCATGGCTGCTGACAAGGATCATTCGGTTAGGTTGGTCATTCTATTCGGACTACGGACGACGGTCAATGAGAACCATATGATCTTGATCGGGCGCATCATCGTTCTACCAACCATCCGCTTTAAGTTGAAATGATGAACTTCATAAATTTATAATTTTAAGCTCGCATCTTCTTATATCTTTATATTTAGCGATCTAATAGTAACTTTTAATCGAAAGTTCTCTCTTAATATTAGGATGGGTAATTAATTATAGGTGTTTACGCCTATACAAAACCTGGAACCATATCTAAAATTCTCACAAAATGCTGATGAAATCTCCGGGTAGTGTCTTATCTATCATTTCATCTCATTACGAAAAATGTCATAAATGAAACTCTCTTAATCGAGGGTGTGGCATTTTCCATAATAGGTAAGAGAGAATTAAGTTATAGAACAACCATGAGATTTCTTTCATTCATAGAATATAGAATAAGCTAACAGAAGCATAGAGCACTTTATATAGATGAGGGAAACTATCATTAAAAAATAATATAATGAAAAACATATCCATCTCATTCTAAAAATTAAAGGTGTAATCTGGTGATGACATCAAATCAATGCAAAGTTTTGAGATGTACTGCATTGCAGACACATTGAGATTATTTCATTTATTTAGCTATTTTTAGATTATTTTTAACATATGTACTTTAACTCCATGAAAATAAATAATTCAACCTATCTTTTTCTTAAGTTTTATTCAGATTATAGGATTTTAATAGATTTAATATTAAATTAGTATAAATTATCCACGTAACCTTATGAAGAGCACAAATCCATTTATTTCCAAAACTTTAAGTGCATCGTATATGTGGTAAAATCCCACCAGTAGCAAACTCATTTATGCCAACTCAGATACAAAATCAAGTATATAGGACCCAGTCAATAATATAGGCCACGATCCACTCAATTATAAGTACCCAAATGACTTAGGCACAACATTATTCAACATGACTATAAACTAACCCAACAACCTAGAAGGGCCACAATATTGTGGCAGGGTCAATTATATGGCCCCAAATCCTCATAGATCGATATCACACCATTGCTTGGCGGCTCAGGAGATTATCAACAAGTTTCAACACTCTACATCTAAAGATGGCTTCATGGCACTCAAAATTGACATGGAGCGAGCTTATGATAAAATGAGTTGGGAAACTCTTGCTCTTGTCCTCCATAAAATGAGAATGCCAAACAAATTTCAGTGGCTTCTCCAATGTGTCTCCTTCCTCCTTTGCACTTCTTACTCAATGGCCAAGAACAAATTGGATAAAAGCCCATTGTGGGTTTTACAAGGCTGCCCACTATCTCCATACCTCTTTTACTTTGCTGAACTCCTCTCCATGGCCATCAACAAAGAAATTGGTGTTCCCATAGCCAATGGGGGGTAATATATCCCACTTTATGTCGGCGACATCCTCATCGCCAGCATCCATCCATCTTAAATCATCATCGAGTTCTAGATGATTATTGCGGCTAGGCAGAACAGCAGTTAACACTACCAAGAGTGCTATCATTTTCAGCAAAACCATTCAGGTGGAAAGCAAGGATTGCTCATGGGGTTCAAGAAGGTCAAGAGCTTGAATACTTAGGCATCAAGTTGGTGAGAAAGCGAAAAGCTGCAGATTTTGCGGTTAACCAAGAAGGCAAGAGAAAGGATAAGCCATTGGGGTATTCGGCATTTATCTATGGGCGGTTAACTCCACTAATCAAGTCTTCTTTACTCGGCATTTCCATGTATCAAGTTACTCACACCTTGGTACCCAAAGCATCACCAATGAGATAGAGAAACTTGCTCGGTGTTTCCTTTGGCAAGGAGGCCAATGGCTTACACTACATTGCTTGGGAAAAATCTGCACACCTGAAATGGCGGACTTGGGCTGCATTGGTAGAGAGGTGGCATGGACCTCTCGATCCAGTTAACTTGGGAGTTTCTTAACAAACCAAACACACTCTACACAAGTGTCTTTTGGAAAGATATGGAAGAATATTTGGCAACAAAACACAAAAGGAGTGACTCCATGTGGAAAATCATCACCGATGGGGCAAAAAATCTGAGAATTTGCGTTGGAAAATTATGCGGTGAGGACATTGACTTCACAAATCTTTGCATGGATCGTGACTGGCGGCCAAATGGCCTACCTTAACATGGAAAATTCTGATTGAGCATTGCCAACTGATTCGACCAATCTTTGGAATTTGGAGAAAGGCTGCGGTGTTGTTTGGCAACCTTATGGTGATCGCATCTCAAAATACAAATCGGACCAACCAACATCGGGATCAGCTGAAATCAAGAACCGGGAACCACTATCACCTCATAGTTTACTAAGGTATCTTTGCTGAAAAAGAAACATCAGTTCCAATTGCAAAAGCTGAAACTTCCCCTAGGGAAAGAATTTTACGGTGGAGGCTAATCGACATGCTATACCAACCAATTGTTGGTTGGCTCGTCAACTAGCGGAAAACACTATGTGCCCTTGGGGATGCAACCGGGAGGAAGATATTGAGCATAATGCTCCATTGCACCCTTACCAATGCTATAATTCAGATTCTTGCAAAATGGGGTTCTCAATTCTATTTTCAACAACAATTGATCTCCTTCAAGCCATTCAAATGTGCAACCAGTGTGTTGGGTATAAATCTTCTTGTCTTTGTCATCTACCAAGTGCGGAGGGCGTAATGCTAAAAGCATGGCCGTAGCCATGGCACCCCATTCTCAATTCTTGAATCCATCCTCTCCTCCTTCCCCCGAAACATGGACATCACCCGACTGATCAAACCTCTATGTGGTGTCCTCCCCTCTGGTTGGATCAAGCGAGCGTGGATGGATCCTTGCTCTAATGGGTGGTATTCTTTGTGGTCTTAAGGGATGACAATGGAAACTTCATCAAAGCTATGGGTCATTGTTTCCAACATTGGGACAACCGTGGAATTAGCGGCCATGCTCTACATTGAGCGTCATGGAGCCTTGGATGACATGGTCTGAGGCATAGTCATTGAAGGGGATAACCATTGGGGTGGTGGACCACCTCAAGCTCTCTCTTGAGTGAGATATGGCGACCGACCTCCGAGGCTCCCATAAGCTTTTGAAGCTTCCCAGTTATTTTTTACACAAGATCTAACTTACTTTTGTCAGATATAGCTACTTGCTTTGATTTTGTATGGCATAGCTTAGATAAACACTATTCCTCCATGAGTTTTAGTGCTTTTGGAGGATAGGAAACATGTCTTTGTTAGTAGTAGTTTTCTTTCTTTTTTGCAACTTTATAACTTGTAGGTCTTTTCTTTATCAATACAAATGCATCTTTTCAAAAAAAAAAAAAAAAAATCCTCTATGCCAGCTTGGCTAAGCCTTATGCTACTAAAACAAAGAAGATAATATCAAGTATGTTAGGTGCTAGATTAGTTGTACGATATAATATGCCAACATCAATCAAATTCTAACACATTTCAAGCATTAATGGTCACACATCCCACCAGCCATTAATTAGCAAGGATTTCACCGGACTAAGAGAAGACTCCAAATTAACAATAATAATCTCAAATTCCATGAGAGAACATCATGAAACTTAGCTCTCTCATATAAAAAAGTTTTTTTTTTCAATTCAAAATATTATAACCAATAATTGATTTAAGTATAAGAAAAGACAATTATGAAGAATTTCTAAAGCAAAAGTAAAATGACAAAAATAAATTTACTGGCAACATAGGCAAGGAAAGGAAATCCTTCTGCTGAAAATAAAAATAACTCGCTAACAATGTATTGCATAAAGATTGAGTCAGTTATGAAGGAATGGCCCCTATAATAGCTTTATAAATGTCTTCTATTTTGTATTTCAAGAATCCTTTTCTCATACCCTCAAAAAAGCACTAAGAAGAAATAAAGAAAAACTCTCCAATTAGCAATAAAACTACCAAGAAAATGACCTCCTACATCATTATTCACAACTCCCAGCTCCTTGAAATATTCTATATGTTAGTCCCTTATGCTTGAAATCAAATCTTCTCAAAAATTAATGTTCACACCTTTGATTTTCTCATTAAACCTAAGGCAAGAATAGGGAAAAGAGCCAGAGTTGAAAATATTTCCAATGGCTAGAAAAAACTAGAGCCTTGCCAAAGAGAACTCCAGCAAACTTTTGTCAATAAAAAAATGCATGTGTACAGTACCAAGGATTATTGCGATCTAAACGCCGTATTAAAGCCATAGCTAAAGAAAGGGAACTAGAAAAAAGTTCCGTGTAGAGCCATGCCAAGTAAATAAAAGGATCCAATCATGGATGAAAGTTTCTCTTAAGTAATATAGCTTGCCAGAATTATTGCTTCTATTCTTGATGACCAGGAATTAAAGCATCTTAGCAATCCAACAAATGAGAAGTCTATAAAGGTAAATCTTGCTTGAACTCGTTCACTAGATGTTTTGTCTACAAATGAAGATCAGCCTACCAATCATAACATCTTCAATGACATGATGAAGGTCAACATAATTATTAACTAATTTGATATGCATAGAACCCCTGTTGACACTAAAAGCTCGATGGATATCCTTTTCCTCCAAACAATAAAGAAGTTGGGTATCAACTAATGTTCTCTCGGCTTTTGGGGGGAGGCGGGAATCCGCCTCTATGTAACGCCAACATGCCTTTATGCTCACACAGTATGAATTTTGTGCCCCAACATCAAATTTACGCCCCAAAAGGCAATTAAGTAACTTTATGCCTTTAAAATTCTCGTAAATAGCCCTAATTAGCTCGTCTCGCATGAGAGGCTCTCGGCTCCCTCAGCTCCATTGCCATTGCAGCCGGCCTTCGCACGTGGACGACGCCACCATCACCATCGTCGGCCTGCAGTGAACCGAAAGGGGTGAAGAAGGTATATGTAACGCTCAAGCACGTACATTTTTTTAGGTTGTGTTCATTCTTCAAATTGTTGGTTATTCCTTAAACCAAAAATTTTTTTTTTCTACACCCATTGTAGGAATGCTGCTTTAACTTGTCAGCCAAGATACATAAGACATAAGAAATGAAAAGGTTGGTATTGCATACCTCAAGCACACTGTATTTTGACTATTTACTAGTCGTTGACTTCAAACTTTCTTTGCAACTTTAAATTAAGTCATCAGCTTGATATCTTCTTCTCCAAGCCATCACTCTTTCAGGAATTCATGTGATGGCTGAAATGAAACTTGATCTATTCTCTTTTTTTTTTTCCTAACTGCTGGGTTCATATGCATGTAATACTTGTCGAATGTATCTTTTTACATGCACAGGAATTTATATTTAAAAGAGGAAAAGTCATTAGAAGTAATTATATTAAAATACTTTTAGAAAAAATAATTTCTCTTATTTCATTCGAAGTAAAATTCATTTTTTTAACTTTTATGTGCAGTGTTTGTGTGATACAAATAATCAGGATGAAGTGGTAAATTTAGCATACCAAGAAGGATTGGATAGTGCCACTAGTAGTTCTATTATCAAGAAGGATTTTGCTTGGCAATACATAATAAGTGCACCTGATGAAAAATATTTCAGATGTAAGTTTTGCAATCAAGTGCGTAGTGGAACAATCAATAGGATGAAATAACATATTGCGGGTACTCCAATAGGTATTAAACCTTGTTCTAAAGTCCCAATTGAAGTTCAAGAAAAATGCAAGAAAATATTAGAAGAAGCTGCAAACAATGTGAAAGTTTCCTTAATGATATTAGAAGTAGTGCAGCAAGTGCAAGTATTAGTGATGATGGAAACTCGAGTTCTATTCCATTAATGGAATCTGCACAAAAGGCCCCAAGAGTTAGAGGTCCAACGGATTCTTTCACTATTTATCAAGCTAGAAACTCTACTCTCAATTCCAAATGAAGAAAGAAGAAAGAAAAGAGGCATGTAGAACAATTGGTAGATTTTTCTATTCAGCTGGATTGGCTTTTGATGCTGCCAATAACTCATATTATGTGCCAATGTTTGAAGTAATTGCTAATTTTGGACCAGGTTTTGTGCCACCATCAATGCATGAGTTGAGAACTTGGATACTTAAAGATGAGGTGGCTTCCATCAATAAGATGTTAGAGAAACATAAGAAGACATGAAGCAAATATGAGTGATCTATAATATCAGATGGTTGGGCGGATGGGAGAAATAGAACTTTAATTAATTTTTTTGTTAATTGCCCAGTTGGTACACTATTTCTAAAATTTGTGGATGCTTCTGATGCTATAAAAAGTGGTGAATTGTTGTTCACTTACTTGGATGTAGTGACTGAGGAAGTTGGAGAGGAAAATGTCGTGCAAATCGTTACGGATAATGGCTCAAATTATGTAAACGCGGTAAAAGATTGATGAAAAAAAAAGAAAGCACATTTAATGGACACCATGTGTAGCACATTGTATTGATCTCATTTTAGAAGATATTGGGAAGTTGAAGATCCACCAAAGCACACTCGTTAATGCTAAGCAAATAGTGAAGTTCATTTATGGGCACACTTTGATTTTTGAATTGATTAGATTCTTTACGATTGAGAGCTCCCTCATCCAGCAATAACTCAGTCTGCTACTTCTTTTTTGATGCAAAGTATCTATAAACAAAAACAATCACTTCAATCCATATTCTCATCAAAAGCTTGGTGTTCTAGCAAGTGGGATAGTAATACATAAGGAATAAAAGCTCGAGCTACTATCTTATTTGATCCACATTTTTGGTATCATCTTGCTTATTGCATAAAGAGTGTTGTTCAACTTGTTAATGTTCTAAGAGAAGTTAACTCTGAAGAAAGGCTAGTTATGGGTTATATTTATGAGTTGATAGATTTTGCAAAAGAAAAAATTGCATTTAATTGCGGACATAATGAGAGAAAACATGGACCTATTTGGAGAAAAATTGATGAAAGATGGATAGTCCAACTTCATCAACCATTGCATGCTGCAGATTACTACCTAAACCCTCAATTCTGCTTTGAAGATAATTTTTTTGACTGAAGATGAGGTGAAGCAGGGGTTAATTACTTGTATGGAGAGAATGCTAGATTATGGAGATGCCTTAAAGCTGATATTCAATTGGATATTTATGACAACTTAAGAGGCGACTTTGGGAGTGGAGTTGCTATAGATTCAAGGAAGCTAAGCAGTCCAGCTAATTGGTGGATGAGATTTGGTAGTAAAACACCAGAGCTAACGAAATTTGCTATTCGAGTTCTTAGTCGCACTTGCAGTACATTAGGTTGTGAATGAAATTGGAGCACTTTTGAATCAGTATGAAAATATAAATTTGCGAAGTTTTTTATTTTCCTTTTATTTTAATATCTATTTCTTTTTACATATGATAATTTTATGTTAAATTCATACTAAGAAGAGGAATAGGTTAGAGTATAAGAGGTTGAATACTTTGTTTTATGTTAGATACAATACAAGATTGAGGGAGAGAAGCATAAAAAGAAAACAAAATTTTGATCCAATTTTAATAGATGACATAGACTCTGATGATGAATGGATTGTTGAAAAAGAAGATCCACTTCTTCCACAAGAACCTTCTTGGATGGATGAGTAAAAAAAATTATTTGATGTTGATGTAATTAGGAGTTTTCTTATTACTAATTTGAATAAGATTGAATCTCAGAATCCAGCACAAGCAAGAAAAGACATCTTCATTATATAGTCTCAAAGAAAAAGAAAATTGACAAAAAAATCAATTATATTTCATATATTTTATTAATTATAATGAGAATTATTAATATGATTGTTAATGTTATATTTTTGTTTTTAAAATTTGTAGGCAACAATAACAAGGAGAAAGAAATTGTGAACACACTAGACATTATGATGATTTCAATGAAATGGAGAATGAATCTAGATCTCATGGACTTAATTGTGATGTGGACACATTTATTAGAGATGAAGAAGAAGATTTTGAGGATGAACTTAAAGAATGAATGATATTTGCAGATTGAGATTAAGAGTGCATGATTAGTTTATTTTTACCTATCAAACTGTCTACTTATTTTTTTATATGTTTGTGATTTTATTTTTGATGATTTTGTGTTGAAGATTTTATTTTGGAAGCTTAGAATTGAAAATTCAATGTTATAAATTTTAGTTTATATTTATTATTAATTATATGGTTATATTTATTTTTTAATGTCATATTTATTAATTATATCACGGGGATTATGCCTCACATCTCGAGGCTTACGCCCCTACCCGATAACAGCTAAAACGCCCCGCCCAACGTCTCCGCCTTTTAAAACATTGGTATCAACTAAAAAAATGTGCCATGAAAGGCTCATTAAATGGCTTCACCACCAAGGCCAGAAAATTTTAAGAAGTTAGTACTCTCACATTTTCTAGGATGACAATAAGTGTCAATAATTCTAATAAGAAACTTTGCAATCATAAGAGAATCATCTGCTTATAACAACATTTATGGAAAGCCATTTAAAAATACAAGAAAGCCACCAATGACTTCAACACTAGCAGTGATCTAACTAGTAGTAAAAAATACAACAAAACAAGTACTTCCTCTACGAGATTTCATTTCTTTTTCATTTCTCTCTTTTATCCCTTAATTTATCCTCCACAATTCAAGGTTTTTTTTAAAATAACCAACTAGATCTCCTCATTTGTAGTGGTAATCCCAAATCATAACTGATTTTGATAGAAACTTTCAAGGAAGCTCTCATGGAATCTTCTCATTAGCTTCTAGCATCATGTGGTCACCTCCTAGGGGATTCTAAGATGTTTTTGAGAACATACAGAATATTCTAAAAGGTTTTATAAAAATGTACTAATTTGTATAAAATTAGAAAATTTTATTGATGGCATCCTTTTGAATTTGACAGCTTAAGCAGCATTTCACCATAAAAAAAAATTTTGAATCAGGGTTCCTTGATGCAAGACAAGCATGATTGTCAAATTATTTTCCATATTACGTTTTAAGTAGGTGTTCATTTAATTTTAGTTATTTTAAATGTTTCATTTATATGCAATAAGAACACATTATGGCATTTAATTCCTTCCTTAAAAAGGTAATGAATTTTATGAATGTGTTATAATCCATACTTTATATAAAGAGCTTTACTCTTGTGCTAGGGCACATGATTGTGATTTATTAAATAAAATAATGAAATATTGAAGCTTGTCTCATATCTCTCTCTCAAATCAGTTCGTCACGTTTTACAACTCTCTAAGTGAGATCAAGGCAAGCCTTAACCATCTCCTTCATACAACATCATATGCAGGATTGACATTCTTCTATTGCATTAGAATAAAAAAATAACCTTAATCATTTAAATAAAAAAATATGTTAGGTTTGTGTGGTGTTCTCAATTTTGATTTAAATTGATTTAGTATTTAGCTTCTATAAAGTTTTAATATTTGAAGGTTTAAATTACTGGATTTTTAAAGAGGACCAAAGTATTTCATTGCACACTCAATTTACCCTCATTTTTTTGTGCCCTCAACCAACAAATTAGCCAAAACCCAAAGGACTCTTGCTAGGTATATAAAAAGTTTTACAACTCTATAAATAAAGAAAATTAGATATTACAAGATAACTCTACTAAAAAATCTCTCACAAAACTATTCTCTTTAGATTTTAAATTAAGATGAATTTTCAATGTTGTTTATTCTAGATCACATTTTCGTATAGTGTATTAGATCTAACTTGAAGGAATCAAACCACCACTATGCTAAAAAATAGAATTAGAAACTAGTCTATGGTTGTCACAATTGAATCACAAATCAAAGAAGAACCCTCCAGGGCTGCCCCTAGTGAAACTTTGAATCCAAGAATCGTAATTGTTAAGATTAACATTGGCATTGCTCAAAAGATTTCTAAAATCTCAGCCCATCAATTACGAAGATGATAAGTGCATCCAAAGGCGATGGTTGAGGCAACAATAGAAACAGCCCAAAATAAACTATACCCTAGTTTTTCATAGATAAGCCATATTTTAGAGATTTTACTAGAAGAGAAATCATTTTTTTATTAAATATATAATAATACTTCAGAAAAAGCTATGCCAAAGACTAATGTTTTTTCAGTGAGAATCATCATGAAGTGAGCACAAGGTTATTTCCATTGAAGAAAAGAATTGGACCAGAAATACCGACAGAGGAGATAAGCTTCCAAAATGATGGAAACTCAAGTACAAATAACCGAGAATAGCCTAAATAAAATAAGCAAGCACAAAGGCCTTATAGTTCAAATCCAAATTCATAAGGCACAATGATCCTAATTGTTATATACTTCATTTAGAAAACAAAGAAATAAAGTTGCATGAGGCAAGAAAATCTTAACCAATAATATCAAAGAGTTGATGGAATTATAAGATGTAGATGAAGCCAATCCACTACGATCCCTAATGGCATATGATAATAGTAAAGAGAAGGATGAACATTGCTTCCAACTAAACATCCATATAAAAAGCCTACTATCAAAGTATTATAGATTTAAAGTGTTGAAAAATCTACTCTAAGAAAATGTGGTTAGAAAAATAAGATTGCCCACCATGCTACACCCAAACTCTTACTTATTCAGTTAGTTTAATAAAAACATCGAACACATTATAATAAACTAATTCATAAATTCTATCTTGTTGCTAAAAAAATTATAAATGAGATGATCTATAAACTAGAGACCTTAGAAGTGTGAGATGTTACCTTAGAAAATACTTAACAGTATATAGATGCATACCTATGGGATGGTAACAAAAACACATTTCTTATTAAAACTAAATTTTAAAATTTTGCAATCAGTTATTGAGGCATTTTTCATCTATGAGGTGAGGCGTAAGCCTTAAAATCAATAAATTGCACTAAGTAAGAACTATTGTACACACATCAAAATACAAAGCAAAAAGTAATATATTAATATCTTAATTTATTAATCTAATAAAATGTAATATATTAACATCTTAATATGTAGGAAGTACAAATTGAGTAAAGTATCAAGTAAAATATTAATATATTGACATCAATCATGAAGTTAGAAGTGTTATACTAACATCAAATTAACACAATATTAAAGTAAGAACTAATGACAACAATTTAAAATATGTTTAAAATAATAAGTTTCTCTCTCCCACTCTAATTATCTAATACCAAAATAAAAGCATCACAAATAATGATGACAACAGTGGTGGCCTACACAATGCGTGAGGGGCGAAGAGGCCACGAGAGAAAAGGCATGTGATTATTGTTTATCTTGAGATCAGTTGCATGCGTGTTATTTGAGTAATTAAAATTTATATTTGATTTTTTAAAACATAGATTTAAAAGAACATGTCTCACAAAAATTGAGGTGAGGCATAAGCCTCACAAAATACTGATGAAGCCTAAGCCTCATTGCAATTTTTTCAAAAAAAAAAAAAACCATTAAGGTGGGTTTTGATGATAACTTTTATTGCATAATTTTAAACAAGGGTTAAAACTAAGAAAAGAGTACATAATCTATACATCCAATGCACCAATGGAAAAGGTTCTAAAGACCGTTGGGCAAATGGTGAATGCATGAAAGGAAGTTGTTCTTTGCTTCCAAGAAACACAACAAAAACAACATGCAAACTAATTCTTTCTAAACAATTGAAAAAAATAACAAGAAAAGAAATCACTAACAAAAGAGATAATGATGTTAGAAAATAAGTGCACTTGATGAATAGCTCTATACTTGTTCATATAAAGCTCATTTATATTGATTTATTTACATAATTGAATGAGCTTGAGCTTGGATAAAATAATAAAAGCTCATCGCTAAAATAAACAGGTTTGAATGTTAACTAGCTTGTTCATTTATATTTGTGAGCAGGCTCATTTATTATCTAATAAAATCACTAAGAACATGATAAAATTATCATTTAATTATATCTTAATTGTTTATTTAATAAGTTATTCTATGTTCTTGTATCAATATTCCTATATCTTATACACTTAAAAAATAGGCGCGTTATAAGAGATATATGTACAATGCAAATATTAAATAAATAGCCAGATATGTAGATTTAAATATTTTCTTACTAATACTAAAATTTCACCAAAGAACTTAAATAACATCTAGCGATGTTCGCCAAGTTTGATTAAAATCTATAAATTTAAGTATATTTGGTAGTTAGACTATATGTTTAATTAATAGAACCAAATATATAATTAATTAGGCTTGATTAAAGCTCAATTATGATTCAAACATGATCAAAATTTTAATAAATGAGTTTGAACAAGATTTTAAACAAGGGACATCTTCAAACTCAGCTTAAACTTAATAAAATAAATAAATGAATGAGCTTGAACAATGTAGTACTCGATTCGATGCATTTATAAACCATAGAAGAGAATAACATCTAATAACAATAAGCAACATGTTCAATGCAGGTAACCAAAATAAACACTAGTCATCATAGTACCAAATGGGCCCAAGAGAAGAAGTCCTTACCTAGAAAATGCAAAAGAGTTCTCATAAATAAAAAATAAAGTAACATATGTTATCACATTGTTAATTCTTCCTTATATCCAACGAGTCCTTCATCTAGATGGACACAATATATCAAATCAACTAGCAATCAGATCAACTATTGACACTTGATAGAGACCAACATCGGTTAAAGTAATCAAACTATTGAATGAAGTTGCTCGACCTAAGGCCTGACCAAGAGAAGTCACCAAATAGTAGAATGCTCGCTCAACTTGCTTAAGTAGCTCTAATGGTTGAAGAGTCCATGTCGCCCAAGTCACTTGACATATCTACTCACCAAAGCTACTCATTTTAACCTATGTGAAGTTGGTTGGCAATTTCATACAAATCCAATCTTATTTGAAAATTACTAATGTGTATTTAATGTAATCAATGAGCTCTAACAATATACATTTCATGGAAAGTCCTCATTAAGAATTTTCATATAATTAACTCAATTTCTTAATTGCAACATTTCTAATAGTACTAAGACTCAAACCCACCGATAAAAGGAATTGGAGACAACAACAACATCAAAAACAAACCTTTATCCCACTATGTGGGATCAGCTACATGAATTCTTTTTCTCCACTATTTTATTAAGTGTTAAATTCTCATTTAATCCTAATAAATTAAGGTCATTTTTTATACTTCCTAATCAAACTTTTAGGCCTACCTCTACCTTTCTTAACAAGAGTCAAATCTAATACATCTACTCTCTTAACTGGGTCATTGAATGACCAGTGCTATAAATGGACAAGCTATCTAAGGCGACTCACTCTAATCTTATCTGACACTGGAGCTACACCAACCTATCACGTATATATTTGTTTCTCTTTTTGTCTCTAAGTGTAAAGACACTCATTCACCTAAGCATCCTCACGTCTGGAGCACTTAATTTTATGCTTCCTTTTTACTAGCCAAGATTCTACGCCATAAAGCATTGCAAGTCTCACCAACTTATAAAATTTTCCCTTGAGTCTAAGTGATACTCCTATCACACAAAAATCCTTATGCATTCGTCCATTTGAACCTCCAACTTGAACTCTACTGAGAACATCCCCATCTATATCACGATCACTTTGAACAATTCTACAAATTTGGACTATAGCTCAAAAGAGACGTTGATTACTTGGCTTCATACAAAGAACTAGCAAACAAAAAACAAAGTGAAACCCCTTTTGCCGTCTTATCAAGAAGTAGTCAATCAATCCTTACCTACGAGGCCCCAAGCTAGCTCAAATGAGATGTGCTTTCTACTTTAGCCTTGCTCATATATAAGATTATATACAAAAATCATTGAACTTAAGGGAGTGACACTAATTTTATCATCTTACTAAGAGATGGTTGACCAATACCCCACACTGGGGGATAATAGCCCATAAGCCAAAAAGAGGATGGGATAAACATACAATTAATCCTCATTGTCTTTTGATCTTATCTTATAACTTCATTTGATTTTGGGTGACATCTTCACCAAATGTTTCAAATTGAACTTCATAAAAAAAAAAACTTTATGAGGTAGTGTCATTAATTGAATTATCGGTGAAATAGTATTTATTATATATTTTCTAGGTCCATTACTATGAAACCATAAATGCCACTTCAAGTTCATTGTACCTATGAAGTTTAAAAATAATTTGGGTTCCCTAGGCATTATATAGATTAAGATTTTTTTTTTTGGGTTATCTCATGCATACAAAATACCCAAGGGCTACCTTTTGGGCATATAATAGGGGTCTGAGGCCTAATTTGAGTAAATCATTTCATGCCATTTTAAGCATTTGAAGCTTTCTTAAACCTCTATTTTCTAATGCACAATAGAATATGTCTGAAAGGTATTTTTTTTTTCTATAAACCTTAATATTATTAATGAAATTAGAAGTTATTTTCGTTCTTTGGGGAACTCTTAGCTAAAAGAGTAAAAAAAAAAAAGACTAGTGAGAATCATTCAATAAAGAGAATCTACTACTTGGAAAATGTTCATGATCTATCAGATTAGGTAGTCGTTAAGTTTGATGTGTACCGCTCTCCTCCCTCCTACTCCTTTCTTCACACTTAAGGCACCGTATCATGGATTAAGCTCACAGTCATTATTTATGTTGGGAAAAACAAATTAAGAATCCTTATATATTTACACAAAAAACATACACAGCCAGCTTTAAAAATCCCTGATCTTTGTGAACAACTTAAATAACCATCATCTTGAAGACATGGCAGGCATTAAAAAACTATTGATTCTTTCAAACACTTAATTTACACTGAAAATTTCCTAACAGGATGCGAACTTGAAAAAAAAAGCATTATACCCTTCGAAAATCCAGAAAACAGAATAATCCAGCATGTCAAGCTGCAAAACGTGAAAAAAGAAGCGCATCTCTGGGAAACCAAAGTAAAATCTTTGATCTCAACCAAGTAAGAGAAACCACCTGTGGTGCGAAGAGAAATGGTGATCTCAGCCTACGAGGGCTCAGCGGTGGCGTCTCTGCCATTGAGTCCACCGAGGACAACTGACCCGCTCGGGCGAACATCGACGCGTGGCCGTCCGTCCTCGCCGCCGGATAGCCACCGTTGCCGTTCACCAGGTCCGCCTTCCCGCTCGCGTTCCCCATACCCCCCCTACCCGATCTGCAGCCGTGGAGGAGGGAAACCTTCATTTAAATTAGGGGATTAACATACTTACAAATTACTTACTTCAAAACAATATGGAAATCCAACCGTAATCCGCTGGATGAACCTCCTAATTACTTCGCCTGCCAATAGAATTGCTCTCGTTGGAAACGCAGAATGGGAATGCCATGGGTGGTCTTACGCTGGTTCACGGCTTCAGCAACAGCTTGAGACAGACAGAAGTAGAGCATCAGAGAATAGAGGAATAGAAGGAAGAACAGCGCGCCGTACCCCCTAAACGTAAGGCTTATATTCAAAGAAAATTATTGGACTTGCACTCATTAAATCTAATTACTATTATTTTTTAAAAAAGATTGTTAAGGTATAGGAAATATTGATTTAACGGCAGCTTTTTTTATCAGACCTCAAAATGGAGAGATTCATATACAAGAAAATAAAAAAGCTTAATATTCTTATATATAATATTAAATAATATTTATTTTAAGAATAAAAATAAAATATCTCTTTGATTTGATTTTGTGCCATATGTCATACAATTAATAATTTAAAATAAAAAGCTATCCAGATGATATTTATGAATCATGATCAGACAGCGGAAGGATAATTACTTAACAAATATAAAATAAAAAAAGGGTCTCCGTATATTTTTTTAGGATCGTTTTGATATTATAAAAGTAACTCTCAGCTCAGTTGGCATGGGAGAGTTTGATTGAGAATTTCTCAGTATTTAATTTTTCATCAGAGCAAGATATATCTGTGAGAAAATAAGTGAGAGTTTGAAATATATGAATAAATTATCATTAAGTTTTTTGAAAATTATTCATACTGAAATTACTATGTCACTAAATAGGTGAGATCTCGGAAATGCCGTCATAAAAAAAATTAGATAATATTTTGGATAGTTTTGATATAAAATATAATTAAAAAAAAGGGATAAAGTGGAGCGGTGGAGGTGAGTCGGTGTGGTGGAGGATTACAACGCAGTTGAAAATATATTTTAAAATTAAATTTAAATTTTTTTTCTAATTAGCTTTTTGATTAATAGATTTTTTTTTGGAAAAAAAAAAAAATCACTGATCAATAGATTAAATAATAGATTAAATATAATCACTGATCATTGATTGAACAGGGTGGTTACAACGAGTCCAAAGGAAGGACGATAAGAACATGCAACGGAGACGGAGTGGGGTCATCCTTATCCATTTATCCAGTCTTTATCATTTTTTTTTTATTTTCATCCTCACAAAAATTTATTATTGCATATATCTTAGCTCTATCACTTACAAGCTTTTTACATTTATTACTGCAAATATTAACATTTATATATTTCTATATAACCCTAATGATTCATGCTTAATTACGGTATTAAAACATTGATCAGATTCCAAAATTTTGATTTGGGTTGAAAAATATAACCTAATTATTATTCAAATTAATCTGAACATGATCTGCTTAATATTCGGATTTAGATTAAGTAGGTATTAAATTAAAAAAGGTATAATTAGGCTGTTAAGAAAACTATATAATTTATATAACAAATGTGTTATATTGATGGTGGTTTGATTAAATGAATTTAGATCAGGTTATGTTCAAATCAAAATTTTTGAGTCATATAATTAAGGATGTATTTGAAACATCTTTCTGGTTATTTTACTTTTTTTTTAACAAATGTCAATCTGATTTCGTTTGGCTACCAAACTTTTTTAGATTTTGAAAGTTTGTGATGAAAAAGTATTTTGAGAACCATTAGAGTATGGTGGTATGAAAATTATTTTTGAATTTTTCGTAAAGAAAAATATTTGTATACAACTCAACTTTTTTTATTTTTTAGCGGCTTTACAAACAACTTTTCAAAAAACTATAGCTACCTCAAATAGATCTTAAATCTCTAGCAACCGAAATTATTTGTCAGTGTGAAACATTTAAAAATAGTAAATATTTAGTTATACAACAACAACAACAACAACAACAAATCTTAATCCCACTAGGTTAAATATTTAGTTATACGATAATTAAAATTAATAAATCCTAAGGCCTCATTTATCTATTATTTTCTGTCTATTTTGTGATAAAAAAATGTAGTCAGCAAAGTATAAGTTGTTTAAATAAGAAACTAAACAGCTTTTTCAATGGAGAATATCACAGCCCCATCTTAGATAAGCTCGAATCATATAATATGATTAGGACGGAGAATGACCTGAGCTTGTCCAACACACGATATAGGTTCCCAAGAGAGAACCTTAAAAATTCTGATTGCAGCATGAGATCATATACATCCAACACATATAGATTATAATCATATTACAGATTATATTGTATATTTCCGCAAAAATAAGTATCTTTCAAAAAATGTATACATTAATATTATTTGCAATCAACTTTATGGTGTTATTTTATATCATCATAAATATGAGCTTAGTTGCTGTTTTTTTATTTGCAATGGGTATCCACCCAACGCGTCCCTCTATCTTGTGGGTGATGTCGTGACTAATCATACTGTAGCATTATCACCTCACGTTCGGTCCCTACTTACTTTCCCCACCTGGGTATAGCCTCCGCGAGAGGATTGAACTCGGTCAGGGGTTCCGTGCTTCACCAACTGAGCTAAGAGACGGTGGGTACTTAGTTGCTGTTTTCACTCTCATATTTGGCTTTGTTTGATAAATTAAATCAGACATTGCCATATTTTCCTTATTTCCCCTTTGCTCATTAAATTACATTATCGCTGCTTACTTCAATAACTTTGAAAGCGTTTTGCATGCCTTTAATATGATATGCTACATTCTTTAATTTAGAACCAGTATGACTTCTCATAATTGAAGGAAAAAAATTACCCCAAGCTAATATAATCACTTGTATAAGGTTCAAGGTTCTTATAAGCTAGCACATAAATTAGGTTTTGGTTGACTGCTTGATTACAGTTTGATTTTTGACTGTGAAAAGGCTGTTATTTTCACCATTTTTTTTTTTATAAAACTACAACAGTTTCTAATATTGATGCAAAAAAACTATGGGTTCACAGTTTATTGAGTTTATGCATACTGATCCAAGTCCTGAAGATACTGCTAAGATCGTTCCCTGTATGGTCGACAAACATTGTCTAATTGGTAGCATCTGCGCAAATGTCCACCATTCACTGAACAAGAGAGAGTAATGGAGATCAGGATTTGGCTTCCTTATCTCATTTATTTCTCTCTTCGCTTCTTAAGTTTGAGCATTTCTGGTAAGAGTTCTATGCCTTACAAAGTTGTGGTGACTAGAAACTTGCTTTTGAAGCATGTCATAACCTAATGATTAAACCTTCTTTCTCTTCCTTTTAATCGTGTCTCTCAATATTATAAAAGAATGTTTAATAGTTATTATTGTGGTACCATTTAGTGAAAAGAACAGAAGCAACAATCTCTCTCTCTCTCTCTCTCTCTCTCTCTCTCTCTCTCTCTCTATATATATATATATATATATATATATATATCTATTATCTTCTAAGATAACACAGTATGATATTTATGGAAACTATCTCTAAACTTTGTAGCACATAATTATATGATTAAGTATATGATTAACCAGTTTAAATGTCTATCAAATTAAGATTTGTTGTTCTAGTTATATGATTAAATAATAATGTTTATGTTCATTAACAAATATTATTTTTAAAATAAAACATTCATTGAATAAATTAAGGATTTTCTAATATATTTTTTGACATATGGGTTCCATTATTAATAGCTATAAAAAATCTAAATGAAATGAATACATCAACCCTAAGATGGACTATCTTATATTGAATTCAAGAGAGATTTTGTATTATGAAGAATGAAATGAATGTGGAATGCTAATGAGATTATTAAACCCCAATGTCTATAATGAACTCAAAGAGGTACAATAACCAATGTTTAATAAAATTAAAGTGATTAGATGATCATAGTGATAAGTACAATTAACTTCATACAAAGCTCAAATCAGATCACGCTGCGGATGCGAATCATCAGTCCTCAGTCCCGAATTCTTCGAAACAGAAATCGCCAGCGTATGGTTGCAGCCAATAATTATTGAATAATTTCCCAAATCTTGCATTTTTACCCAACAGGACGAAGGATCACATTGCTGCCGCTCTCCTGCTTCGAATCTCATGACTTCAATCTGTCGCGTCTCGTTGCCAAAAATACGGTCGTTGAGCTCTTCTTCCCAACTCTCATAGACAGGCAAATCACCACACCTGAAACTTTCGGTTGGTGTAATGCCCCAAATTTCTCCAGATCTGAAGCAGTTCCCCATCCAGAAAAATAAGATATTTGGCGACATGACATATCTTAGCTCTATTGACAGTCAATGCTGTTGTAAAGATCTTTGGTGCAAGCGGTGAAAGAGAAGACGATTTGATGAAGTTAGTGAGGTTGAAGACGACGACGCTGGCTTCACAATGACTTTTTTTTTCCCAAAAAATTCGTTGATCCTCTGGGCGGTAGATGACGTTGTCAGGAATTTTATATGAGCTCACATATTTATATTAATTATATATTAGATATTAACTTATTTTTAAGCATATTAATTTTATAATCAAATAAAAATATATTATTTTTTAGATTTGTGAGGTTTCTTATTAATTATTATATAAAATTATCATGTGTAGAGATTAATTATTTTATTTTATTTCTATGATAAGCCTAAATACAAAATAAAATACATTCAAGTATAAATAAGATCGTGATTTTCAATATAAAAAATTGATTCTTATTTTTTCTTCGCATCCCATTTTGAGTCAAAAGAAGGCTCTTTCTTTTAAAAACATCACTTTAGATGTAGAATGCTAAAAATCTCATATTTGTTTTCTCATAGATTAATGTACATTTTTTATTAAATCTTCTCAATGATTTGATATGAGATCCAAGTATGATAAATTTATTTTTTATCTTCATATATTTTTAACAAGTGGTATCAGAATAGTTATTATGTTGAATAATTCAAAAATATTTTTTTCTTAATCTTCTATATTGATTATTTAAAAATTTTAATTCAAAGTACATGCTTTAAATTTTTTGTACAAATAATTTGGTCATGACATAAAATATCGATATCTTTTAGATGAATTTTATATTGTTGATTTTAAGTAAAATAATATAGCTAAAATTTCATTTATACTTTGATTGTAATTTTAATTTTTATGTGATCGATATGTTTGTTCTCGCCATTGTAATCTTACTTTGAGAAATAAAATTCATATTAACTCATATGAATTTGATTCAATAATGCTTCATCTTTTATTTTTTCTCAAAATTTTGAGAATTTTGTAAGATTATCATTAATGCTTATAATTATTTTTCTTATTATTATTAAAAAAAGTTGAAATATGATGAATCATTTTTTTAGAAATTGATGCACTAAATTTTATAAAGATGAATTCTGCATTTGCATCATTTTATGAGCAATTAGTGATAATTATTTATGGTGCATCTTAAACATTTTATTATTATTATATTAAGACAGTTGTAAATATTATATATTTTTTATTTAATCGATTCAAAGCAATAGAAGCATTTATGTTAATTGCATTTAATGCTTTTATAAAATAAAATATTTTACTGCAAAGTCATATAAATAAAAGTTAATATAGAAATGTTTTATATTATAATTATGAAATGTTCTATATAATACATTTCGTTCAGAATAATTATATCTTTATATTAGACATTTCAATGAAACATTTCTTAAACATTCAATAGTTATCATCAGAAATATTAAATATCACTTTTAATTATTTTATACATATTTCTATTTAACTACTTGAATGTAAACTTTTATGTTATTACATTCAATACTTCTGTTAGCAAGTTTCTTAGTTGAATTTACGTGATCTTATAATAAAATATAATGAAATTAATTAATATAAATTTAAATTAACTATTTTGATTGAAATAGTTATTAAAGTTTATGTTGTTGTCAACATATTTAAAGTTAGTTCAAATTAAAATAATTGAAATGATATATTTGATATTCATTATATCAAAATAATTTAAATTAAAATAATGTCACTAAAGTGACCTTTATTAAATCAATTTACTTAATTTTGAAATATATGAATATTACATAAGAATTATATTTAAATCTCTTCAAAAAATAATATGTCTAAAGTAAGATTATTTTTTGGCCAGATTTTATACAATAAATATGTGATATTTTTACGTTAATTATGCATGTAATAAGTCGATCCAAAGAAATGCATATTATTTATAGAATTTATTATCAATATTTGTTCACTGTAATTTTAAGAGTATTATTTACAAATTATTATTTTTATCAAAAGTTTAAATTGTAATATTGTGCTAGGTATCTTATAATAACTCATTTTATTGATCTTTTCATTTCAAGCATGTATATTATTGACATATTGTTGTTATTATATATGTATAAGAAAATGATAATATTATTAATTGTGAGTATTTTTTGTTCTTTTCAGTTACTATTTTTTTATATATCTATCAATTTGCATAACATTTGAGTGCTTAATAACACTAACTTTAAGTAATGAAAAGAACATATCAGCATAGTTCTTGAGTATATGGATCTTGACTATATGATCCGGACTGAATATCCTCCCATCTTTACTGCAAAAAATACTATTGAATAAAGAGCTAATTTTGAAAAGTGAAAGCTTTCTAACCGCATGAGTTTTATGATCATAAAGCATTCTATTTTAGAAACTATAAGATGTGTAATGTCTGAAGAGAAATGTGCTAAAATATTTTTAAGCCAAATAACAGGCCATTTTATTAGTTCTTAAAAGGTCGAAACGAGTACTATTCTAAGTAAGCTCGTTTCAATGTGATATAAATGTAATGAACATATAATGAAGAATATTATAAAAATGTTTAATTTTATTACTAGCCTAAGAGTACTAAATTTAGAGATGTTTGATGACATTCTTGTGCACATAGTTTTAATCTTTCTTTCTACATAATTTAATTCTTTTAAAATAAGTTATAATACTCAAAAGAAAAAATGAACTCTTAATAAGCTCATTGCTTAATGTGTGCAAGATAAAGAAAGATTAAAATAAGATAAGATAGAAAGTGCTTATTTAGCTACTTTCTCGTGCGACTATGTTCCTAAAAGAAAAATGACTTATAAAGGCAAAGAAGATGCAAACAAAGGAATTTCACAACATAAGTTATAATAAAAATAAGATAATACTGTCAATTATCTCTTTTATAAGAAGGTTGGTCATGTGAAGAAGGATTATCCCAAGTATGTTGATTAGTTCATCAAAAAGAAAAAACTTCTTAATTTTATTTGTTATGAAGTTAGTTTATCTTTAGTACCAAATCACACTTAGTGGATAGATACATGTGTAACTACTCACATTAGTGTGACTATGCAAAATTGTTAAAGGAGTTAAATATTAGCTGATGTTGAAAGATTCATCTATGTAGGAAATGAGAATAAGGCTCCTATTGAAGCAATATACTTATATATATTACATCTACAATCTAGTTATATTTTATATGTATATGAGACTTTTTATGTACTGTGATTTAGAAGAAATTTAATTTATATTTCTTGTTTGGATAAATCTAGTTATTTTGTTTATTTAGAAATGAAAATTTTTATCTCTTTCAGTATTCAAATATTATTGATACAAGTTTTTTAGTTAATAATCTATATAAATTAGATATTTTTTGGTTCACAGATTAATGAAAACTCGCATGCAAATAATTTTGATACAAAATAAAAATTAATGAATGAGAATTCATATGTATTATGACATAAACGTTTATGACATATTTCTAAACAAAAAAAAAATAAAAGACTTGTGTGAGATGAAATTGTTGATTCCTTTAATTTTTAAGATGATAAACTCTATATTGAATGTATCAAAGAAAAATAAATAAATAAAAAAAATGGTGCCAACTGGAGTTTATGAATGTTGAAATTAATTCATACTGATATTTATGGTACGCTCCCTAGAGCTACCTAGAATGACCAATAATATTTTATTACTTTCATAGACGGTTATTCTCATTATGAGTATTAATATTTGATCTATGAGAAGTCACAATCCCTGAATATATTTAAAAATTTTAAAGGTGAAGTTGAAAATCAACTTGTCAAGAAAGTAAAAGTTATCAAATCTGATTGTGGGGGTGAATACTATGATAGATATGATGGATCAGGTGGATAACATCTATACCCTTTTATCAAATATTTAGTAGAATGTGACATCATTTCTCAATACACCATGCCAGAGAATCCAAGTCAAAATGGTGTAGTTGAGAGATGAAATCGAACCCTAATGGATATGATTAGAAGTATAATAAATCATTCTTCTTTACTAGAATCACATTGAAGAGAAGCCTTAAAACTATAATTTATATCCTTAATAGAGTTCCAAGTAAACCAATAGCTAAAATCCTATATGAATTATGGACTGGAAAAAGATGCCTAGTATTAGGCATCTTCATGTCTAGGGATGTATAGTTGAGACTATATCATATAAGCCTATTGAGAGAAAATTAGACTCAAGAACTACTAGCTGTTATTTTGTTGGATACTCAAAAAGGTAGAAGGGTTTTACATTTTATGACTCTTAAATTAAATCCTTCTTTAAGATGAACAATGTTAAATTTATTGAAGATGTTGAAAATGATGAAAGCAATAAACTTAAGAATTTTATATTTGAAGAGAAATTTATTACTCTTCCAACAGTTACAATAGAAAATGATCAAGTAATTTTTCCTGATTTTATTCAAGTTATAAATACAGATAATCAAAATATTTCTGTGTTAACTCCCACTTATATTGAGGAATCACGATAATCTCAAACAGAAGTGCTATTAAGAAAATCTAGTAGGGAGAAAAGATTTGCAATCTCAGACGATTATGTTATGTATCTCTAAGAACATGAGTTTGACATTGGATTGGAAAGTGATTAAATCTCTTTTAGTCAAGTCAAACAAAGTCTCAACTCCTATAAATTGATAGAAGCCATAGAGGATGAGATGAAATCAATGAAAGATAACGATATTTGGGATCTTGTCAAATTGCCTAAATCAGCAAAATCGATTATTTGCAAATGGATTTTCAATACCAAACTTGATTCGAATACTTTAGTCACCAAAGGTTTCACTCAAAAGGAATTATTGATTATAAAGAGACATTATCTCTAGTTTCTTCTAAAGAATCTTTAGAATGATCTTAGCACTAGTGGCTCATTAAGAGTTAGGGTTACATCAGATGGATGTAAGAACTACATTTCTTAATAGTGATATTGAAGAAACTATATGTATAGAGTAACTAGAAAATTTTTAAACTTATGATTCAAAATATCTAGTATACAAATTAAAAAAAATTCATCTATGATTTAAAGTTAACTTCTTGTCAATGATATAAGAAATTTGATCAAGTGATTACTTCTTTTGGTTTCAAAGAAAATACTATTGATCAATGCATCTATCATAAGATAAATGAGAGTAAATTCATCATCTTACTATTATATGTTGATGATATTCTATTGACAAGCAATGATATAGGTCTTTTGCATGAAACTAAGATATTTCTTTCAAATAAATTTGAAATGAAATATCTTCGGAATGCATCTTTTGTGTTGGGTATACAAATTCATCGAGATCGTTCTCTTAGTATTCTTAGTTTATCACAAATGACATACATCGATAAAGTGTTTAGTAGATTTGACATGAAAGATTGTGCATCATGAGATACACTCACTATTAAATGTGATATATTTAGTTTGCTTCAATGCCTAAGGAATGAAATTGAAAAGAAATAGATGAAAATGATCCCTTATGCATGTGTAGTGGGGAGTCTTATGCATGCTCAAGTTTGTACACAAATCAAGAAATATGGCTACTAAATTTTATCACAAGGCTAAATATTTTTGATGGAATAGAGTGATCATTAAACATAATTTATGATAATAAAGCCACTGAGTTGTATTCAAAGAACAACATGAGTTCATCAAAATCAAAGCACATTGACATGAAATTTTTTATTGTAAAAGAAAAAGTCCATAGTTCTCAAGTGTCTATTGAACATATTAGACAAACTTTATGATTGCAAATCCATCTATAAAAAGTTTACCACCTAAAGTATTTCATAAGCATGTGCTCGTATGCGAGTGTTTTACTTTGATGATATGCTAGCATAGTGAAAGTTTACTTATGATGTTTAACGATTATAACATATTTTTTTGATCAAAATAAAGTATCTTTATTATCTTATTTTTGAAAGCTCTAAAATAAAGTTACATAGTTTTAATTATAATTTAGCATAAATAAATGAAACTATATTTATAACTCTTTTGACTTATAATATTAAACTAGTTGAAAATAAGTATTATATATGATCACATTATATGAGATTTCTATGATACACATCTATACATGATCTATGTTATTAATTATATTAATTTAGTGGTCACTAATGAGTCTTGTTATAAGAAAATTATAATAATGAGCACTATGATTCTATGTCAATATTATTAATAGACTGGATTGTCTAAAGATGCTCCTTTGTGAAGATAGCAAGTATTGAGCTCTTAAAATATTTAATAATGTATAATATCAAGTAATATATGTGGCACAAGTGAGAGATTGTTGAGGATTTCGTATGTGGGCTATATATATATATATATATATATATATATATATATATATATATATATATATATATATATATATATATATATATATATATATATATATATATATATATATATATATATATATATATATATATATATATATATATATATATATATATATATATATATATATATATATATATTTTTTAAGCTTCTTATTTTATGATCAAATAAAGATTAATTATTTTTTAGGCTTTTGAAGCTTCTTATTAATTATTGTATGGAATTATCATGTGTAGAGACATGTATTTTATTTTATTTCTATGATGGGCTAAAATAAAAAATAAAATAAACATAAGTATAAATAGGATCATGATCCCCAATGTAAAGGGTTGATTCTTATGTTTTCTTGACATCTTATATGGAGTGAAAAAAAGACTCTCTCTCTCTTAAGAACACTACTTTAGACATGGAAGGTCAAAAATTCAATATTTATTTTCTTATGGATTTAGATATGCTTCTGGTTAAATCTCTTTGATGATTTAACGTTAGATTTGGGCATAATAAATTTATTTTTTATTTTCATATGTTTCCAACAGACATCCATGAAAGTCTTGAACCATCGAACTTTTGAAATAAGAAACCAACAAGTATCTCTTAGTTAAGCTAAAGCCATGCAAGTATCCTTGTAATTAAAGTTGTAAATGATGATGACAACGACGTTAGGTGGAGTGCCGATTATGTTGATCCTACTAGGGTAGCACCTTAAGATAAGGGTAAACAAGTCATTGGTTCTAGTGAATAGACCGCCCCTCCATAAGATGTTTCACCCTTGGATATGCTCATGGAGGATCAACCTAAAATTAATTACAATGTCTTGGCACATCTTAGAAAGTTGCTAGCAAAACTAAGCATATATGACCTCTCATTTTATCCAAAGAAATGAGGGAGTCACTAATCAAAGCATTGCTTAATCCTAAAATATGCTTAGCTCAGTTGGCTATTATTGATCCAGCTAAAGAGGAGGCATATTTTTTGAAAGAAGTCCTAGGAGCTACCTTCTTAAACGAAGACTTACTACTAGGGATAATAGAGAACAATGTCTCCTCTGCATGACAGTAGATGTTGGCAAGTTCTGGCTATCTAGAGTATTAGTTTATGCAGGTGCATCCGTAAATATTATGAGTCTAATAACTCTTGCCTACTTGAGAATCGACATCTCTAAAATTCAATCTATAAAGATGATATGGAAAGGATTTAATGAACAATACGAGAGGGCCTTAGGCTCCATAATGTTATCTTTGGAGATAGATGACTGGAAGATTGAGGCCAAATTTCACATAATAGATTCTGATATATTCTTCAATGCTTTGCTAGGGCGACCCTGGATTCATGAGAACAACATGGTTCCATCCTCCCTACATCAGTGTATCAAGTTCATTAGGGATGGGATTGAATACTTTATTGTGGTGCTTATTATCGGATGGTCATGTTGACATCATGCAGATCGTAGGGGTACTTATTGAAGTGATCAGGGACGATATTGAGGTATGATGTACTATCTCAAAATATAAAAATATTACACTACAATGGACCTAATCACCTAATAAGGACTCCTAAGGCATGATGAGTCTTCATATATACCATAGATCTTTCCCCTATTTTACATAATATGATAAAGTAGGGTTTATTTTAAACCAAGTTTTTTAGTTCCCTATAGAGGCAAGCCACTGTAGTTAGTTACATCCTAGAAAATGAGATTTCCTAAAAAAACTCTGGATTAAAGTAATCAATTATTATCTCTAAATATTTGAAGGCTAGACTATCAAAGAATTAGGTATTTTGGAAAATCAAGTGGGAATGTTCAATTGGAAGACTTATTTTGGAATTCAAATGAAAGTAAGTAGGAAATGCTCTTGATTCTAGGAAGCATAATGAGCATTCTAATCTATCCTATGGCTAGGCTTTATATATTTGAAAGTGAGAGGATTTATTTTATTTAAGTTGAAATTTTATTAGATTGCTAGGGCTTATAATCCATCAGCACAAGATTGTAAAAATGCCTAAGTGGTGAGGATTTATGCTCATAGCCCAAGGAAAATAAGCAACCTTGGATCTAGAACATAAGGAGCTTTAGAATAAGCTAAAGCATGACCTAAATCTAAGCGGAGAGGGGACATAAGGATTTACCTCTGTAAGAGAGAATAAATCTGTCCGACTCTTCTAGACTAACAACCACTTAGAGTGGCCGCCAACTAACATCTCCTATGATTCAAAACTATATAGTCCTATCTTATGAAATTACAAGATAGTTAAGATTGTTATTTAATTAGAAAGATACTAAAGTCTTAAATCCACTCTTTAAAAGACTAGAGCATGAGTGGTATGAGCACATGACTTAGTCTAAAAAATGCAAATCTTTATGATTTTTATTTCATTTTGACACAATAGTTTGGAGAAAGACTTTATGATATTTATGCCTAAACGCATGAAAAAAATTAATTATTGGCCAAATCAAGAGAGAAAAAGGGTGAAGCTCCATCATGAGGGGTTGCTCTCATAGATCAAGCGGTCTCTAAAGTGTAAGAATGAAGGCCCTCACTTAGCAAGACTGATTCAATATGATATGCATGATGTTAGACATACAACATACAGCTCAAGGGTTACAAAATATTTTAATTATCTTGATTAGAGACTAAGTTTTATGATGAGGTCGTGAATTATTTTAAAATTGGTTATGAGTTATTAATTGGATAGAAAAATTAATTTTACTTAAGAGAGTATCGCATCCAGGCCACACATACAATCATCAAATATAAAGAAACTATGAAAAAGATGCAATCCTATTGCACAATCTAAACATAACATCAATAAAACATGAATAGATTTTAAAAAATAATAAAAGGCCAGTGTAGCCGGGTACCGCCGTACACCCTGAAAAAGAGAAAAGATGGATGGCCGAGTGTTGACCTCACTTTTGGGAGTGAGCACTGTACTTCCTCATCATAGATCTAGGACTCTTATAGACACTAAGAGTTCGTTAGTCTTAAGACACTTCTAGTGATTAGGTAAACACTTAACATAAGCCAAGAGACTTAGAAGAGTTAGCCATAGGAATAGGTTATGCCTTAGGGATTTAGGAAGACTTGCCTACCCTATAGCCTTAAATGCAATCCTTGCTTCCTTATTCCAAAAAAAAACCTCAAATTAAAATCCAAGATCATAAATCTAATCCTAAATCAAATGATTGAAACCCATGATTAAATTCAAATTCCAAATCCTTTCCTAAGCCCTTTGATTTTATCTTATGGACTTAACCTTAACCAAATTCAAATCAACCCAAATTAAATTGATTTTCTTAATAATAAATCCAATATAAAATAAAATCCCAACTCAAATCATAAATAAAATCCAACTCCAAATGATTGAATTCAAACTCCAAAACACCTTTCTAAGCCATATGACATATCTTCATATGCTTAGCTAAAATCTCCTTCAAACCAAATCAAATTTGATCGATTTCTTTATAAATCAATCATTCCTTCACTTATATTCACAAATATAAATGAAATCTAAATTAAAACTATTCAAATCAAATCAAACTAAACAAAATCAAATCAATTCTCTACTTAAGCCCTTTTGATCTTCATCTCTCAATTTGGTTAAATTTGCTTCCAAATCACTCCAAACTCAAGTGATTTTCTCATGAATCATTTATATCTTCATTTATATTTATAAATATAAATAAAATATAAATCCAAATAGCCAAAACCAAACCCAAATCAAAGTAAATTCCTAATTTTAGTCCTTTTAGCTAATTTCTTGAACTTGGCTAAATGATACCCACATCAACTCAAAACCTATGGATTTCTTCATGATTCGATCACTCCTTCAATCATTATTCCAAATATAAACACAAACTATAATTATTAATCCAAATCCAAGTCAAGCCCATGTTGACCCCTTTTGACTTGAAATTGTCATATGAACTAAAATCCATAGGGCTTCAAACCACTTGCAATTGGATTTATATTTCCATCCTAAGTCCATATGTAAGTTTAATTAAACTTGAATCAAGCCATGATCAAGCTAATTGACCCAGTTAGGTCCACTTGACCCAAAGTGACCTAAAAGACCTTTTTGAGCCAAGTTCTAATTCATCCCAAATTGGATTGAACTAAGTCCATCCAAATCCCATATCATGATCAACAATCATCCTAAGTTAATTAATTATCTTGAATTGGATCAAACCAAATCAACCTTTAGCCTAAATGAAACTCAAACTAGCCAAAACTAATAATATACTAAATTGATTGATTTCATTGACTCAAACCCACTCATAATCAATGATTGAACATGACCAAACCCTTAATTAAGCCAAACCAGGTCCAATTAGCATTTGACCTAAGTTGACCCATATTGGCCTAAAAAGTCAAAATGGGTCAAATCATGATTTGATCCAAATTGATTACAACCAATGGTTCAAGTTCATTCCAAATCACTTATTGAACTTGACCAAAGCAATGATTAGGTCTAGGCCTCCATGGCCCCTACTCAGTACAAATCATTGCAAACTTATGGATCCATCATAATCAAAATAAACAAATTTAAAAATGAAATCAATCTTGACTATCTTTGAGTTAATCTAAGTTCCCTAGTGGCATTCACTCAATAGTCAGCCCTAGGTTGGATTCAATCTGTTGTCTTGCCAATAGAATACCCCAACAACTGGCCCTTACTTTGAGAATGTAAGTTTACTATGCTTTCTTCCTAGTACAGCTACTGCATACCGAAAGACATCCCTTTGGTTGGCTAGTCCTACTATGTGTTTAGTAGACTACCCCTTTAGATTAGTAAATCTAAGTTAGGTCTTAGCCTCCATGGATCCTATTTAGTACAACCCATTACAAACCAATAGGGTTTATCCTAAAAGTTTAAAATCTAACCAAATTTGAAACAAATTCAACCCTCTTCCCTAGTGGAACAAATCAAACCTTTTTCTCCTCAGTGAGAATCAAATCAAATCTCTCATACACTTGTGGATGACTTGAACCTACTTTCCGAGTGGAAGGCTCACACTCTATCCCTTAGTGGATTTCTTCCCTCTCTCTTATGTCTTGGACATAAGTAGAGCCACATTGCACTAAGCTCTAAATTCTTTCTTTTCCTTGGGTTAAGGATGGATTATTTCTGTTAGTGCTTATGATCTTTCGGTGTTGTTGGTTATTTCAGTCAACACCAATACGTGCGGTATTCGTTGTCAGTCACACCACACCTATTGGACGCCCTTTGTTGACCTCATTTTTAGAATGAGCTCTCAACCCCTCCATCTTAGACATAGGACTTCTCTTAGACTTTAGGAGTTCTTTAGTCTTAAGACACATCTAGTGATTAGGTGGACACTCAAACCTAGCCCTAGAAGACTTAAAAGAGTTAGTCATAGGAATAGGTCATGCCTTAGTGGTGTTAGGAAGTTTTCCTACCCTTAGCATAAACCATTCCTCACCTTCCTTCTTTCAAGTCAAACTCCAAATCAATTTTATTTGATTTTTTCCAAATTCAAATCAACTACATATGATTAAAATCTATGATTGAGACCCATGATCGAAATCCATCAAAAATTCCCAAGTCCAAATTTTGCCTAAGTCCTTAATTTTCCCTTAAGGACTTAACCAAAATCATGATTCAAACATATTCAAACCTTTGAGATTTTCTCATAATCCATTTATATTCTCATTTATATTCACATAATTAAATGAAATATAAATTCAAATCAATCCAATTAAACTCAAAATTTCAAATCAATTAAGTCCCTTTAATTTTCAATTAAAGGACTTAGCCAAAATCAACTCTAAACCTTGATCAAATCAATTCAAACTCATGGAATTTTCTCAAAACTTATTTATATTCTCATTTATATTCACATATATAAATTAAATATAAATATAAATCAATCCAATCAAAGGCAAAAATTAAATTCCAATTTAAAATTCTCCAAAATCCTTTAAATTTGCTTTAATGGATTGATACTAAATCTTGATCAAACCTATTCAAACTCATGGGATTTTCTTAAAACTTATTTATATTTTCATATATAAATTAAATATAAATATAAATCAATCCAATCCAATTCAAAACATAAATTTTAAATTAAAAATTTCCTTAAAGTCCTTTAAATTCCCTTTAATGGATTTAACCTAAGTCATGATTAAACCACTTCAAATTCTTGAAATTTTCTTATGATCAATTTATATTCTCATTTATGTTCACATATGTAAATGAAATATAAATTCAAACAATCAAAACCTATCCCAAAAAGCAAACTCAAATCTAATCCTTTCAAGTCAAAATCTTAAACTTAGCGAAATCAGTTTCAAATCAAGCCAAACTCTTGATTTTCTCTCATGGTTTAATAAACCCTACAATCACGAGTTCATCTATATATATATATCCAAACATCAATCACTCAATCAAAACCTAAATCAAAAATCAAACCCAAAACCCTTTCATATTCTTCCTTTGAATATAAAATTTTCAAATGAATCAATACCCATTTGATGTCAAACCACTTGTAAATGGATTTATATTTCAATCATGAGTCCATATACAAGATCAATCAACTTCAAATCAAGCTTTGACCAAGCCATTTGACCCACTTAGGCTCACTTGACCCAAAGTGACCTAAAGTACCCTTATGAGCCAACTTTTGATCCTACCCAAATTGGATTGAACCAAACTCATATATCCCTCTCATCATGATCAACGATCATCATGGGATGATCAATCAATGAAATTGGTTCAAACCAAGTCAAACCTAAGGGTTGACCAACTTAACACTTAACCCAAAATGAAACCTTACATAGCCAAATTCCACCATTGACCAAATTGATTGAAAGCGTGAGTCCATAGCATCTAAGAGAGAGGGAGGGGGGGGGGGCATACAATATGCCGATCCAAAGATAGATATATCATTGGCAGAATTTATTATCAATATTTATTGACTGTAATTTTAGGAGTATCATTTACAAATTGTTATTTATGTCCAAGGTGGTGGAAATGGTCATTGTGGCGGCTGTGGTGGCCTGTATGATGGCCAAGGTGGTGGAAGAGGAGGTGGTAAATGAGGCTGTTGAGCTCGTAATCTCTCATACTGAACTCTGGTTGGCTGCTTCCCTCTATCGACTGACATAACTATCCTTGGCATCTTGTCAAACACCTTCTGCAGCTTGGGCCTAGATGATTGGTCGAGAAAGGGCAACTGTTTGGCTCTTGTAGGCTAGTAGCCTTGTTGATTAATTTCACAAATGTTTTGATGGTAAACCCCTTAAATGAAATTGATTATGGATATTCTTGAGAAAAATCTAAATGGCATGCTATTCGTATATCTGTGGTTCACATTTCATGCTCAGGTTGTGCCACTTGAGAATGTAATCAACAAGGGACTCATTAAAAATTTTAAAAGTTAAATCTTAAATTTTTGATTTTATAATGGCAAGATACAATTCTTAATGCAGCAAAAATAAAAATACAATAAAGTAAAGAGAGGCAATAGGCACACAATTTTTATGTGGTTCAACCAAACCCCAAAACTGGCCTATGTCCATGCCTAGCCACCTCTGGCTAGGAATCCACTAAATGCAAAATAGATTACAAATAGAACTTCCCAATAACGGGGCGAGTACAACCCCTACAATAAAATGTACTCTCCTACAAAGGGGCGAGTAGAACCCCAATATAAATTTTACAGCACAAAAAGAAAAATACAAAATAATAAATTTTGATAAAATAAATCTCTCACAAATATACCAAGCTATCCAATTCAAAAAAAAAAAAAATGATCTCACAACTTATAAATGATCACTTTACAACTTAAAAATTTGGCAAGATAAAATGCTTAGTTAATATTAATAAGAAATAATAAAATAAATATCGTAAAGTGATCCTACTAAGATGTTTATGTTATTACAATTTGTAGACTAATATAAAAATGATTTCAAAATAAATTCACAATATTCTTTTGCACAATAAAATAAATTTCAGCAAGGAACAATTTATTTTATTTTAACCAAAATGATTCTTTCAATTAATGAAAATGATCACAAAATACTTAAATAAAATCAATATATGATAGATTTAATTAAACTAGTAAGCTTTTAATTAAAAAGAGAGATCTAGTAAATATGAAAATAAGTTCAGCACAATAAATTAATTTGAAATGCTAAAATATACTTCTAAAATAGATCTAAGAATAAATGATCTTTCAAATAATACTAATGAAGAAATATTTCAAGAAACCATAAGAAATTTGTAGGAAGATAAAAATTTCAACAAGTTGAAATAAATCCTACAAACTATCACAAGAGTTTTTCATAAAAAAATGATTGAAGAAACTTTGATGTGAAAAACTTAGACTTTGATGTCAAAAGACTAATCCACCAAAAAGTATAAATAGGAAAGAATAAATAAATGGTGAAAATAGTATGAATAATTAAAAAGGGATTAAGATCAAGAAAACAAACTCAAGTAATTTGAGAAAGCTTGCATAGTTGAAGATGTTGAAGCTTCCAAACCAAGGATTTGATCTTGCAATATTTGGAGAACACTTGGAAGGAAAATTTAGAAAATTTTCTCTTAGATTTGCTGGAGGGATTTTGAATTTGAATGAGGAATGATTTTATGAAGAGAATGAGGGCTATTTGTAGGCAAGAAGGTCATTTTGAATTATTTCAAAAACAATATATTATTCTAACATCATGTTATCATATAATAATTTAATATTTAATAAAAATATAATTTATATTAAATAAATATTAAATTTAAATAGCCAAAATTAGGCTATTCACATGGGCAAGTAAAAAATAATCAAATATGACTCTTAATATATTCGAAGCATGTATCATGCATTCATTATTAAAATCAGTTAATATTTGAAAAGTCATATTAAATTCAATTTTAATCAAATGTGGGTCATGTAACCTATCACATTAAAGGAAAAAAATCCAAGGAATTCATTGGAGATGAAATCAAATATAAATTTCTTGATTATAAAATGACTTTGGCTAAAATACAAAATTTCACATATTTTTGTTAATTTTGAAATATGACATTTAAATATTATGATATAATTTATATATAATCATACATATGTTAGTTATCCTATAATCTTCAAATTAAATTGAAATATTTAATTATATTAAGTAAATAAAATAATTACACTTAGTAGTCATAATTTATTATCATTTATTATTTTGACAATTCAAATGCTATGTATGAAACATATAATTGAATGTTAATTATAGAGATTTATATAAATTAACCTCATTAAAATAATATGTTAAGTTGTGAGCAAATTTATTCATGCCAATGAACTTATATGAATTTCTAAGATAGTTATAATGCATATAACCTAAAATATTGTATCTTGAGCTTCACATTATCCATTTTGATCTATGTTTCATTCTTCTATTCTTGTAATTTCCTTAAACATATTGTGAGATTTATTGGATATGTAATTAGCAATTAATATATCTGAAACACATAAAAATATTCATTAGAACATCTAAGCATTCGTTTGTTATCATCAAAATTGATCGGATTGAACATGAGGGCAATAATCTCCCCTTTTGATGATAAACTAATGTTATGTTGATTTTGATGAAGGTGCAAATTGAGATTTCATCATAGTTTTTGAAAAAAAATTCTCTTCTAAAAAATATTTATGCACAAGAGATGAATAGTGTTGCTCCCCCTAAATGTATGCATGAAATAAACTTAATACTAACCAACATTTTACTCTTCTCTCCCTTCTGACAACATCAAAAAGTGAGAACAAACTACATATAATTTTAAATATTAGGATCTAACATTCCAAACATGCATCGTAAAGTATAGAAATGTTCTTCTGGTAATGGTTTTGTATAAATATCTGCAATTTGTAAATCAATACTAATGAAAATAATATTAACATCACCTTTCAAAACATGATCCCTAATAAAATGATGTCTAATTTCTATATGCTTGGTTGTGAGTCTTTGGATATGATTTTGGTCAAACTAATAGCACTAGTATTGTCACACCAACTAGAATGTGATCTTACTTAATACCAAAATCTTTTGTTTGTTGCTTTAACCAAAAGACACAGCAAACACAACTACGATATGTATATCTAGTAGATAAAGCTATAGAATTTTGTTTCCTGGATGACCAAGACACAAGCGATGATCCTAAAAATTGACTTGTGCCTGATGTGCTTTTTCTATCTACTTTGCATCTTGTAAAATTAGCATCAGAATAAGAAACCAAATCACATGATAAAATTTTTTTAGGATACTATAAACCTAACCTAGTAGTGCCTATCAAATACTGAAAGATACGTTTGGCTGCTATTAAATGAGATTCTTTCGGGTTGTCCTGAAAATAAGCACACAAACAAACAACAAACATAATATCAGGCCTACTAGTGGCAAGGTATAAAAGTAAACCTATCATACTCCTATAAAGTTTTTGATCAACAGATTTCCTAATTCATCTAAATCTAATTTTGTAGATGGTCATAAGAGTTTTACTAGATTTACATCTTTTCATGTCAAACCTCTCAATAAATTCACTTGTGTACTTAGTTTGATAGATGAATGTGCCATTTTCTTGTTGCTTCACTTGAAAACCTAATAAAAAATTAAGTTCTCCCATCATACTCATTTCAAACTATTTAGACATCAAAGATGAGAACTCATGGCACAAAGATTCATTTGTACTTCCAAATAATATATCATCTACATACACTTGTACCATAATCAAATCATCATCTATGCTCTTAAGGAATAAGGTGGTATCTACTCTACCCTTTCTAAATCCATGATCTATCAAAAAGTTACTTAACCTATCATACCAAGCATGAGGAGACTATTTTAAACCATATAAGGCTTTCTTTAATTTATACACATGATTTGGACAATCAAGGCTCTCAAATCCAAGTGGTTGCTACAAATACATCTTGGTCAATAAATCCATTCAAAAATGCACTCTTGACATCTATTTGAAAAAGTTTAAAATCCCTTAAAATAAGCATAAGCAAGTGTAACCTAATAGCTCTTGCTACTGGTGCAAAAGATTCTTTAAAATCTATACCTTCAACTTATGTGTACCCTTGTGCAACTAACTTAGCTTTATTTCTAATAATACAACATGAATCATCTAGCTTATTCCTAAAGACCCATTTTGTTCCAATGATATTTTGATCTTGGGACTAATTCCCAAACATTATTTCTTACAAATTGACTCCTCTTCTTAATAATCTAAAATTATCTTTTAATGCTTCTTCTAAATTTGTAGGTTCAACCTCAGATAAAAATATTGAATGATCTACAACTCTCTACTATGTCTTCTCATAACTCTTTTGAAGGATCTCCTATAATTAGTTCCTTTGGATGATTTTATTATATTTTCATTCTTTAGGCAATGAATCATCCACGTTATCTTCTAAAGATATTTTTTAAAAATTATCAATCTCTTCATCAATCACTTCATTTCTATTGGGATCAATAAAATTTTCATCAAAAATAACATGTATTGATTCTTCTACAATCATTTTTCTCTTATTGAAAACTCTATAAGTCTACTAGAAAGAGAGTATCTTAAGAAAATACCATCATTTGATTTGCAATCAAACTTACCTAAATGCTCTTTTACATTATTCAAAATAAAGCATTTACATCTAAATAAATGAAAGTGTTCAATCTTATGCTTCTTTCCAAAAAACAATTCATAGGGTGTCTTCTTCAAAATTGGTCTAAAATAGATCCTATTCATCACATAACATGCAATATTTACTACTTCTACCCAAAAATATTTTGGCAATTTAGACTCATCAAGCATAGATCTACTTAATTCAATTAATATTCTATATTTTCTCTCTACTACTCCATTTGGTTGTGGAGTTCTAGGTGCAGAAGAATTATGTCTAATCCCATGTTCATCACAATAATCCTCAAATAATTTATTTTTAAATTCGCCACCATGATTAGTTTGAACCCTATTAATCAAAAGGCCTTATTCTCTTTGAATATATTTAGAAAACTTTCTAAACTCACCAAAAACATCATCCTTGTAAGTTACAAAAAAAAAAAAAACCCAAGCATATCCAGAGAAATCATTAACAATCACAAAACCATAATTTTGTCCACCTAAGCTAGTGGTGTTAATAGGACCAAATAAATCCATGTGCAATAATTCTAAAGGTCTAGAAGTAGAAACCATATTTTTACTTTTAAATGAGCTTCTAAAATGCTTACCATGAATACATGCATCACAAACATAGTTTGAATGAAAATTTAATTTAGACAATGCAACTACTAAATTAAGTTTGCCAATTTTATTAAGTGTGTGCATGTTAATATGACATAGTCTCCTATGCCATAACCATATATCATCATAAGTTATTTTAAAAAAAGTAAATTCAAATTCACATCATGAAAGCTATCTAAATCAATGACATAAATATTTTTATATATTTGTCCTACTAACAAAACATTTTCTTTATTTTTTATAATGCAATATGATGCATGGAATACTACATTCAAACCTTTATCACATAATTGACTAATAAAAATTAAATTATGTTTTAATCCTTCTACTAATAAAACTTTATCTAAAGTGATAGAATTCCTACAAATAGATCTTTCCCTGATCTTTCATTATCTCCATATGTAACAAATCCTCCATCACTTGATTCTAAAGTTGTGAATTTATCTTTATCTCCCATCATATGTCTTGAACATCCATTGTCCAAGTACCACATGCCTTCTTTAATTTTTCTTGGAGGGCATTCCTACAAAAGAAACTCACATGTTAACTTTTGGAACCCAAACATGTTTGGGTCCACATTCTAAATTTGAAGCAAGATATCTAGCATGTGTGGTTTGTATAGTGCTTGTACCTTTTGGTACCCATACATAAGATGATTGCTTAGTGTTTTGTAATTTATGTGCATAACAATAAAATGAAATATGCCCTTTTCTATCATAATAGTTGCACCAAACATTAGTGTTTCCATATGGCTTAGCACGATAGTTATAAGGTATATGAGTGGTATGTGTATGATGCAAATAATTTTAATTAAATGTTTTACTTGATGAAGCATTATAATGAACTTGTGATTTCAAACATAATTCTAATCTTGCTTTTAACAAGATATTCTCTCTTTCAAGTTTACATACAAGAAAGGAACGATTTAATAAAGAATTATTTTTACTTTTTAAATTAACACATTCATTTTTTAAATCACAATAATGCATATCTAAATTTTTATGTTCTTTTTCTAAGGTTTTGTATTTTCTTTTTAATTTTTTATATTCAATAACTAAATCATTAAAAGTATCATCTAATTCATCATAAGATATATCATTACATACCTCTTGAGAATCTAAGTCAGATTCTCCATTTGCCATAAGACATATGTTGACCTTTTCATCAGCAATGACTTGATTCATTTGAATTTGGATTATATAAAATGTCTTCTTTTTCTTATGGTACTTTTTCTCTTTCATATTTTTTTCTTCTTTCCACATCAATCTCTTTCTTCTTTAATTCAGCAAATTCTGGACAATCACCTCTTATGTGTCCAGGCTTTTTATAATGGTAGCAAATGATCCCTTCACTTGTAGTAAATTTCTTAGTTTGAAATTTATAGTTTTTAGATTTTTTATACCTTTGATTCTTCTTCCTTAGCAAGTTCCCAAGCCTTTTGGATAGCATGACACTTCATCACTATCACCATCTGAGCTTGAGGTGTTATTCTCATCACTATCATCAACTTATAATGCAATGACTTTTCCTTTCTCCTTCTCTCTTTTTTGCTGAGTTATCCATCTTATCCATTTGAGAAATAAACTGTTCATGTGCTATCAAAGAACCCAAAAGCTGATCAAGTGGATAAGTAGATAAATCCTTAGTTTCACTAATAGCTATTACTTTAGCTTCCTATTCTTTTGGAAGACATCTAAGAATCTTATAGACTAAGTCTTGATTCCTATATTTTTTTTCAAGAGAATGCAATGTGTTAATTATTTTCATGAATCTAGTATATATATCAGAAATAGATTCAGAAGGATACATATGAAATAACTCATATTCATGAACAAGTCTATTTATGTGAGCATTTTTATCTTCACTAGTTCCTTCATATGTTATAATGAGTTTATCCCATATTTCTTTTGCTGTACTTAACATAGAAATTTTCATGTAATCATCAAGTAATAAAGCACAATGTAAAGTATTACAAGCCCTAGCATTTAATTCATCAAGTTCTCTTTTAGCTACAGACCATTTCTCAAAAGGTTTTTCTACTTTAATGCCATTTACTTCTACTGTGGGTGTATGATATTGATGAGTCAACATATATCACATGCGTGCATCTTGACCTCTTAAATATGTATTAATTATATTTTTCCAATAATCAAATGGTACACTATCTAAAAGTGGAGGTCTATGAGTGGATTGTCCCTCTGGTAGTGAACCCTTTAGGAAAACTTATGCCATAGTGATAAGTTCTACTCTTGGATGTTAAGCCAATAATAGAAACTAAGCTCTGAAACCAATTGTGAGTCACTATAGCACCCAAGGGAGGAGGGGTGGTGGGTGGGCGATATTAAAATTTTAAAAGTTAAATCTTAAGTTTTAAGTTTTAACAAAAAATTAATTTTTGATTTTATAATGACAAGATACAATTCTTAATGCAGCAAACACAAAAATATAATAAAGTAAAGAGAGACAATAGGAGCAATTTTTACGTGGTTTGGCCAAACCCCAAAACCGGCCTACGTCCACCCCTAGCTGCCCCTGGCTAGGAATCCACTAAATGTAAAATAGCTTAGAAATAGTACTCTCCTATAACGGGATGAGTACAACCCCTACAATAATATGTACTCTCCTACAAAGGGGCGAGTACAACCCCAATATGAATTTTACAGCCCAAAAAGAAAATTACAAAATAATAAATTTTGATAAAATAAATCGCTTATAAATATACCAAGCTATCCAATTCAAAAAAAATGATCTCACAATTTATAAATGATCACTTACAACTTAGAAATTTGGCAAGATAAAATGCTCATTTAATATTGATAAGAAATAATAAAATAAATATCTTAAAGTGAGCTTACTAAGATGTTTATGTTATTATAATTCGTAGATTAATATAAAAATAATTTCAAAATAAATTCACAATATTCTTTTGCACAATAAAATAAATTTTAGCAAGGAATAATTTATTTTATTTAAAAAAATGATTCTTTCAATTAATGCAAATGATCATAAAATACTTAAATAAAATGAGTATATGATAAATTTAATTAAACTAGTAAGCTTTTAATTAAAAAGAGAGATCTAGCAAATATGAAAATAATTTCAGCACAATAAATTAATTTGAAATGCTAAAACATACTTCTAAAATTGATCTAAGAATAAATGATCTTTCAAATAAGACTAATGAAGCAATATTTCAAGAAACCATAAGAAATTTGTAGAAAGCTAAAAATTTCAACAAGTTGAAGTAAATCCTATAAACTATCACAAGAGTTTTTCACAAAAAATTAATTGAAGAAACTTTGATGTGAAAAACTTAGACTTTGTTGTCCAAAGACTAATCCACCAAAAAATATAAATAGGAAAGAATAAATAGATGGTGAAAATAGTATGAATAACTAAAAAGAGATTAAGATCAAGAAAATGAACTCAAGTAATTTGAGAAAGTTTGCTTAGTTGAAGATGTTGAAGCTTCCAAACCAAGGATTTGATCTTGCAATATTTAGAGAATACTTGGAAGAAAAATCTAGGAAATTTTCTCTTAGATTTGCTGGAGGGATTTTGAATTTGAAAGAGGAATGCTTTCATGAAGAGAATTTGAGCTATTTATAGGCAAGAAGGTCATTTTGGATTATTTCAAAAAAAAATATTATTCTAACATCATGTTATCATGTAATAATTTAATATTCAATAAAAATATAATTTATATTAAATAAATATTAAATTCAAACAACCAAAATTCAGCTATTCACATGGGCAAGTCAAAAATATTCAAATATGGCTATTAATATATTCAAAGTATGTATCATGCATTTATTATTAAAATTAGCTAATGTTTGAAAAGTCATATTAAATTCAATTCTAATCAAACGTGGGTCATGTAACCTATCAAATTAAAGGAAAAATAATCCATGGAATCCGTTGGAGATGAAATCAGATATAAATTTCTTGATTATAAAATGACTTTGGCTAAAATACAAAATTTCACATATTTTTGTTAATTTTGAAATATGACATTTAAATATTATGATATAATTTATATATAATCATATATATATATATATATGTTAGTTATCATATTACCTTCAAATTAAATTAAAATATTTAATTATATTAAGTAATAAAATAATTACACTTAGTAGTCATAATTTATTGTCATTTATTATTTTGACAATTCAAATGCTATGTATGAAACATATAATTGAATATTAATTAGATCGAGATTTATATAAATTAACTTCATTAAAATAATATGTTAAGTTGTGTGCAAATTGATTCATGCCAATGAACTTATATGAATTTCTAAGATAGTTATAAATGCATATAACCTAAAATATTGTATCTTGAGCTTCGCATTATTCATTTTGATCTATCTTTCATTCTTCTATTCTTGCAATTTTTTCAAATATATTGTGAGATGTATTGGATATGTAATTAGTAATTAATATATCTGAAATGCATAAAAATATTCATTAGAACATCTAAGTATTCGTTTGTTATCATCAAAATTGATCGAATTAATATGAGGCTCATTAAGCCAATAGAAACCATTGATCTAAGTTCACTCATCACCTATATTTGAACTTGACCAAACCAACATTTGAGCCCAACCTAGCCCAATTGGCTCACTTGACCCAAGTTGACCCATTTTGACCTAAAGGGTCAAAATGTGTCAAAACTTGATCTAAGACAAATTGATTGAAACTAATGGGTCAAGTCCATTCCAAATCACTTGTGGAACTTGACTAAAGCTCAATTGGCCAACTAGACCTAACCTAGCCCAGTTGACTTTAGACCCAATAGGACCTAAAGGGGCATGTTGAGCCAAAATTGAACTTAACTCAAAATGATTGGGAACAAATATACCAATCCACTCCATATGACTAACCTAACCTAAACCTACCCTTGACTTATCCTAAATGGGTCAAATGGGTCAAATAGGTCAACTTAACCCATTTGACCTAAATGAAGTCATATGAGCCAAAACTAAATATATACCAAATTGAATCAAACCAAAGCTGCCAAAATATTACAAATGATCATATGAACTTGACCCAACCCTTGGTTTGACCAATTGGTCAACTTGACCCAAGTTGACCCATTTTGACCTAAATGGGTCAACATGAGCCAAACCCTATCAAATGGATTCCAAATCCAATTAAACAGGGCCAAACCTAGTTTCTCCATATACCCAACATGTTCAAAGTGGAAAAGTAGCAAAATTCCCATTCTACCCCTAGGCCATAGAACAAATTTTGGCTTAACCTATGGGTAATTTGGTGATACCCTCTTCACAATCACTTGAGGCTTTTCTAAAAGCTCAAGGGGACTTAGGCTTCGTTTGGCTAAGCTTTTCGGATTCTTAAAAAGCTACTTTAAAAGTTTTTTCTAAAAAACTATTTATCTTTTGCTTTTTGAAAGGGGCTAAAATGGAGCTTTCAGTGAAATGGAGCTAAAATGCAGTTTCAAAAAGCACACTATTCAAACGAGTATGAAAATTAAAAATTCACACACTCAAAAGCATAACACACTAAAAAAGCTTAGTCAAACGAAGCCTTAGTGATGAGTGGTGCACCTCAATGGATTTGGGTCAGCTCATTTAGCCCCTAGACCTAACCCGCCCCCTTGCTCAAAATTGAATTTTCAAACTCCCTCCTAAGCTCAAATTAAGGCACATGGGAGGTTGGCAATCCACTCATTGAATCAAACTGACCATGTGCACACTCAAAATAGATCTAAGCACAAATTATTTGGCTATCTAATTTTAAATTTGGTGTGATGATTCTATGTGATGTCCTCTATCTTCCATAATTTTCTTGGAATTATTTACCATGTTGCTTGAATATTTTAGAATTTTAACCCTAATTACCCTTCTTAATTAATTAAATAATTATTAACCTTAATGAACAGTAAAAATAAGGGACCACTTTCTTAATTATGATGAGGGAAATAATTAGTGTTAATTATTCAATGTAAATAGTGGGTATGATGAGGGAAATAATTAGGACCACTTTCTTAATTATTTTCCCAAGTGTACGTCCTTAAGAAGGTTTAATTAATGTGCTTAATAATTAAGGAATAATTAAAAAATCAAGAATAAAATAAAAGTTGACACTAATTTAGATAACCCAAATGCAACCCATTAATCCCTTTATGTGTTTAATGGCATAAAGTCATTAAAACAATTATGATTATTTTATTGATGTGGGGAAATCATAAGAGTATTTAACTTAAATATTTTTCTCCTTTAATTTAATCGACTCTTAAGCATGATCCTAATTGTATTAGAATCTTTTAAGGGTATTGCTGATTTTATTTTCTCAAAAAAATATCATTGAAGGCTCATGATCAAGTGGTTAATTAAATTAATAAAGTTTGGGGAAAGATAATCAAACTGATGTTATTAATGGCTTGAACCTAATCAACTTATAAAATATTTTTAATTTTCTTTCTTAAATATGTTAAATAATCAACATGGGCTTGGGTGAATCCTAAGTATCATTTCTTTTTTTAGGTCTTAATAACTTAAACATTAAAATTAAATCTTACAAAAAATTTAGTTAATGTTAAAGAATGTTTATTTGGTTTGATTGTCCTTAAGATTCAAAAAAATTGAGTATGTTATGCGGTGACATTTAATTACTTTCTTTTAATTATCATAAATGTGCATATCATTTGTTTCATGTGTTCATATTTTTTTTTTAAAAAAAAGAAAATTAAAAGAATATGACTGCATTTAAATTACATGAGTTAGATAAATATTAATATATGATGTGACTATTATCAGTAATAAATTTCAAATTATTTTGAAATTTGAAATTTATGATGAATCAAATAGTATGAGATTTAAATTAGTGTTTTTTGTAAGTACTTAATGAAGCCTATACCTAGTTATAACTTAAAGATAGTAATAAATTATTTTATCTTTATGTTTTATGTGTATATTAACATGTATTTGAAGTAGCAAGTATATAGTCTAGACCTCTCAGGAACATGAGGCTTTAAGTAGCACGAAGAATGTCTTAGATAATCTCACTTTCTTGGTTTAATAATGACACGTACTTGCTTAACTTCATTTATGTGTATACATGTACCAGAATATATGATAAAACTTTTCTCTTCATGCCATTAGATTTTACATAAATAAAAGATTTTATATAACCTTTACATGGTTTTGTTTCTATTCTTATGTATATGCTTACATATATTTAAATTAGCAAGTATATAGTCTAGACATCTTGGCAACACGAGGCTTTAATAAGCCCCAATGAAGTCTTAGATAATCTCACTTTCGTGGTTTAACAATGACACATACTTGCTTAAATTTCTAATACATGTTTGCATATGCATAACTATGAGATGAAATCTTTCTCTTCTATCAAATTCATGTATTAACATTCATTGAGTGTGCAAAAGTATGAGTAAATTGCATGTATAAATGTTAAGTCAAATATTTAGAAGATTAAATATGAAAGAATGTGAACATCATTGATAATGAAAAAAGTAGTGGAATATTACTCATGTGATGGTGACTTAATATCATTAATCCTAAGATGCCTTTCATGTTTGAATAAGATTCTTTTAAACTAATCTAAACTTAGGCTCAATAAAAATTTATAAGTGGTTCACTAAGAAAACCAAAGCTATAATAATTTGGCTTTAGAAAATAACTCAGGGTAGGGATGAAGGGGGTTAAGCATATTCTTCCCTGTATAATTGTTGGATTCTAAGTATTGAATAAAATGATATCATGCAACTTAAAATTGATCAATCTACTAAAAGACTTAAAGTGTAACCATCCCAAAAAATCAATTTAAACAATTTTAAAACTTTAGACAACCATACTTTCAAAACTTAACCAAGACATATCACACTAAACCTTAGCACACACAATAGAATACTAAGTGACCAACTCTAGTATTAAGTTAGACCGGTGTACGTTATGGTGATGTGTTTTGTTTTATGATGTAATATTTTAGACTCGATGTTAGGATTGTTTGCGCATAGACTGGAAGTTAGGCCGTTAATAGCTTAATGATATCTTATGCATGAGATTGTGCCAAAGGGGCCACTGTAATAGTAAATGAATATATATGCTCTTGTTTGCAGGTTCTTCTTATGCCCTTAAGCATAATCCAACTAGGACAGGTGGGCTTGGCTACTCAAGTGTAGGGTGCTAAGTCCAAATATGTGAAATATAATTACTCGACTTGTATGTTTGTTTAGTTAATGGCTATTTTGCATGTGTAGTTAGACTTTATTTTTCATAAATATGTGATTTTTATAATAAGATTAAAATTAGTGCCATGGGGTTTAGAATGAGGAGTGGCTAGAAAGAAAAGACCTATGAGGTCCTGTGAAGGCTAGAGTGAACTAATCCAAAGGAGGGAAGAAAAAGAATTCAAGACTGCCATAACATTCATTTCATTTGTAAAATTTAATTATAACCCGAGTTGTATAATGGAAGAGCTTGGCCACCCAATTTTTTCTATATTTCGGGGTGTACGGTGGTACCCGGCCACATTGACCTTTTATTCTTTCACAAAATTCAAATGTTTGGTTATTGTGTTTTGTTTGTATAATAGAAATGACATGCTTTTCATAGGTTTCTTAAAGTGTAATGATTTGATGTGTGGCCTATATGTGACAAACTCTTTAGGATAAAAATTAAATTTTCTACCCTCACTAAGTAACTCATAACTAAAACTTAATTTGACTCACAACCTCATTTTAAAGCCTATATTTTTAATCAAAATAAAAAAAGATTTAACAACTCCTTAGTTGAATGATTGTATGCTACATCAATATGCATATCATATTGTGTCACTCTTGAATAGAGAGGATCTCCAGTGTTGCACGATAGGGGATATGCTTGACTTTTGAGAGCAATCCCTTGTAGTGGAGAACACATCTTCTAGTTGATTTAGCCAATAACTTAATTTCATCAAGCATGTAAGATAGTTGTCCCAAGCTTTGGTCTAAAAATAAATGTGTCAAACAAAACTTATAAATTTTCAACATTAATCTAAGTCATTTTTCCATACCAAATATTATCTAGTCTCTGAGGGAGTGAGTTTAGGATTCTAGCTTCCTTCCTAATTAAATAACAACCTAGCTATCTTACATCTACATAAGACTGACTTACATGGTTTTAAATTACATGAGGTGTTAGTTGGCAGTCACTCCAAGTGATTGTAAGTCCAGGAGAGTCAGGAAGCATTCATTCTCTCTTGTGATGGTGAACAACTATACCCTATTTTGCCTGAGTAGAATTAGCTTGAGCTCTTGGCATGTGCTGGGGCACTCTAGATTTAGATTTTGAGGTGCCTTTTTTTTTCTTTTACTATGAAATATGTCCTCACATCTTAGGCACTTCCATAATATGCTGAAATCTTAGTCCTAACATTTTAATGAAATTTCAACTAAAATAAATAATTCTCTCTTTCAAAAATGTAAAGCCTCACTATAAGGTAGATTGAAGCACTCACTAGGTTTCCTAGTATCATGGATGCTTCCAACTTATTCTCCTTTGAAGTCTATGAAGAAGTCTTCTTATTCGAGCAATCCTATTTGATTTCTAATAACACCCAATTCTTTGATACTGTAGATTTGAAATCTTTGGAGATACTCCTTAACTACTTTAATCGAGAGTATTTTTAGAAAATTCTCAATTCTTAGGATGCAATTAATTATGGAAGCTTACTTACATAAGGAACTAAAAAATTTGGCATAAAATAAACTCTACTTTACTTAGGCCATACTTTACTTATTCATGTAAAGTAGGGGAAAGATCTTTGGTATATATGAGTCATTATTACGTGATTGAGTCCATTATATGGTGATGTTTCTATCTTTTGAGGAAGTACATCATACCTTAATGTTGCACTTGATCACTTTAATAAGTACCCGTTAAGATCATGTGGTGTCCTTATGACTCTAAATTAAAACACCACAAGTGTGGATGTACTTGTGATGGTTGGGTTGGCTGATAACCTCAAGCAAATGCCTTCCTTTTGGATTGATATTGTAATCAAATAGCCTTGCCCTTTGCATTAGTATTGATAGAATGATTATCTGGCAGTTCACACACACTAAAGGTAGCCAATTAGCCTTGGAATTAGCCATGGAAGCTAGATCTTTTATCTTCAACTAGATCTCCAACACCCAAAAAGAGAGCGCAAAACCCTCTTTTAAATAAGAAAAAGATTTTGAAAATAACTTTGCTTTTATCCTTACTTTACTGAATAAGATTAAACCAAAACCACATGTTAAATTATGAAGATGAAAAGAAAATTAGGGCTTATCAAAAATATTGATAAATTATTTACCTTATTTCTTATCCCTTCTTGTGGTTCACCCGTGGCTGTGGAGTCTTCTCTGATAAGCTGTTGGGATCATTAAAACCTATTTTTTTAGACTACTTGAAATTTATATTGTGGCTTGCAAGAAAAAAATAATAAAATAATTGGAAGTTTACATACATATTACCTATTTTGTGGAAGCAAATAGGTATAAAAAAAATCTGAGGTAAATGGCTCAGGCCAACTATGAGTTTCCATTGAAGTTCCTTCCTGCATGTACTGTACGTCTTGTAATAAATCAAATAAATACAATATGCAAAAAAAGAAAAGCCTATCAAGGGATTTGGTAACATTGTAAACAAAAAGAAAGGAAAAAAAATATAAAAATGAAACTTAGGGCTCAAAAATGAACACATATCTACCACCATAGGGTTGGATTACCCGAATCAAAAGCACCCATTAAAACTATATGTGTAAGCTCGAATATTAACATCCAACAACAGCGAGATAGGTAAATCTGCAAAATAACTTATTAGAAAAATCGGGCATCCAACAACCAACTGTGTTGTACCAAGTAATTTATCATCATCGCCCCTAATGACATAACCTTTCAGGCTTCAAGAGTAGTAAAAGTACTACATTGAAAGAAAAATGCAAAAAAAATTCCTAGAGCAGTGCAAAGGATATAAAGCACAACTACCAAATTAAATAGCCATTCCTTAAACCATCCAAAATGTTATCACATTTTCAGTTCTTGAATGTAGCCCAAATAGCACTCCTGATTTTGAAAGTAATGGTAGAAATGTTGTTTGCTTTGTTGTTAAATTTTCTATTATTTCTTTCCAACCAAACAAAGTAAATAATACAGTGAACAAAGAGGAGATAACATTTTTTCACTGAAGAAGGTGTGTTATCCAGATTATTAATTGTTCTAGAATTTGAAGAAAGGAGGGACTAAATAAAAAGGACATAGTCCATGGTAGCCAAATCTTCAAGACATGATTAGAAAAAGCAGATGAGAAGATGTCTCTCTAGTAAAGCCCCAAAAATTGGAAGAATTATCAATAAATAGGCCCCTACCTAGAAGCCTATCAGTAGTCTTAAGACCACCATTCAATGTGAGCCAAAAGTAAAAAATAGAACTTAAGAGCATACTATTTATGCCACACCTGTTTAAATCAAGTAACCTTTGGAGTAAGATGGAAGAAATCTTCCATAAGGTAATTGAGGGCATAACCCAAAATTTTCATTGAAATAAATAAGATAAATACATGATGCAAAAAAAAAAAGAACCTATCAGGGATTTGGTAACAATGCAAACAAAAAGAAAGGAAAAAATATAAAAAGAAAACTTAGGGCTCATAAATGAACATATATCCACCATCACAGGGTTGGATTACCCAAATCAAATGCACTTATTGAAATAATTAGTATAAGCTCAGATATTAACATCCAACAATAGCGAGATAGGAAAATCTATAAAACACCTGTTAGCGAAATGGGCATCTAACAACCAACTTTGTTGCACCAAATAATTTATCATCATCGTGCCTAATAAAATAACATTCCAGGATTCAAGAGTAGTAAAAATTCTATAATGAAAACCAAAATGCAAAAAAAATCCTTGGAGTAGTGCAAAAGATATAAATCACAACAACTATCGAATGAAATAGCCATTCGTTAAACCATTCTAAATGCTGTCACATTTCCAATTCTTGAATTTAGCCCAAATAACACTCATGATTTTGAAAGTAATTATAGAAAAGTAAGTCTGAAAAGCTAGAATTACCAATGATAATTGGAGAAAAATTATGAGCAGAGATATTTTCAAGTATCAAATTAAATAACCCATCCATAGTAATGCGGAAGAGAAATACGACAACGAGCATCCTTGCCTGATTCCATTGGAGGAACTAAAATAACCTTTTAAAGATCCATTTATACAAATAAAAAATAAGACTTTAGAGATGCATTCTTTAACCCAAGAGGAAAACATGGGAGGAAAGCTTTTCTTATGCATTCTTTTGATAATGAAATTTCTATTAATGGAGTCAAATGCCTTTTTAATATCAAGTTTGGCGCATAAGGCAGACTTTTGAGAAGTGAACTCATTCATAATTTCATTAGTAAGGATAATATTTTTAGTTGCATTTTTATTAGACATAAAACCAACATGTGCTTCATCAATGATATAAGGAATAACACATTTCAATATATTAGCCAAAATCGTAGAGATAACCTTATGGATAATATTGCATGAAGAGATCAGCTTATAGTTAGATAAGGAATGAACATGTGCAAATTTTGGGATGAGAGTTATAGCAGATGCTTTGATAGCATTAGGAAGCTTATTAGTACAAAAAAGTGCTTAATAGCCCTGCAAACATTTTCTCCAACAATGTCCCAGTTGTTAGAAAAGAATTTAAATCAGAAACCATCTTGCCTGGGAGAAGAATTTTTTGGAGCATAAATATAGTGGCTTTCATTTCTTCATCAGAAATAGGAGCAATTAAAGATAGTCTCAGAAGGTGTGGGATAACCTTTCCATTAGAAATGATGTCCCAAGAGTTGCCTTGATTCACAAAAGTATTAAATTTGTTTTTGAAGTGATCAATTGCAGCCTTGGCAATCTCAACATGAGAATTAACAACACCATACTCAGTATGTAGACTTCTAATGAGGTTTTTGTTGAACCTGCACTTGATCTTATAATATAAGAATTTGAAATCATCCTCACCAAAATTTAGCCATTCAGCCTTAGCCCATTGGCATAACCAGGAAGCATGTCTATTAGATATTTCAAGGAGATTCAAATTCACTCTATTTAGGCTAACCATGATATCTGAATTATTAGGCCACTTATCATGAAGTTCCAAAAGAATATCTTGCTCCTTGGAAACCTCCTTCAAAGAATTGAAGAGATGGTTATCAGGATCCTAATTAGACCTCTTGATAATGTTCTTTAATTTTTTTATGCTTAATCATCAAAATAAAAAATAGGATCACCAAAAATATGAATATTCCAAGCACTAACCAAGGTGTCTTTGAGATCTTGCATATAGTTCTAGTAATTTTTGAAGAGAAACCTGTGGTTGCTTATGGTAATATTAGTTGACTTGATAATCAAAGGTGAGTGATTGGAGAAATTAGGAGAGAGAATATGATAGGTTGAAGTAGGAAAGGCTTCAAGCCATGTAGAGTTGACTAAAGATCTATCAAGGCAGCAACTGATAGGAGAATCAATCCTGTGACTATTCTAAGTGAAAAGAGGCCAAGTTTATTAGGCTAGCTTGCAAAATACTATCATTAAAACTTGTTAGATTGTCAAAAGAAAGGGATTTTTTACCTATCTTCTCATGTTGGAACCTGTAATAATTAAAATCACCTAGTACAACCCAAGGAGCATTGACACTCTTAGCAAAATTCGATAAGGAGTGTGGTGTTTTAATTTAGAGTTGTTGGCACACCACGTAGATCTTAGGGGGTACTTATTGAAGTGATCGAGTGTGACATCAAGGTATGGTGTTCTACCTCAAGAGATAGAAACATCACCGTATAATCTAGTTAATCACCTAATAAAGACTCTTAAGGTAGATAAGTCTTCATATATACCAGAGATGTTTTCCCTACTTTACATGGATAAGTAAAATGGAGTTTATTTTATACTGGGCTCTTTAGTTTCCTATAGAAGCAAGCTTCCATAGTTAATTTCATCCAAGGAAATGAGAATTTTTTAAGAATACTCTCAATTAAAATAATCAATAAGTATCTCCAAAGATTTCAAGGCTATACTATCAAAGAATTAGGTGTTATTAGAAATCAAATAGGATTGTTTGAATATGAGACTTCTTCATAGATTCTAAAGGAAAATAAGTAGGAAGAACTCATGATACTAGGAAGCCTAGTGAATGCTCCAATCTATCCTATAGCTAGGCCTTACAATTTTGAAAGAGAGAAAATTATTTATTTGAATTGAAATTTCACTAGGATGCTAGAACTTAGATTCCAGTAATATAAGAATGTGAAAATTCCTAAGAGGTAAGGACTTATATTCATAGCAAAAGAAAAATATGCCATTGTGGTGAAAATATATATATTTTATCTTCATCTATCTTTGAAAAATATAAATGAAGAAAAAAATACACGTCTTGTTGGACACTACGTAGATCCGCAGATGTTCTTATTAGGGTGATCAGGTATGACATTGAGAATGATGTACTATCTCGAGAGATAGAAGTCATCATCATATAATGGACCTAATCACCTAATAAGGACTCCTAAGGACAATGAGTCTTCGAATGTACCAGTTATTCTTCCCATACTTTACATAGAAAAGTAAAGCAGAGTTTATTTTAAATTGGATTTGTTAAGTTCCTTATCGAGGCAAGCCCCATAGTTAATTACATCATAAGGAATGAGATTCCTTAAGAATACTCTCAATTAAGGTAAATGATCATTATCTTCAAAGATTTCAAAAGTAGGACTATGAATAAATTAGTTATTTTTGGAAGATCAAGTGGGATTGATCAAAAGGAGGGAGTTATTATAGAAACTAAAAGGAGATGAGTAGGGGATGCTTATGATACTAGGAAGCCTAGTAAGCATCCCAAACTATCATATGGTTGGGCTTTATATTTTTGAAATTTAAAAAGAGTTAATTATTTGAGTTGAAATTTTATTAGAAATCTAGGGCTTACAATTCCACAACACAAGATCATAGAAATGCCTAAGAGGAGAGGATTTATGCTGGTAGCCCACAAAGGAAAATAACCACCTCAAAAAATAAATCTAGGGAGCTTTGGCGAGGGCCAAGACACAACATAAATCTAAGGTAAAAATGAGTATATGGTCTACCTCCACAAGAGAGGATAAACCACCCTACTGTTGGACTTACAACTATCTGGGGGTGGCCACCAACTAACTCCTCCTACAATTTTAAATATATGTAGGAAAGTCTTATGCCTTGCAAGATAGCTAGGTCATTGTTTATTTAGAAAGGGACTTAGTCCTTAAACACACTTCCTAAGAGACTAGATCATGTAGGCATGAATAATGACTTAAAATATAATGCAAATTTTATTAAGTTTTATTTTTATTTTTACACAATTGATTTGACACAGGCTAGGGATTCATATGCCTAATGCATGAGAAATTAGTTATGGGCCAAAATCAGCACGAAGGAGGTGTGTTTCCACCATGACTCTCAAAGGTCAAGCCAAGTTCTCTAGCAAAGGTGGAAGCCCTCCATAAGCAAGAGTGAAGCAAGATGCTTTTTTATGCATGTTGTAAAAACATACAACATCCAACTAAAGGGTTGCTAAATCTTTTATTTCTTGATTTATGTCCTAGGCTTTAGGTGAGGTTATGAGTTGTTAATTTTTAATTTTGAGTTGATTAATTGGATAGAAAATTTATTTTTTCTTAAGAGCCTAATCGCATCCAGACCATTCATCAAAGTAAGGAAGAAATTATAAAAATCATGCCATCTTAATGCACAAGCTAAACAAACATCAAACAATTTTATAAAGCTAACCCAAAAGAATAAAAGGCCTATGTAGTCGGGCTCTACCGCACAAACCCAAAAAAAAGGGTAGCTGAGCTCTACCCTTATACAACCCAAATTACAAATGAATAATTACAATTTAGAAAGAATTCATGTTATGGGGGCCTTCATTCTTCATTTCTTCTTCTCTTCTTTTCTTCATTCTTCTTTCTTTCCTTCTTTCTTCTTTCTTTCCTTCTTTGGTTGGTTAGGATGTGGTTGCTCCAAGACTTCACATGGTGCATAGGACTTAGTCTTATGACCAATATTTATCCTAATCCCCCATAACATTCATTCCAAATCTTAATTACAAAATTACATAAAAAAGAGAAAGTAAATTTAACTAAACCTGCAAAATATAGATTAGCCATACATACCACATAATCCCAAGCATGTACATGAATAAATTAGACTTAGAACCCCATACATCGGTAACCAAGTCCATCTGGCCTATTTTGGATTATGCTTAGGGGTATAAGAAACCTGCACATCAAAAGCATTCATTATTTTTATTATAGTGCCCATTAAGCACAATCTTCTATAGAAGATAATGAATAGAATAAAATCATCGTATTATCTAGTCTACACACATGCACCCTAACATCCAGTCTAAAACATTACATCACAAAAAAAAAATCAGGCATCAAGCCATGCATCGCCCTAACATAGAGTTAGAAATGGTGACTTAGCCTAATGTGTGTGCTATTTAAGGCTTGTGTGACATGTCTTAGCTAGGTAAGGTTAGAATTTTCTAAGTGTGAAGGATTCAACTTAGAGAGGTTGTTTCATTTAAGTAATTTAGTTGATTTGTTAATTTTTTTATTTGATGATTTGATTTTGTTTGAATGAACCTACACTTAATTATTGAGTGTTGTAAATCGAGAAAAGAAAAGAGAACTTCTCTTTCCTCCATACTTAAAGTAATTTTTAAGGTAGATTCGTTAATGATTTTTCTTTAGTGAAAGTTTTGCTATGTGTTTTAATTAATCCTAAGTATATATTTGCTCCAATCAAACCTATTCAATAAGAAAGACATCTTAAGATTAGTTAAGGTGAATTACTATCACAAATTACATAAACATTTATTTCTTTCCAACATGTGTACCATGCATATGAAATGATCCTATGCATAACTATACATGTAAATGCAAACCTTAGCACACTTTGATGATGAATGCTAAGAAATGTTGTTTAGGAAAATTTGGATGTTTCATGATGCATGATTTTGTTAAGTAAAAAAGAGAGGGATTCTTTTATCCATTAATCAAATGCACATTGCATGTATGAAAGATATAAATGAGTACATCATCATTATTTTCTACACCAAGGGTATAAGGTACAAGACCTTCTTAGGGCTACTTAAAGCTTTGCAATCCCAGGATGTTCAGATTAATATACCACTTTTCTTAAATACATGTGCATGTACAAAAAGAAAACAAATGGATGAAGAATCATGCAAAAGATTTTTATTTGTTTGTTTGATTTTGGTTGTTTAATTTACATGTGAAAGATGAATATCCTTCTTAAGCCATAACATAGAAGTGTATAGGAATGGATTTAAGCAAGTGTTATGTTCTTTTCAAATGTACTATACACTTTGCAAATCATATACAAACATATGTTAAGAAAAGAGAAGAAAATCACATAACACATTTTATGCTATAATCACATGCAAGCTTATAAGTATTTATAAGTAGCATACTTTCATTTATAATCTTTGATTTATACGTTTTGAAAATAAATTTTGATTTAATAGTGATAATAGCCATTCATATTCTTACTTTAGCCAAAACATGCAATTTAACATAAAGGAAACATTTCATTTATTTTCATTTTTCAAAAGATATGAATGAATGATTTCATATGGCATACAACATTTAGCATGCTTGGAAAGAAATAAAGTGATGTAAGCATGTAACTTCATTCACCCTAATTAATTTCTAAAGACAATCTTATGAAATAAGATCATTTAAAGTGAATCAACATTCTTTAAAGAGATTTTTATTTTTATTTTGAGTTTGGTTTGATTTAGGAAATGCGAAGAGAGTTTGCTAGTCCAAATCCATTTCTCCCATGTGTGAATTGATTTAGTTTAATTTTTAGAACAATTACATTGATTTTATGTTTTATTTAGATTAGGGTGTGAATTAAGTCCATTAATTACCCCTTACATATACCACTTTAACATAATTAACCTAACAATTATGAGCCAACATATGATATGCAACCACATAGAATTTAAATCAACAATGCACTTAGGAAAGAAAGGGACCTAATGTAATTGGCTCACAATTATTGGTTAATTAATCTAAAGGGTTTAATTAAGTACTTTAATAACTTCCAACACATGTGGGTTGGAAATGATTTCCTTAAACTTACCTTAAGCTCTTGAACACTTAAGGATCTATCTTGCAAAAGATTGATTAAGTTCAGAATGATTTTGAAAATTTGATTAGGTTAATTAAGTAGATAATTAGTGGATTAACCCTTAATTAGGTTTAGATTAAGGAAGAAAGGGGGTTTAGGGAATAACTTAGGGAACATACCCCAAACCCATTCCTTAAACCTCCTACTTACTTAAATGAATCTTAATTATCTCAATTAGGTGATTAAACCACTATTCACATGCTTATTTACTCTTAATTACATTAAGAGGGTGATTATGGATTGATTAATTGATTTTTCCTAATTAACTCATTAATAAATTCCAAGAAAATTGAGGGAGGCAGAAGTCATCCCACTAAACATACCCATGAAATTTGGAATTAATTAATGAAGAGTAATTAAGATTATTAGATTTTTAATTAAACCCCAATTAGGGAAAATCCACTATTCAAAATCAATTAGAAATAATTTTATTGAATTCCCCTTTGAATTATCTTTAAAATGAAGAGTTTATATATATTTTTAATTTTTCTACATTTAAATATGAATTTATGAAGTTTCAATAATTAATAAGTAATTAAATAACTAATAATAACTAATCCTGTCGGTGCCACGTGGGCTACTGATGCGACACACGCTTTCCATGTGGCACGACGGGATTGGTAATTTAAGTTATCAAATCGACTGCTGTGTTAGCCGGAGGCGCTACACGATTTCCCCTGGGCTATTCGATCAAGGATCAGACAGTCAGGATCAAACTCATGATTTCAAAGGGATTAAATTTGAGGATCTATGTGTACTAATCAAGACCATTCATCCAAAACACGCGGGATGGACGGTCCATGATTCATCCTTGCCTTTGCCTATGGGAGACGGAGACTGTTCATCCTCTAAGGCTTGATCTAAGCTCACTTGAGGTTGGATTAGGCTAGGATTCAACCCACACCATCAAGAAGCATAGAGAAGAAGATCCAACAATGGGATTTCAATGGGATTACAATTCCTTTCATAAAGGACTAAGGATTTTTCTACTTAAACTCAGTTTTGATTCATACCTTGCTGGAAGAGCTTTGTTTAGTGGAGACAAAGCCCTGTTGAGAGTTTGAAGGTTCAATTTGTAGTGGATCTTCCAATTGACAAAAGCTTGCTTCAATGGCTTGCAGTTTTGGTCGAATTCCCCCTTTCCATGGCTTGGAGACTTAGGAAAAGCTTTGGGTAAGCTCGACATGGCTCCTTGATGGTGCTTGCAAAGTGAATTGGACTTGGTTGAGAATTGGCTAAATTGGAAATCTTCCTCACCTCCCCTATTTTTGGCTTAAGCAAAACCGAGAAGAGAGAAAATGGAATGAGCTTAGGAATGCTTAGGGAAGCTTGTGGATGCTTGCCTTTGATCCTTTGAGCTCAATCGAATGCAAGGAAGCTTGTTTGAGAGGAAATGAGGGGGAGTATATCGCCCCCTACTTAGATTAGATGACCGAAGCTTGCCTTACCATTTTGGATCAATTGATGGGATTAAATGGGTTGTTTAGACTGTTAGGGATGCCGTGTGGTTCAATTTTGGCAGAGGAGTGGAAGTGTGGAGGTGCACATGTGTTAAAATGAGCGTGGGAGGTGATCCATGTGGAGAATTATGAGTGGAGTATTCAATTTTAGCCTTGGGTTGGGTTTGGTTGACCCAAACCTATTGGGACATATGCACCACCCTCCTTGGTGTCCATGTGGTCCATTAGAAGGGTGCCAAGTGGCCATGAAAAGGAATTAACCATATTCTAAGTGGATTTGGTCATAGGTTACCCTTTGAACCAGGAGTAAAATGGTCATTTGGCTTTGATTTTGATTTTAGTAGATTTGATATGATTGAAAAATGGTTGTGCAAATTTTTAACGAATTTGGAGTTTATTGATATGATTTGGCTCAAGTTGACTAATTTAGGCCAAAATAGGTCAACTCGGGTCAAGTTGACTAATTGGTCAAATTAGGTCAAACCATGGGTTGGGTTGAGTTCATATGACCATTTGGAATGATTTGGCATCATTGGAGTTCACTTAGGTCAAATGGGTCAAGTTGACCAATTTGACCAATTTGACCCAATTGGGTTAGGTCATGGGTTGGTTTAGGCCTGGTTGATTGTTTAAAATGTTTTGTAAGCTTTGATTTCAATCAATTTTCATTTGGTTAAGTTTCAAGTTGATTTGACCTTCTAGGTCAAGTTGGGTTCGTGGTCAATTGGGCTAGGTTAGGTCTAGTTGGCCAATTGAGGCTTTGGTCAAGTTCAACAAGTGATTTAGAATGAGTTTGACCAATTATTTACAATCAAATTAGCTTAGATCAAATTTGACACATTTTAACATTTTGGCTCAATTGATGGCTTGATCATGTTCAATCATTGATGATGGATTGGTTTAGATAAATGGTTTCAATCAATTTGGCCTATGGTGGATTTGACTTGTTTATGTTTCATTTGGGTTAAGTGTTGATTTGGTCAAAAACTAAGTTTGACTTGGTTTGACCCAATTTGAATGATTGATCACCCTATGATGATTGTTGCTCACAATGTGAGTTTGACGGGCTTAGTTCAATCCAATTTGGGTAGGATTAGAATTTGGTGCAAAAAGGTGTTTTAGGTCACTTTGGGTCAAGTAAGCCTAAGTGGGTCAATTGACTTTATCAAGGCTTGATTCAAGTTTGATTGAACTAACATATGGACTTACGATTGAAATATAAATCCATTTGCAAGTAATTTAGAGTCAAATAGGTTTTGATTAATTTGACAATTTCAAGTTCAAAGGATGAACATGGGTTTGATTTGGGTTTGAGTTTTAAATTTAGTTTTGGCTTGATGATTAAAGTTTGTGTTTATGTTTGGGTCTATGATTGAAGGATTGATTGTTTGAAAAGAAAATTTGAAGGTTTGGATTGATTTGAGTTTGATTTGGCTAAGTTCAAGAATTTTACTTGAAAGAGCATATATTGAATTTGAGTTGGATTTGGGTTTGAGTTTTGAATTTCGTTTGATTATTTGAATTTATATTTCATTTATATATGTGAATATAAATGAGAATATAAATGAGAATTTGATTTGAAGTATGAGAAAATCTTTTGAATTTGAAGTGATTTGAATTTGATTTGAAGGAGTTCAAAGATTTATCTTGAAAGAGTTTAGGTTGGACTTTGATTGGATTTGGATTTGAGTTTTGAATTTAGTTTTTCCTATTTGAATTTATATTTTATTTATATTTGTGAATATAAATGAGAATATAAATCAATTATGAGAAAATCTTTTGAATTTGATTTGAGCTAAGTCCATAAAATAAAATCAAAGGGGCTTAGGAAAGATTTTGGATTTGGAATTCAATCATGGGTTTCAATCATTTGGAATTGATTCATGATTTGAGAAAATCCATTGGGTTGGAATTGGTTTAAGATTTGAGAAAATCAATTGGGTTGGAATTGATTTAAGATTTGATTTAGAATTGATTTGAGCTAAGTCCATAAGATGAAATCAAAATGGCTTAGAAAGGTTTTGGATTTGATGTTGATTTGAATTTAAAGTTGATTTGAATTTGAATTTGAAGCGTGACTTGAAAGAATGAAGTAAGGATTTGGTTCAAGCTATAGGGTAGGCAAATTTTTCTAACACCCCTAAGGCATAACCACTTCCTATGGCTAACTCCTCTTAGTCTTTAGGGTTTGGTTAAGTGTTCACCTAATCACTAGAAGTGTCTTAAGACTAAGGAACTCTTAATGTCTAAGAGGAGTCCTATGTATAAGATGGAGAAGTTGAGAGCTCACTCCAAAAGTGAGGTCAACAAAAGGCGCCCAATAGCTATGGTGTGATTGTCAAGGCATACCACATGTATTTGTGTTGACCAAGGTGATCAACAACGCTGAACTATCACAAGCACTAACAAAAATGATATGCTCCTAATCCAAGGTGCTGAAAAAAATCAAAAGCTTAGTGCAATGTGAGTCTACTCATGCCAACAACATAAGAGAGTGAAGGAGGAATCCACTAGGGGTTGAGTATATGAACCCTTCACTAAGAAAGAAGGTTCAAGTCATCCACTAGGGAAGAGAGGCTTGATTTGATTTGCATCTCACCGGGGAGAAAATTGATTTGATTTGTTGATTTATGATTTGGTGCTCCACTGGGGATGAAAATGTGAACTCTGCACTAAGGGAGGAAGTTCAAGTCATCCACCGAGGATGAGAAGTTATGAAATCTGCTGGATTAGAATTCAGGATCCGCTGGGCATAAAAGATGTGAACTCTCTACTAAGAGAGCATATTCAGGTTTGATTGAATTGGTTCCACTGGGGGAACTAGAAAGATTTGATTTGATTTGCATCACATTGGGGAGAATCATATTGATTTGATTGATTTGATTATTTGATTAGATTTGTTTTATTTATTTAATTAATTTTGTTTATTTTGTCTCCACTAGGTAGGTTGATTGGATTTATTTTATTATTTTGTTTATTTTATTGGACTCCACTAAAGAGGAGGGTTGAATTTATTTCAGATTTTAAAATTTGAATTTTGAGATGGACCCTTGTCAGTTTGTGATGGATCACACTGAGTAGGGGCCCTATTGTCCTTGGCCTAGCTTAGAATTACCAATCCAAAAGGATAGTCTATCAACCACATAGTAAGACTATCCAACCAAATGGATTACCTTTCGGTGTGCAACAATTGTACTAGGAATAAAGCATAGTAGACTTATATCCTCCAAAGTAAGGATCAGTTGCTGGGGCGATCTATTGGCGAGGCAACGGATTGAACGCAACCTTAGGCTAACTATTGAGTGAATGCCTTGGGGGGACTTAAATCAGCTGAAAGATAGTTAAGATCAATTTTATTTTTTAATTGTTTTTTTATGGATCCCAACAGTTTGCAATGGACTTAATCTAACTTCAGACTTACCAATCCAAAGGGGTAGTCAATCAACCACATAGTAGGACTATCTAACCAAAGGGGTTTCCATTTAGTTTGTAATGGTCAAGTTAAGAAGAAAGTGCGGGGACTCACATCTTCCAAAATAAGGGACTAATGGGGTGATCAACTGCTTGTGCAATAAATCAAACCCAACCTAGGGCTGACTATTGAGTGAATGTCATTGGGGTACATAAATAAGCTCAAAGATAATCAAGATTAATTTTATTTTTATTTATTTTTTGGTGGTCCCATTGGTTTGCAATGGACTGCACTGAGTAGGGGCCATGTAGATTTTGGTCTACTTCAGGTTTACCAATCCAAAGGGGTAGTCTACTAACCATATAGTTGGACTATCCAACCAAAGGGGTTGCCTTTCAGTTTGTAATGGTCAAGTTAAGAAGAAAGCGCAGGGACTCACATTTTTCAAAAATAAGGAACCACTGGGGTGATCGACTGCCTGTGCAATAGTCAAGATCAATTTCATTTTTAATTGTGTGAATGCTGCTGGGGGACTTAAATCGGCTCAAAGATAGTCAATATCAATTTCATTTTTAATTATTTAGATGGATCCCATAAGTTTACGATGGATTGCATTGAGTATGGGCCATGTAGGCCTTGACCTACTTTAGATTTACTAATCCAAAGGGAGTAGCTTCTCGACTGAGGGGAGAACTATTCGACCAAAGGGTGCCTTTGGTTTGCATTAGGAAAAGCTGGGTCTTACATCATTTTGAATAGAAGACCAGGGTGACATTAGTGAGGTAACATGTCAACCTGACCTAGGGCTGCCCGTTAGTTTGCGACAGTCATGCTAGAAAGAATGTGTAGTAGACTTACATCTTTCAAAGTAAAATGACTGTTGGGGCAACCTGCTTATGGCAAAATAGATTGAACCCGACCTAAGGGTGACTAAGGAGAGAGTGCCAACCCAGGGACTTATCTCAACTCAAGCATAGTTAGGTAATTCCTATAGGGAGTTCTGTTAGGAAAAGGGCCACTCGAGGCTTGAATTCCTAATCCACAAGCGAATTAATTAATTAATTAATTTATTTATCATGGACCCTGTTGGTTTACAAGGGATCACATTAAAAAGGAGCTTATATTAGCTTATACCTATCTCAGATTTACTGAACCAAGAGAGAATCTGCGCATCCACTGAACAAATTCTCCAACCATAGGGGTGGCAACTAGGAAAGGGAGACAGTCCAATCCAAAAGTAACCCGTGTAGTGTCTAAATGAGGTCACGAAGGATGTGGTCTAAATAGAATGCTCGCAGGGAGAGGGACCACTAAAGGATTTATCCAAAATCTTGGAGAAGATAATATTTATAGGTATTTGGTGGCCAGCTCAAGGAGAATGCTCGAAGACTCATATCTGCCAAGAGTGGTGTATCCAACGGGTGAGTTACTGTTAGCATAACGAACATCAACCAACTTAAGGTGCCCATTGATTTACGATAATCAACCTAGGAAGAAAGCACGAGGACTCTCATCCTCCCTTGAAATTGATTCGGGATAGTCACGTCTTATTTCGACAGTGCCATCGACCTAGGCGACTCGGTGAATGCCATTAGGAGACTTACATCAACTCAAAAGTAGTCAAGAGGAAAGGAGCCACTGGGGGACTAATCCTAAATCTCAGATATACTCGACCTAGTAAGTGCATCATGGTTAGTTCAAAATGAAAGCATGGGGACTCACATCTTCTTAAACAAAATCAACATGAGGTAGCTTAATAGCTACACAGTGAAGTCTACCAAACTAATAAGGTGCTCATTAGTTTGCAATGGTTAAGTTAGGAAGAAAGCACAGGGAAGCGTGAGGAATCACATCCGCCAGATAAATGACCACTAGGGTGGCACACTAGTATGGTAACATATCAGCCTAACCTAGAGTAGCTAATGAGTGAGTGCCATAGGGGGCTTTCTCCCACATCAAAATAGCCCGAGATAAAAGATATGTGTTTATTTTTGTTTATGTTTATGCTAGAAGGAATAAGATGCCTCTTGGATTCTCTTACTCTTATCCTAAAACACGTTGGGGAAATGATGAAATGGTGCTATGAATGACAATTGGGATTCCACCAAGAGAGGATGTCGCTTAGGTTCTCTTACACCTAACTTAGTTGTGCTAGTTAAAATAGAATTCCTCTTGGGTTCTCTCACACATATTCTAGTAGCACTGGGGAATTATGTTTCATTTGTGTTTATGTTGTGAAAGAAGGATAGGATGGTGCATGGGTTCTCTTACACCTACCCTAAACATGTTGTGGTAGATTCATAAAATAAACAAATAATGCTTTGAAAGAAGAGAAGATTTTGATGAATTGGAATAGAATTTTTTGTTGTTGTTGATAATTATTTTCAAACATGATTTTATGGGTAATATTTTTTCAAATAGAGCCCATTAATTAGAAGCATCAGGTGTTCTCCTTTACAATCAATAAGCTGATAAGATCCTCCTTGGTTGGCCTTTTCTATGACAAAAGGGCCTTCCCAAATGGGTTCAATCTTGCCTCCCATCTTTCGACGGGCAACAATTGGTCAACTTATAACTAATACAAGATCTCCTACTTGAAAAACTCTAGGGTGGACCACCTTATTGTGAGCTTGAATCATTTTGACCTTGTATAACTCGAGGTTCTGGCATGCCCGTAGGCATTTCTCCTCCAAACCTTCAAGCCCTTCTAACCGCAACTTTGCATTCTGCTCTGTAGTGATCTTGCTACTCATTGCTATCCTTAGTGATGGGAGTTGAACTTCTAATGCTAGAACGGCTTTAGACCCATACACTAAGGAGAACAGGGTAGATTAAGTTGGAGTTATGTATGTGGTGTGGTATGCCCACATGGCTTCAACCAACTGATCATGCCACTATCATTTGTTATCATCAAGTGTCTTCTTTAGTATCTAGATAAGAGTTTTGTTGAATGCTTCTACTATGCCATTTTCCATGGAGCAGTAGATGGTGGAATATCTATAATCTATATCGTGTCTTTTGGTGAAGCTATTAATCTTGGTGCTCTTGAATGCAGTACCATTATCGGATATAATTCATCGATGCACCCCAAACCTATATACAATATGGTTCCTGAAAAATTGGAGCATATGCTAAGTTGTGACCTCTCTGAGTGGGATTGCCTCCACCTACTTGGAAAAGTATTTGGTGGCAGCTAAGATGAATTGATGACCCTTGGAAGAAGGAAGATCGATCAGACCCACAATGTCGATAACCTAACACTCAAATGGCCATGAGGCCAATGTAGGATATAGAATATTGGGTGGTTGATGTAGTACCACACCATGTACCTGACACTGATGGAATCTTCTAGCCACGTTCATGCAGTCTATGATCATCGAAGGTCAGTTGTATCTTAGTCTCTTGATCTTTGCTTTCATCTTCAGACTATATTGGTGCACTCCGCATAGACCTGAATGTACCTCAGTCATGATCTTACGGGCTTCATATTTGTCCAAACAGCATAACCACATTTGATCGAAAGACCGTCGGTATAAGTTTCCATCCATGAGAGCATAGGTGAGATCTCTCTATTTCACTTGATGGGCTTGTGATTTCTCTTGAAGTAGTATGTCAGTGTTCAAATAATCTATGAATGGTTTCCTCCAATCTAGCTAATCATCTTTATTGGAAACGGCAACCTCCCCTTCAAGAGAAAGTCTCTCGACAAGTTCAGCATCAATAAGGATATGATTTGTCTATTTTGAACCCCTATTGGAATGGACTCGTCTTCCAGACATGCCAATTCTTTGGCGAGTTTGGCCAAAGTATCTTCTATTGCGTTCTCTCCTCGATGAACCTTGTAGATGGTGACCTCAGGGATTTGGGCCAACAGCTTCATGGTGTAGTCGTGGTAGAGACGAAGCTTAGGTTTTAGAACCTTGTGGGACCCAATAATCTGGTTGATGACCAGTGAGAATCCCCATAGATGTTGATGCTCTTGACACAAACTATAATGGCTAACCTTAGATTGATCAAAGCCTCATACTCAGCTTCATTATTGGTGCATGGATTGGAGAGATAATATGAGAATCTCATCACATCACAGTCTGGAGTTAAGAGAACTATTCCTACTCCTACCTTTCCTAGAGGAGTAGATCGTGGTTCTTCTCCTTTTTGAAAGGAAGTCACACCATCAAAATACAACTTCCAATAGTGATTGTCAACCTCCCCTAAGTTCTTGATTTGTTCATTGGGGAGATCGTCACTAAGCGAAAAATCAACAGGTAGTGGATGTGCTACTAAGAAATCCACTAGTGCTTATCTTTTCACCATACTAAGGGGTACAAATATAATGTCAAACTATGAGAGAATCATGGACCAACATGCCAACCATCCGGATAACATCGGTCGTGTCATGAGATACTGCAGTGGATTGATTCTTGAAATCAATTTCACCTTATGAGAAAGCATATTGTGCCATAGCTTTTGGGATGCGAAGATTAAAGCTAGGTAATGTTTCTCAATAGGTGGGTAGTTCACTTCAGTAGGGATCAGATGATGGTTGAGGTAGTAGAGGGCACTCTCCTTCCCTTCATCATTGTCTTGGGCCAACAAAGGCGAGTCATCAATGCGTGTAGAGGATGAGTGGTACACTTGAGCGACTTCACCAAATACTGCTTGATATCTTCAAAGGCATGCTGACACTTATCATTCCACTTGAACTTGGTGTCCTTTTTGACAAGTACTGAAAATGACTTGCATCTTTCTGATAGATTGGAGATCAAGCGTCTTAGATATGCCAACCACCCTTGAAAATATCTAAGTTGAGTTAAACTTTTAGGTGGTGGAATTTCTAAGATAGCTTTGATCTTTTTTGGGTCTATCTATATTCCCTAGTGTTAGACAACAAACCCAAGAAATTTTCCTGAAGCTACTCTGAATGCACACTTCAGGGGATTCATTTTGAGGTTATATTATCTTAATCATTTGAAAACTACTCTCAAGTCAAAGAAATGGTTATCATTTTCTTTGCTTTTGACTACTAGATCATTAACATAGCACTCAACTTGATGATTAATGAGTTCATTGAAGATCTGAGTCATGGCCCATTGGTATGTAGCACCAACATTTTTAAGGCTGAAGGGCATGACCTTATAATAATAGATTTTGATTGGGGTTCAAAAAATAGTATTTCTTTCATCTTTGGGAGCCATCTTAATTTAGTTGTAGCCAGATGACCCATCCATGAAGGAGAATACTGCATGAGATGAGGCGATGTCCACCATTAATTCTGGCATAGGAAGAGGAAACTCATCCTTAGGACATGCCTGAAATTGATGCATATATGAATTTGACCATTATTTTTTTTGACTAAGATGACACTGGCTAACCGGGCAGGGTATTTTTCTTTCTTGATAAAACCAACATCGATCAGTTTCTTGACTTCATAAATGACCTGTTGTTCAATTTCTAATCTCATGCGTCTAGGAGCTTACTTGATAGGGTTAGCGTTAGGATAAATTGCTAGTTTGTGGACTAGTACGTTAAGAGATAATCTGGGCATCTCTTTATAACTCCATGCAAGCAATCCTTAAACTCAATTAAGAGCCTAACTAAATCATTAGTTTCTTCTTCATTCAGCAGAGAACTATTGTATGTCGGGCATGGATCTTCTTTTTATCCTGAGGTTAATTTTCTTGAGCTTATCAATAGTTGAATTGATTTTCTCTTCAAGTTCTAGCGGTGCATCTTTGATTTGGAGATCATCTGGATCATTTGAAGTTTCTAAACACACATCCTCATAAGAGTTAGTGTGGTTTGAGAAGAACCTATCAGACTCCAAATGATTGGTGACAACTAAGCAGTAATCATCATCGTCAACTAGACCCACTGTATCAAATCCTAATCCTGATCTTAATTATGCATCCCTGTCTTTATTGTTCCACAATTTCTCAAAATACTCTGACCTATGCTTGGACCATGTATAAGGATTCAAACCTTTGTTTGCAAGATTAAGAATACAAGGAAAGTACCAATTAAAAATTTAATTATTTTAATTCTTTATATAAATTATCCTCAAGTTCAACATCAGATCCTGGACTTGCAGATGATAATCCTAATAGGAATCTCTTTGGCTTGACATTCATGGAAGACTTAGGGGCTTCCTTAACTATTAAACCTTCAACTTTTTGAGAGGGAGGTGAGGTTAGAGCTAAGGTTCCTAACTGCTCCCTGATAGTTTCACATAAACTTGATTTGAATACATTTATGATTTCCTTGAAAACTTGGTCTTCATCGCTGTCCGACTCGAGTGTCACCTCTAATGAAACCTGCTGAGAGGGGTTGGCTAGTATGCTAATCATATGAGACTCATCCTCCGAGCTAGATTCCAATCTATGTGAATAGTAAGGGTACTCCTATGAACTGGAACATAACCCTTGTTGGCTAACTACCAACCGTAGGGTCTTCCACCTCTAGAACTACCTTTGTATCTGCCTTTGCCTCTGCCTGGTGGAGGTCAAGTCATCCTGGCCATATGTCTGTATAGTGGAATGAACTGTGGGTGGAATGTGACATGTGGCTATACCTTTTCCTTGATGTCCTTTTCTCGTTCACTTGTTCTTTCCTTTTTCTTTTCTTTTTCTGTCTCTTTTTCTTTAGTTTTTTTTTCTTTTTCTTTTGTTTTTGAATTTTGACCAAGTTTATGAGAAAAGGTATTTTGAGAAAGATAGTAGGTCGCATCTTCATATATCTCAACCTCTCTAAGTGAAAATGACTTTTCATCTCCTTTGACATAGTATTCAATTCCATCTCTTCTGAACTTGATGCACTGATGAAGAGAGGATGGAATCATCTTATTCTGATGTATCTAAGGCCTATCGAGCAAAGCAGTGAATGAAGTATTCAAATCAATTATATAGAACTTGGCTTCAGTCTTCCGGTCACCTATTTCTAAAGGTAACACTATGGAACCTAAAGCCCTCTTGCCTTGTTCATTGAATCCTCTCAACATCATCCGATCTCCTCAGTGTAGAGATGTCAATCCTCAAGTAGGAAATGATCTTTAGACTCATAATATTCATCGATGCACCTGGATCAACCAAAACCCTAGAAAGTCTGAATTTGCCCATATCCATTGTGATGTAGAGGGGACGGTTGTGCTCCATGTCCCCTAGTAGAAGGTCTTCATCTGTGAAAGTGACTCCCTGGGCTTCTCTTGAATAATGTGCCTCCTCTCCAATAGCGGCCAGCTGAGCTAAGCATATCTCTGGATCGAGAAGAGCCTTGATTAATGATTCCCCCATCTCTTTGGATAAGACAAGGGCATCATATATGCTTAACTTAGATGACAACTTTCTTTGGTGAGCGAGGACATTGTAATCCACTTTAGGCTAATCCTCCATAAGCATATCTCTGGGTCATTATTACCAATGGCTTGTTTCCCCTTATCTTAAGGTGATTCCCTAGGAAGTAGAACCTTGCCACTACAAAGGTTGACTTCGGTGATCTCTTGTGGTAGGTTAGTGGAAGATTCTACATGCTCGTCAGGCTCACCTACAGCTTCTCCTATAGGACCCTCAGAATTAGATGATTCCAAGTCTATCTCAAGAGGTGAACCTGTAATGTTTAGAAAAGAAAAGTCCATTTTTGAGTCAAAAAGAGGAAAATCATACTTGTTATAATTATTGTTTAGACTTGAAGAGTTTTCTAAAATAGTAGAGTTAGACAACCCATCAGAAGTGACACAGATGTAATTCAAACTAGCTTTATTCTTTGATTTCTTGGATTTAGAAGGAGGTACATAGTAGAAATCTAGTAAAGTAAGTGGGGTGAGAGATTTGATGCCCTCATCCGATACAAGATGTCTACTAGAAGAAGAGCTAGGCGAAGTAGAAGTCTGAAGTAGTAGAATGGTGTGGAGGCTAAACTCGATCGGTGGTTGTGCTACTTGGCTATCCCCGGCAAGTGTAGGCTGCTACTATTATTGTTGAGCCCCCACTTTCCCTACGTTGTCTATGGAAACTTACAAACCTTCCTTGATGTTGGAGGTTTGAGCTACCTCAGGCACCTACAAAAAAAGTTTCTTGATTTTTGAAATAATCTTTTTAGAGGCTCGGGATAAGGAGATATCTCAACCTTCTTTTATTTTGAGAGGATCCCATGTATCCCCAAGGATTACCCTAATAGAACTGGATGGTTGTTCTACTAAGTATTTCTTTGGGATAACTATGGTGCCTGTCTTGTAGCTATGCTCAAGCCACTCTTTGAATGTAAAGCAATCATCCAAAACATGGCCTAGCATGCGGTGGTAGGGGAAAAAATTTTAGATCATTACTCTTGCCCACTTCCTCTAACCTTCTAGGCTCGGGTAGCTAAAAATCAAGTTTTTTTAAGAGGTTTTTAAAGATTTTCTTGACTACCTCCCTCTTAAATGAATAAGATTTATTTAGTTTATCCAAAAGAGTAAGTGGATGGCGCTACGGCGATAGTACCCCGTGAATATGGTCGAGGAGGAGGCACAAGGTTGTGGAGGTGCTATGGCCGATAGGATGGCCTAGGCGGAGGTAGAGGAGGTGGAAGTGATGGCTATGGAGCACGAGGTCACTCTTGCTAATCTTTGGCCGGTTGCTTCCCTTTGTCCAATACTGCTACTGCCTCTAGCTTCTTCTCATAACTTTTTATAACTTTGATTTTATTGACTGATCTTGAAAAGGAAACTGTTTGGCCTCTCCTTATAGACTAACTGCCTTGTTGATTAGTTTCTCAATTATCTTAATGGTAAAATCTTTGAGCATGAAGGCGACCGAGCCATGAATATATTCTTTAGTAGAATTTTAATGGCATGCTGTTCAGACAGCTGCAGTTCGCATCTGATACTCAAATTATGCCATCTGAGAATATTATCAATGAGGGACTCACCGGGGTGTTGTTGTGCTACAACGAGATCGCCCATAGTCACACTTTGTTGAGCTCCAGCAAACCTCTTAATGAAGAGTTCCTCCAACTCAACAAAAGTCTTCACTGAACTGTTGGGGAGTTCAGCATACCAATCAAAGGCTATGCCTGTAAATTACTGACAAAAAGTTAGAAGAGTAACGCATCACTGCCACTAGCATTGTAATAGTTGGCTCTAAAGTGCGCTATGTGTGTTCCCGCTGTAATTAAAGCTCTTGAAAGAAGGTGGCCCAAAACTTTTAGGATATTGGATGACATCAAATTCCTCTAGGTAGAGTCAACCCTTTCGAACTGATGATCCTCCTCGAGCTTGTGCTGATACTTCTGTCACTTGCTGCTCAACCATAAGTTTAATATCCTTTTCTTGTATGGAGGTACTATCCACTACCTTCCTATACAAGCTGCTTCCCTGCTCCATTGGAGGTGAAGTCTTGGCTTGATTCAATATATGCAACAACTCAAGCTCATCGGTCTCTAAAATAGTAGGATGCACTGTTGGGGCTTGGTTCTAAAGTGCCAAAACTTCTGATAGCAAATCTTCAAACCTCTTTCCGAGCTTGTCAATTTGTTCATCCTTTTGTTGGGTTGAGTAGGCGATATCATCCTGCTCGGCCGTAGCACCTTCCAAAGTCTGCTGATCCTGAAGAAGGGAACCCTTGGTGTCTACCATATGCACTTAGGCTGAATCTTCCAACAAATCATCTTCGTTGGGATCCAAGCTAACCTTATCTTCCTCTATGTCAGGCCATGCATTCCCTAGAATTTTCTTCTTCTCAATCAGATAATGTGTTACGATGTCATCTAGGGAGTGGTCTAACTAAGCAAGTATAAATGATCTCGACTGACTGATGGCGGGATCATTATCATGAACAGAGATACATCTAACCTCCCCTACTACTGGAGTGCTTATCTTGTGAGGACTATGCTCACGAGAGGATACATGCTCCTGAATGTCACTAGATCTAGATGGAGTACTGATCCTAGGAGGATCTATGGCCATAGGGACAATGGTACTTCTCCTTTCCCTCAGCTATCGCTCTGGGTGGTGGTGATGGCATGACTAATGTGTTCACCATTCCCTCTTCACCACAACAAGTGAGGTCAAGGTGAGAGCTTCACCGCCGGCGGTGTAGATGTAATGGGAGCTCTTGGCTATAGCCAGATCACCAGTGGGGTTCACTTTTCCCCGGATGCAGTCTTCATGGATTTTGCTAGAACTGTGGATGATAGAACTTGTATCGGAGATCGTGAACGTGGAGTGGAACGGTGTGGCGGAGGCACCACCCACTTCCTCTGTGTAGGAACTCCTCTCCTATGGTGGGTATTTCCCATCAATACAATGCTGTTAGTATGACCAGTGAGGGAAGCCCGCCGATTGAGAAAGTCCATGAGGGCATAGGAGACTGACTGTCTAACGTGCCTATGTCTCTCTCTGCTGGTGACATGTACTGATACACGGGCCTCCTTGGCCCTCTTCTATTTGATATGCTCCCCTACGGTGCGAGGGATGATAGATCATAAATCAAATTTGGCTTTAGACTCTGATCATCCATAAGCCCCTCCTACTCGGTGTAGAACTAATCTAAGGCTGCCATACGACCTTCTCCTATCTCTAGTAGGAGCCTTAAAGTGAACTACGAGTGGAGGTCAAACTGAGATCCTCCTAATATCTTCCTCTCCATTAGATCTAGAGATGGGATGAAACTTGTTCTCTATAGGTAAAGGGGAAACTATCCTGGGTGTCTCTTGTACTGCAAACTAAGAAACTACCTCTATCTCTTGGACACGCATACATGATGCCTCTTGATGGCGGCATCCGCATTGCGGCTGTCCCTGGAGGAGTATGGAAACTAAACCCTACCTTGTAGGTAGGGAAGACTATCCCTAGAACTAGGGGAGCCTTCATTTTGGAAGAAGCCAACGAGTGGGTACTAGCTCATACTAGGGCAAAAATGGGAACCACCTGATCAAATAAACTCGAATGGCTGCTAAACTGTAGCCTTGTTAACCTCTTTATTAGAATGAGCTCTCAACACCTCCATCTTAGGCTTTGGACTTCTCTTAGACCTTAAGAGTTCCTTAGTCTTAAGACACATCTAGTGATTAGGTGGACACTCTCACCTAGCCCTAGAAGACTTAGTAGAGTTAGACATAGGAATAGGTCATGCCTTAGGGGAGTTAGGAAAATCTTCTTCCCTTTAGCTTAAACCATTCCTCACTTCCCTTCTTTCAAGTCAAACTCCAAATCAACTCTATTTGATTTTCTAAAACTCCAAATCAATTCCATGATTGAAATCTATGATTGAAGTCCATGATTGAAACCCATAATCAAAATTCCATCAAAAATTCCTAAGTTAAAATTTCCTAAATCCTTAACCCTTTCTTAAGGACTTAGCCAAAATCATGATTCAAACCTATTCAAACCTTTGAGATTTTCTCATGATCAATTATGTTCTCATTTATAGTCACATTTATAAATGAAATATAAATTCAAATCAATCAAATTAGATTTAAAATTCAAAATCAATTCATGAAAATTTTCCCAAATTCCTTTAATTTTTCATTAAAGGACTTAGCCAAAATCAACTCCAAAACTTGATCAAACCTATTCAAATTCTTGGGATTTTCTGAAAATCAATTTATATCCTCATTTATATTCTCATATATAAATGAAATATGAATATAAATCAATCCAATTAAAGCCAAAAATTAAATTCCAAATTTAAATGCTTGAAATTCATTAAAATCCATTAATTTTTCATTAATTGATTTAACCTAAACCTTGATCAAACAACTTCAAGCTCATGGGATTTTCTCAAAATCAATTTATATCCTCATTTATGTTCTCATATATAAATGAAATATAAATATAGATCAATCAAATCTAACTCAAACAAAAAATTAAATTTCAAGTTAAAAAAATTCAATTAAATCCTTTAAATTCCCTTCAATGGATTTAACCCTAAATCATGATTAAACTCTTTCAAATTCTTGAATTTTTCTCATGATGAATTTATATTCTCATTTATATTCACATATATAAGTGAAATATAAATTCAAACAATCACAACCTACCTCAAAAATCAAACTCAAATCAAATCAAAATCAAATCTAAGCCTTTCAAGTCAAAATATTGAACTTAGCTAAAATCAATTCAAATCAACCCAAACTCTTGATTTTCTCTTATGGTTTAATCAATCCTACAATCATGAGCTCATATATAAATTCAAACTTCAATCTTTCAATCAAAACCCAAATAAAAAATAAAACCCAAAACCCCTTCATGTTCTTCCTTTGAATATGAAATTTTCAAATGGAACAACATCCATTTGACTTCAAACCTCTTGTAAATGGATTTATATTTCAATCATAAGTCCATATACAAGATCAATCAACTTTAAATCAAGCTTTGACCAAGCCATTTGGCCCAGTTAAGCTCACTTGACCCAAAGTGACCTAAAGTACCCTTATGAGCCAACTTTTGATCCTAACCAAATTAGATTGAACCAAACTCATATTTGTCTCTCATCATGAGAAACAATCATCATGGGTTGATCAATCAATCAAATTGGGTCAAACCAAGTCAAACCTAAGGGTTGACCAAGTCAACACTTAACCTAAAATGAAACCTAACATAACCAAAATCCACTATAGGCCAAATTGATTGAAACCATTGATCCAAGTTCACTCATGACCTATGTTTGAACTTGACCAAGCCAACCTTTGAGCCTAACCTAGCCCAATTGGTCCACTTGACCTAAGTTGACCCATTTTGACCTAAAGGGTCAAAATGTGTCAACACTTGATCTAAGCCAAATTGATTGAAACCAATGGGTCAAGTCCATTCCAAATTACTTGTGAAACTTAACCAAAGCCTCAATTGGCCAACTGGACCCAACCTAGTCCAATTGACCTTAGACCTAACATGACCTAAAGTGGTCATGTTGAGCCAAAATTGAACCTAATTCAAATTGATTAGAATCAAAGATACCAATCCACTCCATATGACTAACCAAACCTAAACCTACATTTGACCTAACCCAAATAGTTCAAATGGGTCAAATAGGTCAACCTACCCATTTGACCTAAATGATTGATATGAGCCAAAACCTAACTTATACCAAATTGACCCAAACCAAAGGCACCAAAACATTTCAAATGGTCATATGAACTTGACCAACCCTTGGTTTGACCCAATTTGACCTATTGGTCAACTTGACCCAAGTTGACCCATTTTGACCTAAATGGGTCAACATGAGCCAAACCCTATCAAATGGATTCCAAATCTAATGAAACTTGGCCCAACCTATTTTCTCAACATACCAAACATACCCAAATTGAAAAAAATAGCAAAATTACCATTACACCCCTAGGCCATAGAATAAAATTTCGGCTAGCCCATGGGTATTTTGGTCATGCACTCATCACAAATACTTGAGGCTCTCCTAAAACCTCAAGGGGACCTAATGATGAGTGGTGCACACAACCCAATTGGTTTGGGTCAACCCATTTGGCCCATGAATTGAACCCGACCACCTATGGCCAAATTGAATTTTTAAACTCCCCCCAAACCTCATTTGGATGCACATGGGAGTTAGGCTTCCACTCCTCTGGCCAAACTGACCATGTGCACACCTTTAACCACCCAAACAGCCCATTCTATGGTGACAATTGGATCAAAATGATAAGCTTAGGCTCAACCATCTGATTTCCATAGGGGGAGATATACTCCCCCTAATTCACTTCTGCTTTCATTGACTCTTGATCGATTGGAACCTAAGGAGACTTAACAACCTTCATAGAGCTCACCAAAGGTTTTTAGAGAAGATTTAGATCTCCCATTCTTCAGTTTTACACAGTGCAAAGTAGGGGAGGTCTACTGAATTCTCAAGTTCCTCTACACTTGATCTTAGCCCAATTCCTTTTGCAAGCACACTTAGGTGACCAAGTTGAGCTCACCTAAGTTGATTCCCAAGTTCTAAAGGCAAGGGAGGATTGAATTGGATCAAAGCCAAACTCAAGCTAAAGAGGAGGTGACCCATAGGAAGATCCACTCCATCTCAAGTGCTCCAAATTTTGGCAAGGCTTCAACTCAACTAGACGAAGCTTCTCGAAGGGATTCGAGTGCCGGTGAGGTTAGTGAATTTTTGACCACTTAGGCTAAGAGGTGTTGGTCCTTTGTGAAGTGGATTTTAATCTCATAGAATCTTACCCGTTGGATCGGTCGCTTTGGTCCTTTAGATGGTGTGGGTTGAGTCTTGATTGAATCCATGAAGGATTGAGCTCGGATCTCCCCTTGGATTGTGAACGGCTCACATTCCTCCTCAGGGAAGAACTTAGCCCATCTCACCCATCCACACATTTTAGATGGATGGTCGAGATTATTCACATTTTAGAATTTAATCTTTAACCAAGTATATCCTCGATCGGATGGCTAAGGATAAAAGCCAGTGTCGCCGCTCTCCCGATTTGAGAACTGGTAATGACAACGCGATGTAAAGCGCGAGACGCATCGCCACGCGCCGCACCGTGGTTAAAGTGGGGATTAGTTATTTAACTAATTAATTCCTAATTAATTCTATAGATTCTAAAATCATAACTCTCATTAAAAAAATTAAAAATAAAAGGAAAATGCCTTGGATAGATAATTCCATAGAATATTTAAAATTATTTTCAATGTATTTTGATTTCCTTTCTCTGAATTTGGGATCTTTGGGAATGTTAATTAATATTCTAATTAAGCCACCACCAATTAATCTCAAATTTAGGGTTCATTTTAGGGATGACATCTCCCCTAATTTTCTTTAGATTTATTGAGGCCTTGATTAGAAAATTGCTACACATAAATTACCCACCTTCATGTAATTAAGGGTAATTAATGTAATTAGTGGATTTTCTATGATTAGATTAAAGTTAGATCAGTGAGTAGGGGTTTTAGGAATAATTTTGGGGCATTTCCCTAAGCTATTCCTAAACCCCTTTTCTCCTTAATCTTTTCATTAAGGGTTAATTCATTAATTACCCCTTAAATCAAAAAATTTTAAAAATCTCCATAATTTAATTAATCTTCCTTGGGTAGATGCTTAGGTGTTCAATAGCCTAAATATAATTAAGAAAATTAAAACCCCTTTCATAAGTGTGAAAGGGTATTTTAAAAGTACTTAAGCTAAAATCCCTTAGCTTAATTAACTTTTAATTTTGACCCAAATTACATTAGTCCTTTTCATTTCTAGGTGCATTACAAATTTACATACCTTGTGGGTTTTATGTCATTTCATTGGCTCATAATCACTTAGTTAATGCATACCTTAATGTAATCAACACTTAAAAATGAATTTAATTATCTAAAAAATAAACTAAAATACAAAACCTATGTGGGGATGGGTTAGGAACAACAAACTCATCTCACCCTTTTAAAATTAAATAAAACTTCAAACAAACCAAAATAATTTTGAAATTCACTTTGATTTATTCTAAGTTTTCTTATTCTTTAATGTCTTTAGGAAAGTAAACTGAGTTTGTTCATGTGATTACATTGCTTTAGATCTTTCCCAACATGTTAAATTATATGCCATGTGACTTATGCATCCATGATTTCATGTTTTTGAAGTTTAGTGTGCTATTCATATATTAATTATTAGCTTGAAAGTGATGAGATTGTAAAACATGTTTAGTGTAGCCTTTTCTTTCTTTCTTATGTTAGCATAGCTTTGAATATGGGCTAGTAAGATGTAGGGTTCATTTGAAAAGAACCCAACACTTCAAAAATTCCAAACCCTATTCATCCCTATGCTCTCACTTAAGAAGGATTGCCTACACTTGCATGAATAAATTGCATAAACAAAAATGAAACCATTACAAACTTTTGCATATTCCTTTCCATTTATTTCTTTTATATGCATGTTAGTACTTAAGTGGTATATTAGTCTGACAACCCCAGGTTGAGGATTTAAGTAGCCCTAAGTAGGTCTTGTACCTTACACCTCCGTTAACAATGGCTATACTCACTTATGCCTTTCTACTTTCATGGATGTAGAAATTTTGGAGAAAGAAAACCCTTTTCTACTTAAGAAAATCATGCATCAACTTCTAAATTTTCTTAAATGGATTACTTAACATGCATCATAAAGTGTGTATTCTCATTTGCATGTATAGATATGCTTAGGGTCCATCCATATGCATGTTATATATGTTGGGAAAGAATTGAAGTGATGTATGTTATGTGAATTTTGATTCATTTTTCTTAATCTTAAAATGCCTTTCTTTTTGAATAGGCTTATTTAGACTTGATCTAAACTTAAGATTAATTAAAAGGTTTAATCAAAACAATCACCTAATTGAAACTAAAATGTGAACTTACCTTGGAAATTACTTAAGGATTAGGGAAGGAAGGAGAAGTTTTGCTTCTCTTTCCCTTTCTTCATAATGTAGTAATTAATCGTAGGATTCACTCAAATCAAACTAAAACATGAAATAAAATAACCCAAAGTCACTAAACAACTTAAATGAAACCCTCTTCTAAGTTGAATATTCTTTCACATTTTAAAAAAAATTCAAACCTAAAGTCCTAAACTAAGCATGCCACGCAAACCTTCAAAGCACACACATTAGCCTAAGTCACCACTTCTAGCTTTAGGTTAGGTCGGTGCATGGCTTGATGTTATGTTTTGTTTTATGATGAATGTTTTAGACTAGATTTTAGGGTGTATGCTCATAGAATGAATGGTAGGACGTGCTTAGTCTAACTATTTTTTTTCAGGATTGTGCTTAAAGGGGCTATCATAATAAAAAAATATAAATGCTTGCTTTATACCCTTAAGCATAATCCATAGGCCAGGTGAACTTAGTCACCCATGTGTGGGGTGATAAGTCCAATATACATACTTGGGACTTGTGTGGTGTGATTTACTAACCTTTATTTTGCAAGTTTTAGTTAGATTTATGCTTTTCCTTTTCATGTAAAAAGTTATATATTTAGGATGTTATAATGAATTGTTATGGGGGATTAGGATGAACATTGATCATAAGATCCCATCATATGCACCATGTGAAGTCTTGGAGCATCTACCATTCAATCCTCCAAAGGAAGATCCAAAGAAGAAAAGTAGAAAAGCAAAAGAAAGAATGAAGAAAGAAGAAAGAAGAGCAAAGCTTGAAGACCCCCATAACAATGAATTCCTTTTGCTTAATTATAATTCAATTCATTTGTAATCCGGGTTGTATAAGGGTAGAGCTCGGCTACCCAATTTGATATTTTGGTTTGGTGGTGCCACAATAAACACCATTTATTCTTTTTTGCACTAGTTTTATAAATTGATTGATGTTTGTTTAACTTGTGCATTAAGTGGCATGCTTTTCCTAGTTTCTTTCTTGCTTTATGTATGACATGGATGTGGATTAGGCTCTTTAGGAAAAAATAAATCTTTTACCCAACTTAATAACTTGAAATAAAACTAAATAACTCATAACCTCATCTAAAGCTTAGGACTAAAATAAAGATAAAAGAATTAGAAATCCCTTAGCTGGATGAGTTCTTTTCTTTATAATATCATGCACAACGACATCTTATTTCACTCTTGATTGGAGGGCTTCCATCCTTTCCAGAGAACCCAGCTTGTCCTTTGAGGGTCGTGGTGGAAAGTCACATCCTAAAAATTCTAGCTAATTTTGGCCAATAATCTGATTTCTCATACATTAGTCATGAAACTCTTATTAGCCTGAGTCAAAATATTTGCCCAAAAATAAAAATAAAATAAAATTTAAAATGCATTAGATTTAGGTCATTTGAAGCTTTCCCTTTACATGATCTAGTCTCTTGAGGGAGTGAGTTTAAGGATTTAGCTTTTTTCTAAATAAAAATAGCCTAATAATCTTGCATAAACGTAAAGACTTGCCTACATATATTCAAAATTATAGGAGGAGTTAGTTGGCAGCCACCCCCAGCCGGTTGTAAATCCAAGCTGTCGGGTGGTTTGTCCTCTCTTGTGGAGGCAAATCAATCACCCATTTTTGCTTTAGATTTAGGTTGTGCTTCTCACCAAGCTCCCTAGATTTAGGTTCTCAGGATTGCTCCCCTTGTGAGCCATAAGCATAATTCCTCACCTCTTAGGCATTTTCTTAATCTTGTGTTAAGGAATCTTAAGTCCTAAAATTCTAATGAAAATACAACTCAAACAAACTAAATCAATTTATAAAATGTAAAGCCCAATTTTAGGATAGTTTGAGATGCTCGCTAGGTTTCCTAGCATCATGAGCATCTCCTACTTATTCCCATTTTAGCTTCGATAATAACTCCCTCTTTTGATCAATCCCATTTGATCTTTAAAAAATAAACCAATCGATTGATAGTCCTTCCTATTGAAATCTTCAGACATGATCATTTACCTTAATCGATTTTTCTAAGGATCCTGCCCTTAGATGTAATTAACTATGGGGGCTTTCCCCTGTAGGAAACTTAATGAACCCAGTTTAAAACAAACCCTATTTTAGTTTTCTATGTAAAGTAGGGAAAGAATCTCTGGTACATATGCAGACCCATCGTCCATTGAAGTCCTTATTGAGGTGATTAGTTCCATTAAAAGGTAGTGACTTCTGTCTTTTGAGATAGTAAATTATACCTTGATGACATATCTGATTACCTGAATAAGTACATCTATGGATCTGCATAGCATCTTACCAAGATGAATTTCTATACGATCTCTTCTTTCTTTCTCCACAGATTTGAAAGGTGACTCCCTAATAGAGATTTATTCACCATATATTTTTCCGGCAACTCTGCTAGGGATGGTTTCTCTCTCCATCTTTGGTAAATGATCATTATCTTTGAGTATCGATAGTGGGTTTGTACTTTGGTATGAATCCAAGACTATCCTTCTTTCCATTGGCACTTAGCTCATTTCATTCTTGAGTTGAGTTAGCCAACATCTTTAGGTTTTAGGATCGCATTCCTTGTTGGTCTTAAAACCCCATAGGTTTCTCCAATGGGTAAAATGAAAAGATTTAAAATAAAAAAAGAAACATCTTTAAGACTTCCTCCTTATCATCTTCATGATAAGGAAAGGTTCATCCTAAAATAATAAATCTTCCATAAAGAACTTTGCTTTTCAAAAGCACCTTTTCAAAAAATGCACTTAATAAAATATTTTCCACAAAATTTCTTCATCCTCATTTAACAATTCACATAATTATTACATGTAGGGATTTTTAAAAATAAAACTAATAACATTTTCCAAAAGCACAAATGAATATCTTCCTTTTCAATTCACTTTGATGAAGATTTCATTCTCAAAATAAAATGAACAATCATGTTTTCCAAAATTACAATCATAATCATAAAACTTTTTCGAAGGCACATATGGATCCTTCTATTTCAATATGCTCACACTTATTGAATGGAAAGTCCATTTGTAAACAAAAATGAAAATTTTCAAAAAGCACATATGAGTATCTTCATTTAACATAGTTAGGTTTATTAAATGAAGGTTTCATTCCCAACTTAAAAATAAAATATCATTTAGGAAATTCTACTTAAGAATATCCCACATATGCCTTAAGTTGGAATTCCTCTCTTTCAAAAAGCAACAATCACACACAAAATAAAAATATCATATTTCAAAAATAAAATTGATCTCCATTCTAGATACCTAAATTTGTTGAATGGAGGTCCTCTTCTCAAAGCATTAAAATCAACAATCACATTTGAAAAAAAAAAAAAAAAATTCAAAGCACTTTTTGGAACCTCCCTTAACATACCCAAATTTCTTAAGTAAAGTCTCCAAATCCCAAAACTCAAAAAATTTTCAAATACATTTGGAACTTCACTTAACATACCCAAATTTGTTAAGTAAAGTTTCCAAATTCAAAATCAAAATCAACAATCATGCATCCAATTTTGTTTTTCAAAATTCTAAACACATTTTGGAGCTTCATTTAATATACACAAATTTGTTAAGCAAGGTTTCCAAAATCAAAATCCAAAAATTTTCAAAATTCAAAACAACATTTGGAACTTCATTTTACATACCCAAATTTGTTAAGTGAAGTCTCAAAATCCAAAAATTTTCAAGATTTTAAACAAATTTTGGAACTTCATTTAACATACACAAATTTGTTAAGTAAGGTTTCCAAAATCAAAATCCAAAAATTTTCAAAATTCTAACCACATTTTTGAACTTCATTTAACACACACAAATTTGTTAAGTAAGGTTTCCAAAATCAAAATCTAGAATTCTAAACACATTTGGAACTTCATTTAACATACCTAAATTTGTTAAGTAAAGTTTCCAAATCCAAAATCAAAATTTCAAAAAAATTTAAAAATAATATTTGGAACTTCATTTAACATACCTAAATTTGTTAAGTAAAGTTTCCAAATCAAAAATTCAAAACTTTTCAAAACATGTTTTGGAACTTCACCTAGCATACTTAACTTTGCTAAGTAAAGTTTCCAAACTCAAACAAAAAATTCTCAAACACCTTTGAACTTCTTCCTTAGCATACCAAATTTGATAAGGAGAAGTTTCCATTTTCAAAATCAAAATGAAATAAAAAATTTTAAACACACCATTTGAAATTTCATTTAGCATACTAAAATTGCTAAGTGAAATTTCCATTTCACAAAACCAAGTGGGATTTCATCTTTAGCATACCAAATTTGCTAAAGTTGAATCTCCACTTTCAATCATTGCAAGAACAAAACAAAACACTTAGGATTCTCGTAGCATACCAAATTTGCTAAAGGATCCTACCCTTTTGAAAAATCAAAATTTTCTAAACAAATGAAACACTTAGGATTTTCTTAACATACCTAAATTTGCTAAGAATCCTATTTTCGAAACCTTACTTATTATACCTAAATTTGCTAAGTAGGAATTCCAAAATTTTCCAAAATCAAAATCAAAACAAAATTTTTAGAAGAAACAATCACTTTCACTTTACTTAGCATACCTAAATTTGCTAAGTAAGTGAAAATTCCAAAACATTCAAACAACACAAAATCAATTTGACCCTTACTTTCACTTACCCAAATTTGTTAAAGGAAGGGTCCTTGAAATTCCAAATCACAAAAATTCAAAATCAAAATAAAATGAACCTATGGAAGCATCTTATCTAAATCTTGAATCCATATTTAAACATACTCAAATTTGTTGAAGTTTGGATTCATACTCAAATTCCTCTTTCAATCAATCTTTTCAAATTCATTTGAACCCCACTTAATACTTCCAAGTTGTTGGATATGGGTTCAAATTTTCAAAATTTTAAGTTCAAAATCTATGGAGATAGAAAACTGATTCAAGTTCATTTCTCATTTCGATCTCTTCGTTGTAATTTTCGGTTTCAATCCAAGATAATGGGGATCATAGAAATTTGTCTATGCCTTCCCTCATGGCATGGACCTAGCCTTGGACCAGGCTGACTTTCCTCATTTGGATCACACTCATTTGATCCACTTTGTCCATGGCTTTGAGGGAGCCAAGATCACTTGTGAGGGCATTCCCCTCACAATAGTCAGCAAGAAGAGGGTGGCCGGGCAGAAGCCGATCATCAAGGTAGATTTACCCTTAGATTCAGAGATTTCCTCATTGAAGAGGAAAGCTATGGTAGTACCATAACCTTCAGTAGTTTTAGTACCGACAGTTACAGTTCTAGTGGTTGTTCGTCTTAAAGTTGCCCACATTATCCCGGTCTGAGCTGGCACCCTATCATAGATACCCTACAAGGGTAAGGCTCCCCTAGTTCTAGGGATTTCCTCTCCTATAGTTGAGTACAGGTCTAGCTCATACTCCTCTCATCCTACTCACACCCAATGCTGAAAAAAGAATTGTATGGTCAAACGGTTCCATACCAGGATAGCTCGAGAGTTAGAGGCAGCTTCCAGGTCAGCCATAGATGAGTCTACTATGACCACATCACCATTGGTTACGGAGAACCAGTTTCATCCTCTCTCAGAATCAGATAGAGAGGATACCAAGAGAATTCATTCGTTGCCTCCTCTAGTGGTATATCACAATAAGCCGTGGGTAGAGGTCATACGCCGCCTTCGCCTACTTTATGCCGTAAAGCGAGCATATGGATGCTCGAGTTGACTCAATTTGATTTATGATCTGTTATCCCCCACAATGTAGGGATACAGATTCGATAGGAGAGGGCCCATGAGGACCATACATCATACATCACTAGTAGGAAGTGGTGGAGGTTCAGCCATCAGTCATCAGCTTCTACTTTGGTCGACTTTCTAGCTCGGCACACTACCCGCGCCAATCATACTGATAATATCCTCCTCACGGGGACCAGCCATCACAGGAGGATAGTTCCTGTACATAGAGAGTCGGTGGTGTCTCCACCCCACCGCTCTACCCCATGATTGCCATCGCCTATGCAGGTTTCAGCATCACCTATTCCATCCAAGGCCATGAAGGCTGCATTCGGGGAGAAACGTACCCATTGGTGATCCGACTACGGCTAAGGGATCCTACTCCTCCTACACCACCCATTATGGTAGGGTTGAGCTCTCCTGTTCGACCTTCTGCCCCAGTGGTGGTGCAGATGAAGTGGCGACCCCAGAGCATCGTGGTCGTTCCTTCACCAACTCCATGCATTCAACTGAATGCGGAGATGGTGACTACTATCATGGATATCCCAGATGATAGTATAGTGGCAGCAGTGGTAGATGATCATCCCAGGATGGTTACCCTTATTATAGCTAGTGTCATTTAGGATTACCATTCTTCTAGTGAGTACAGTCCGCATAGGATTGACTCCCCAGCTTCAGGTGAGGTCTGGTGCCTCTCAGTTCATGATAGTGATCACACCGGTCAGCCCAAGCTTTTTGTACCTGCAGAGTTAGATCAATCCTTAGATGAGATAGTTGCACACTATTTTATGGAAAAAAAGAAGATCTAAGGGTATGCATGGTCTGATGAAGAAAGAGTCAGCTTCGATCCCAATGAAGATGACTTGATGGAGGATTTAGCTGGCATACGCATGGTCAAGACTAGAGGTTCTCTTCTTAGGGACCAAGAAGCTATGGAAGGAGATGAGGTTGATCAAGGAGACACCATAAAATCAACCCATCACCTCCGACAGTAGTTAAGGTAGAAAGACGAACAGATTGATAGGATGGCACAACAGTTGCAGGACTTATTGGCAATAGTGTTAGTGCTTTAGAAGCAAGCCCTTCCAGTTCATCCTAGCACAGTCGATGTCAATCAGCCTGAACTAGTGCATGTCTTAGATCTAGTTAAGACTCTACCTCCCATTAAATAAGGTAACACTAGTATGTATATGAAGGTAGTAGACAGTACCTCCATATAGGAAAAAAATTTGAAAACCATGGTTGAGCAGTAGGTGAAGGAAGCCTTGGCTCAAGCCCAGGGAGGATCATCGGTTCCTAAGGGTAGACCCTACCCGAAGAAATTTGATGCCATCCAGTATCCCAAGGGTTTCGTGCCTGCTTCCTTTAAGAGCTTTAATGGCACTGGGAATCTAAGGCAACATGCAACACATTTCAGGGCTAGTTATTATAACGCAGGTGGCAGTGATGCTTTATTCTTTAGACTCTTTGTCAGTAGCCTAGCGGGTATTGCCTTTGATTGGTATGCTGAATTTCCCAATAGTTCAATTAGGATATTTGCTGAGTTAAAGTGACTCTTTATTAAGAGATTTGCTGGAGCTCAGCAAAGGGTCACTGTAGGTGATCTCATTGTAGCCCAACAACACTCCGATGAGTTACTTTTTGATTATATTCTCTGTTGAAGGAACCTGAGTACGAAGTGTGAACCATAACTGTCTGAACAACATACCATTGAGATTCTCTTGAAGAATATCCATGGCCTGGTCACCTTCATGCTTAAGGGCTTCACCAAAGACATTTGAGATGCTAATCAATAAGGCGGCTAGTCTATAAGAAGAGGCCAAATAGTTGCCTTTCTCCAGATCAGTAACCCATGAAGAAATCCTAAAAGGTCTATGAGAAGAAACCTGGAGCACTAGCAACGGTTGATAAGGGGAAGCAGCCAGCTAGAGATCAGTTAGAGTGACCAAGACCTTAGCAACCTCCACCTTCTTTGCCACCACCGAGGCAACCATACCGGCCTCTAGCTCAGCCTCCATGGCCAGCATAACCATCACCTCAGCCATAGCACTAGTAGCAGCGGGATGCATACCCGATGCCAGGTAGCTACGGTTCACCTACTCAATTAGATAAGTTAAACAAACCTTATTTTTTTAAGAGGGAGGTAATTAGGAAAATATTTAAGAATCTCTTAAAGAAACCTGATTTTCAGTTACCCGAGCCTTGGAGACTGGAGGAAGTTGGCAAAAGTCATGATCTGAACTCTTGCCCTTAACACCGTATACTAGGCCACATTTTGGAGGATTGCTTTACTTTTAAGGATTGGCTTGAACACAGTTTCAAGACAGGTGCTGTCATTATCCCATAGAAATACCTTGTGGAACAACCTTTCAATTCCATTAGGGTAATCCTTGGGGATACTAGCAATCCTACCAAAACTAAAGAAGGTTGACACATCTCTTTGTCTAAAACCTCTAAGAAGATTATCCAGAAGATCAAGAAGACTTCCTTGTAGGTTCCTAAGTTAGCTCAAACCTCCAACATCAATGAAGGTTTGAAAGTTTCTAGCACTAACTCTAGGAAAGTGGGAGCTCAGCAGCAGCAGCAACATGTGTCAGTCTGGGATAGCCCTTTAGCACAGCCACCAACCGTGTCTATACTCCAACCTTTTGTTGGAGCTTCCACACCAGCATCTTCTTTCATTTCAGCTAGTTCTTCTATTTTTTTTGCTAGTAGAACTCTTGTATCAGTGGATAAGGGCATCAAATCCCTTACTCCACTCACTCTACTTGATTTCTACTTTGTACCTCCAAATACTTCCAAGAAATTGAAGAATAAAGTAGATTTGAATTACATCTGTGTCTTTTCTGATGAGTTATCTTCTTATATTCCTAGCGATAACTCTTCAAGTCTAAAATACTATAATAATTCCAATCTTTCTCTTTCTGATTCGGAGTTGGATCTTCCAACTCTGAATACTATGGGTTCACCTCTAAAGATATACTTGGAATCATCTAATTCGAAGAGTCCTATAGGAGAAGCTGTACGTGAGCCTGAAGTGCAAGTAAAACTTTTCACCGCTTTGCCTCCAAAGATTATCAAAGTCAAACTCCATATTGGCAAGGTTCTACCTCCTAGGGTAGCACCTCTAGATAGAGGAAAAAAAGTCACTGGTACTGAAGATTGAGAAGCCCTTCCATAAAATGCTCCACCCTTGGATATGCTTATGGAAGACCAACCTAAGGTGGACTACAACATTCTTTCTCACCTTAGAAAGTTGTCATCTAAGCTAAGCACATATGATGCCCTTGTCTTATCCAAAGAGATGATGAAATCACTAATCAAGTCCCTCCTTGATCCTAAAATATGCTTAGCTCAGCTGACCACTATAAGTGAGGAAGCACATTATGTAAAAGAAGCCCAAGGGATTACCTTCACAGATGAAGACCTTCTACTGGGGGACTTGGAGAACAACCATCCCCTATATGTTACAGTTGACATGGACAAGTTCAAACTTCCCAAGTTCTCATGGATTCAGGTGCATCAGTAAACATTATGAGTCTAAAGACCCTTTCCTATTTAAAGATCAACATCTCTACTCTCCGAGGAGATAGAATAATGTTGAGAGGATTCAATGATTAAGGAGAGCGAGCTTTAGGTTCTATAGGGTTGTCTTTGGAGATAGGTGACTGGAAAACTGAAGCCAAGTTTTGCATCATTGATTCAAATACTTCATTCACTATTTTGCTTGGTAGGCCTTGGATACATCAGAGCAAGATCATTCCATCCTCCCTTCATCTATGCATCAAGTTCAGAAAAGATGGAATTGAGTACCGTGTCAACGGGGACAAAAAGCCATTCTAAATGAGAGAGGTTGAGATCTATGAGGATGTGACCTATTATCTTCCTCAAAACACCCTTTCTCGTGAACTTGGAAAAAATTCAAATGCAAATGCAAAAGGAAAAGAAAATGAAATAAAAGAAAAGATAAAAGAAAATGAAAAGAAAAAGAAAAGTCCAAGTGAGCCAGAAAGAAAAATTGAAGAAGAAGTGGATCTGCATATCACATTCCACCAATTCATTCCATCATATGGATATGTGGGTAGGATGGCTCAACCTCCACCAGGTAAAGGCAGAGGTAGAAACAAAGGCAGTTCCAGAGATGGAAGACACCCTAGTTGGCCTTCACCCAGTAAAGGTCATGTTCCAATTCATAGGAGTACCCCTACTATTCACATAGACTTAGAATCTAGCTCAGAGGATGAGACTAATGTGATTAGTATACCAGCCAACCCCTCTCAGTAGGTTCCATTGGAGGTGAGTTTTGATCCAACTAGAGATGAAAACCAGGCCTTCAAGCAAACCAAAGTATTCGAATTTAGTTTATGTGAAACTATTAGGCAGCAGTTGGGAACCTTAGCTCTTACCTCACATACACCTTAGAAAGTTAAAGGTTTGTTAGTTAAAGAAGTCCCTAAGTCTTCCAGTGACATGAAGCAGAAGAGGTTCTTTTTAGCCTCATCATCCTCAAGTCCAAAGCTCGATGTAGGACTTGAGGAAGATACTTTTAAAGAATTAATGAAATTATCTTTTGACTTTTACTCGCCTTGTGTTCAAAATCTTGTGCTGTAAGGTTTAGTTCCTCACACTTGGTCCAAGTACAGGTCAAAATATTTTGAAAATTTATGGAATAATATAGGTAGGGAAGCACAATCAAGAGCAGGATTAGGATTCGGCACAGTGGGTTCAGTTGATGATGAAGATTTTTGTCTAGTTGTTACCAACCATTTGGAATTTGATAGGTTCTTCTCACACATCCCCAACTCTCATGAGAATGTATACTTAGAAACTTCAGATGATCTAGATGATCTCCAAGTCAAAGAGGCATCGCTAGAATTTGAAGAAGAAATCTATTTAACAATCGATAAGCTAAAGGAAATCAACCTCGGGACAGAAGAAAATCCTCACCCGACATACATCAGTTCATTGCTAAATGAAGAAGAAACCAATGACTTAGTTAGGATTTTGACTGAGTTTAAAGACTAGTTCGCATGGAGTTATGAACAAATACCTAGACTATCTCCTAATGTTACAGTCCACAAGCTAGCAATAGACCATAACATTACCCCTATTAAGCAAGCTCCTAGACGCATGCGATTAGAAATTGAATAATAGATTATTTCTAAAGTCAAGAAGCTGATCGATGTTAGTTTCATCAGGGAAGAAAAATATCTTATATGGTTAGCTTGTGTCATCTCAGTTAAGAAGAAGAATGGCCAAATTCGCATTTGCATTAATTTTAAGGGCTTAAATGAGGTATGCCCTAAGGATGAGTTTCCTTTTCCTATAACAGAGTTAATGGTGGACATTGCCTCATCTTATGTTATGTTCTCTTTCATGGATGGGTCATCTAGCTATAAATAAATCAAGATATCTCCTAAAGATGAAAGAAACACTACTTTTTGAACCTCAATTGGAATCTTCTGTTATAGGGTCATGCCTTTCGGACTTAAAAATGCTGGTGCTATATACCAATATGCCATGACTCAGATCTTCAACAAACTCATCCATCATCAGGTTGAGTGCTACATTGATGATCTAGTAGTCCAGAGTTTAGAAAAGGAAGACCACCACTTTGACTTAAGAGTAGTTTTTGAACGGTTAAGATAATATAACCTCAAGATGAATCCCCTGAAGTGTGCATTCAGAGTTACTTCAAGGAAATTCCTTGGGTTTGTTGTTCAACACTGGGGAATAGAAATAGATCCTGAAAAGATTAAAGCTATCTTAGAAATGCCACCTCCTAGGAGTTTAACTCAACTCAGATCCTTTCAAGGATGGTTAGCATATCTAAGATGCTTTATCTCAAACTTATTAAGGAGATACAAGCCCTTTCTCAGCACTTATCAAAATGAACACCAAGTTTAAGTGGGATGACTAGTGCCAACAGGCATTCAAAGATATCAAAGAATAATTGGTGAAACTGCCAGTTCTTGTAGCCCCTATCCTGGGCTGGCCCTTGATCCTTTCCACTGCTGCATTGGATGACTCTCTCGGTGCTCTGTTGGCACAAGCCAATGATGAGAGGAAGGAAAGTGCACTCTACTACCTCAACCATCGTCAGATCCCCACTGAAGCAAACTATCCACCTATTGAGAAACATTGCCTAACTTTGATATTTGCATCTCAGAAGCTATGACACTACACGCTTTTTCATAAGGTGAATCAATCCACTGTAGTACCTCATGACACGACCAACACTTTTTGGATGTTTACCTTGTTGGTCCATGATACTCTCACAGTTTGATATCACTTTTGTACCCCTCTGTGAGGTGAAAGGTCAGGCACTAGCAGATTTCTTAGCAGCACACCCACTTCCTGTTGATTCTCCGCTTAGTGATGATCTCCCCGATGAATAAATCATGAACTTAGGAGAGACTAGCAACCGCCGATGGGAGATGTATTTTGTTGGAACTGCTTCTTTTCTTAAAGGTGAAGCACCCTTAGAAGAAGTCAATGAGTGGGTGCTAGCTCTGTAAATAGAACCACCAATGCATGAACTGGCCGCAACTACCCGGAATTTCTACAGCCTCGTTAACCTCTTTTTTGAATGAGCTCTCAATACCTCCATCTTAGGCTTAGGACTTTTCTTAGACCTTAAGAGTTCCTTAGTATTAAGACACATCTACTGATTAGGTGGACACTCTCACCTAGCCCTAGAAGACTTAAAAGAGTTAGCCATAGGAATAGGTCATGCCTTAGGGGTGTTAGAAAAATCTCCTACCCTTTAGCTTAAACCATTTCTCACTTCCCTGTTTTTAAATTCAAACTCCAAATCAATTCTATTTAATTTTCTCAAACTCCAAATAAATTACATGATTGAAATCCATGATTGAAAGCCATAATCAAAATTCAATCAAAAATTCCTAAGTTAAAATTTCCTAAGTCCTTAACCTTTCTTAAGGACTTAGCCAAAATCATGATTCAAACCTATTCAAACATTTGATATTTTCTCATGATCCATTTATATTCTCATTTATATTCACATTTATAAATGAAATATAAATTTAAATAAATCAAATCAGATTTAAAATTCAAAATCCATTCAAGAAAATTTTCCTAAATTCCTTTAATTTTCCATTAAAGGACTTAGCCAAAATCAACTCCAAAACTTGATCAAACCTATTCAAATCCTTGGGATTTTCTCAAAATCAATTTATATTCTCATTTATATTCTCATATATAAATGAAATATAAATATAAATCAATCCAATCAAAGCAAAAAATTAAATTCCAAATTTAAAATGCTTGAAATTCCCTAAAATCCATTAATTTTTCATTAATGGATTTAAACAAACCTTGATCAAACCACTTCAAACTCATGGGATTTTCTTAAAATCAATTTATATATTCATTTATGTTTTCATATATAAATGAAATATAAATATAAATCAATCAAATCCAACTCAAAAAATTAAATTTCAAGTTTAAAAAAATTCAATTAAACCCTTTAAATTCCCTTTAATGGAATTAACCTTAAATCATGATTAAACTCTTTCAAATTCTTGAATTTTTCTCATGATAAATTATATTACCATTTATATTCACATATATAAATCAAATATAAATTCAACCAATCAAAACCTACTTCAAAAATCAAACTCAAATCAAATTAAAATCAAATCTAAGCCTTTCAAGTCAAAATCTTGAACTTAGCCAAAATTAATTCAAATCAAGCCAAACTATTGATTTTCTCTTATGGTTCAATCAATCCTATAATCATGAGCTCATATATAAATTCAAACTTCAATCCTTCAATCAAACCCAAAACTCCTTCATGTTCTTCCTTTGAATATGAAATTTTTAAATGGATCAAAATCCATTTGACTTCAAACCTCTTGTAACTGGATTTATATTTCAATCATAAGTCCATATACAAGATCAATCAACTTCAAATCAAGCTTTGACCAAGCCATTTGACCCACTTAAGCTCACTTGACCCAAAGTAACCTAACGTACCCTTATGAGCCAACTTTTGAGCCTAACCAAGTTGGATTGAACCAAACTCATATTTGTCTCTCATCATGAGCAACAATCATCATGGGATGATTAATCAATCAAATTGGGTCAAACCAAGTCAAACCTAAGAGTTGACCAAGTCAAAACTTAACCTAAAATGAAACCTAACATAGCCAAAATCCACCATAAAGCCAAATTGATTAAAACCAAATAACCATTCCAAATCAGTGAAACTCCAAAGCCTCAATTGGCCAACTAGATCCAACCTAGCCCAATTGACCTTAGACACAACATGACCTAAAGGGGTCATGTTGAGCCAAAATTGAACCTAACTCAAATTGATTAGAAACAAAGATACAAATCCACTCCATGTGACTAACCAAACCTAAACCTACATTTGGCCTAACCCAAATAGGTCAAATGGGTCAAATAGGTCAACTTGACCCATTTGACCTAAATGATTGATATGAGCCAAAACCTAACCTATACCAAATTGAACCAAACCAAAGGAACCAAAACATTTCAAATGGTCATATGAACTTGACTCAACCCTTGGTTTGACCCAATTTAAACTATTAGTCAACTTGACCCAAGTTGACCCATTTTAAGCTAAATGGGTCAACATGAGCCAAACCCTATCAAATGGATTCCAAATCCATTGAAACTTGGCACAACCTATTTTCTCAACATGCCAAACATACCCAAATTGAAAAAAATAGCAAAATAACCAATAAACCCTTAGGCTATAAAACAACTTTTGGCCTTGCACATGAGTATTTTGGTCATGCACTCATCACAAACACTTGAGGCTCTCTTAAAATATCAGGGGGACCTAGTGATGAGTGGTGCACCCAACCCAATGGGTTTGGGTCAACCTGTTTGGCCCATGGACCAAACCCGACCACCCATGGCCAAATTGAATTTCCAAACTCCCCCCAAACCTCAATTGGATTCACATGGGAGTTAGTCTTCCACTCTTCTAGCCAAACTGACCATGTGCACACCTCTAAACACCCAAACAACCCATTCAATGATGATAATTAGAACAAAATAGCAAACAGTGATCTGATTGCCATGGGGAGATATACTTCCCATCATTTTCATCACACTCTTGATCGATTAGGACCTAAGGAGAGTTATCAACCTTGATAGAGCTCCACCAAGGTTCATAGATAATATTTAGATCTCCCATTCTTTAATTTTGCATAATCTAAAATAGGGGAGGTCTGTTGAATTCTCAAGTTCCTCTACACTTGATCTTCCCAATTTTTTTTAAACCCTAGTGACCAGCTCACCTAAGTTGATTTTAAAGTTCTAAAGGCAAGGGAGGATTGAATTGGATCAAAGTCAAACTCAAGCTAAGGAGGAGGTGACCCATAGGAAGATACACTCCATCTCAAGTGCTCCAAACTTCAGCAAGGCTTCATCTCAACTAGATGAAGCTTGTCCAAGGGAATCGAGCACCGATGATCACCTCCAACGAGGTTAGTAAATTTTTGATCACTTTGGATAGAAGGTGTTGGTATTTTGTGAAGTGGATTTTAATCTCATAGGATCTTAGCCGTTGGATTGGTCGCTTTGGTCCTTTAGATGGTGTGGGTTGAGTCTTGATTGAATCCATGAAGGATCGGGCTCGGATCTCCCCTTTGATTGTGATGACTCACATTCCTCCTCAGGGAAGAACTCAGCCCATCTCAGTTGTCCATCCACGAGTTTTTAGATGAACGGCTGAGATTATTTTCCATGTTTTAGAATTTAATCCCCCTTTTAAAACCATGGGTATATCCTCAACCGTCCGAACTTTGATCGGACGGCTAAGGATAAAAGCGCATACGCCGCCACCGCCTTTCTTGATTTGACAACTTAAGTAATGGCTCATAGCGTGATGCGTCTAAAGCACAATGACCGCCGTCGCCACGCATCGTGTCATGGGTTGGGTATTAAGTGGGGATTAGTTATTTAACTAATTAATTCTTAATTAATTCCTATAGCTTCTAAAAATCATAACTCCTCAAAGAAAAATCAAAAAAAGAAAAGAAAAAAATGCCTTGGATAGATAATTCCATCTAGAATATTCTAAAATTATTTTCAATGTTTTTTTATTTCTCTTTTTTTTTTGAATTTGGGTTTCTTTAGGAATATGAATTAGCTAATTATTCCCTAATTAAGCCACCAATTAATCTCAAATTTCTAGAGTTCATTTTAGGGGATGATCTTTATCTCCCCTAATTTTTTTGATGTTTATTGAGCCCTTGATTAGGAAAATTGCTAGCTCATTCCTTAATTACCCCCTTTATGTAATTAAGGGTAATTAAGATGTAATTAGTGGATTTTCCCTATGATTAAGTTAGATTAAGATTAGATCTAGTTAGTAGGGGTTTTAGGGAATAATTTTGGGGTATTTTCCCTAAGCTACTTCCTAAACCCCCTTTTCTTTCCTTAATCCCCTTTTTAATTAAGGGTTAATTCATTAATTACCCCTTTAAATAATTTTCAAAAATTCTAAAAATCTCCAGAACCTAATTAATCTACCTTGGTTAGATGCTTAGGTGTTTAATAGCCTAAGTCTAATTAAGGAAATTAAAACCCCTTTCATAAGTGTGAAAGGGTGTTTTAAAAGTACTTAAGCTAAAATCCCTTAGCTTAATTAACTTTTAATTGTGAGCCAAATTGCATTGTGCCTTTTCATTACTAGGTGCATTGCAAATTTGCATATCTTGTAGGTTTTATGTCATCTCATTGGCTCATAATTACTTAGTTAATTTTTCTAAGGTGGTGTAGGTAAGGGTTAATTACTTAGTGCATACCTTAACTTAATCAACACTTAAAATGGATTTAATTATCTAAAAATTAAAATAAAATACAAAACACATGTGGGAATGGGTTAGGAACAACAAACTCATCTCACCCTTTTAAAATTAAATCAAACTTCAAACAAACCAAAATCATTTTGAAATTCACTTTAATTTATTCTAAGTTTTCTTATTCTTTAAGAATGTCTTTAGGAATTAAGTAAACTGAGTTTGTTCATGTGATTACATTACTTTAAATCTTTCCCAACATGTTAAATTGTATGCCATGTGACTTATGCATCCATGATTTCATGTTTTCAAAGTTTTAAAATGAAATTGTTTACTTAATGTCAAATGTGCATGTGTTGGCTAAAGTAAAATATGAGTGGCTATTATCACTACTAAATCCAAAGTATTTTCAAAACCTATAAATGAAATATTAAATTTGAAAGTGTGTTATTCATATATTAATTATTAGCTTGCATGTGATGAGATTATAAAGCATGTTTAGTGTAGCCTTTCCTTTCTTTCTTATGTTAGCACAGCTTTGAATATAGGTTAGTAAGATGTAGGGTTCATTTGAAAAGAACCCAACACTTAAAAAATTCCAAACCCTATTCATCCCTATGCTCTCACTTAAGAAGGATTGCCTACACTTGCATGAATAAATTGCATAAACAAAAATGGAACCATCAAGCAAACTTTTGCATATTCCTTTTCACTTTATTTCTTTTATATGCATGCTAGTACTTAACGAAAGTGGTATATTAGTCTGGAAAACCCCGAGATTGCGAGGCTTTAAGTAGCCCTAAGTAGGTCTTGTACCTTACACCTCTGGTTAACAATGGCGATGTACTCACTTATGCCATTTCTACTTTCATGGATGTGTGTGAAATTTTGGAGAAAGAAAACCCTTTTCTACTTAAGAAAATTCATGCATCCAAAAATTCTAAATTCTCTTAAATGGAGTACTTAGCATGCATCATAAAGTGTGTTAACTACTTCTTTTGCATGTATAGATATGCTTAGGGTCCATCCATATGCATGTTATATATGTTGGGAAAGAATTGAAGTGATGTACGTTATGTGAATTTTGATTCATTTTTCTTAATCTTAAAATACCTTTCTTTTTGAAAAGGTTTATTTAGAGTTGATCTAAACTTAAGATTAATTAAAAGGTTTAATCAAAACATTCACCTAAATGAAACTAAAATGTGAACTTACCTTAGAAATTACTTAAAGATTAGGGAAGAAAAGAGAAGTTTTCTTCTGTTTCCATTTCTTCATAACTTTGTAATTAATTATAGGCTTTACTCAAATCAAACTAAAACATGAAATAAAAACAACCCAAAGTCACTAAATAACTTAAATGAAACTCTCTTCTAAGTTGAATATGTCTTTCACACTTAAAAAAATTCAAACCTAAAGTCCTAAACTAAGCATGCCACACAAACCTTCAAAGCACACACATTAGCCTAAGTCACCACTTCTAGCTTTAGGTTAGGTTGGTGCATGACTTGATGTTATGTTTTATTTTATGATGAATGTTTTAGACTGAATGTTAGGGTGTATTCTCATATAATGAATGGTAGGACGTGCTTAGTCTAACTATTTTATTCTATAGGGTATTGTGCTAAAGGGGCTTTATCATAAATAAATAAAAATATAAATGCTTCTTCCTTGCAGGTGCTTATACCCCTTTGCATAATCCATAGGCCAGGTGGACTTAGTCACCCATGTGTGGGGTGATAAGTCCAATATACATTCTTGGGACTTGTGTGGTGTGATTTGACTAATCTTTATTTTATAGGTGTTTGTTAGATTTATGGATTTCCTTTTTCATGTAAAAATTTGTATATTTAAGATGTTAGAATAAATTGTTATGAGGTCTTATGATGAACATTGGTCATAAAATCTCATCTTATGCACCATGTGAAGCCTTGGAGCATCTACCATTCAACCATCCACAGGAAGATCCAAAGAAGAAAAGAAGAAAAGAAAAAGAAAGAAAGAAGAACAAAGCTTGAAGACCCCCATAACAATGAATTCCTTTTGCTTAATTGTAATTCAATTCATTTATAATCTGGGTTGTATAATGGTAGAGCTCAACTACCCAATTTGATATTTTTGGGTTTGTGCGGTGGTGCCCAACCATAAATGGTCATTTATTCTTTTTGCACTAGTTTTATAAATTGATTGATGTTTGTTTAACTTGTGCATTAAGTGGCATGCTTTTCCTAGTTTCTTCCTTACTTTGTGTATGGCTTGGATGTGGATTAATCTCTTTAGAAAGAAATAAATCTTTTACCCAACTTAATAACTTGAAATAAAATTAAATAACTCATAAGCTCATCTAAAGATTAGGACTAAAATCAAGATAAAAGAAATAGAAACCACTTAGCTGGATGAGTTTTTTTCTTTATAATATCATGCACAATAACATCTTATTTCACTCTTGATTGGAGGGCTTCCATCTTTGCCAGAGAACTCGGCTTGACCTTTGGGGTTGTGGTGGAAACTCACATCCTAAAAATTCTAGCTGATCTTGGCCAATAATCTGATTTCTCATGCATTAGTCATAAAACTTAAAATAAAATAAAAAATGAAATTTAAAATGCATTATATTTAGGTCTTTTGAAGCATGCCCTTTCATGATCTAGTCTCTTTAGGGAGTGAGTTTAAAGACTTAGCTTCTTTCTAAATAAAAATAGCCAAGCTATCTTGCATAAACATAAAGACTTACCTACGTATATTTAAAATTGTAGGAGGAGTTAGTTGGCGGAACCCCCAGGTGGTTGTAAGTCCAAGCTGTCGGGTGGTTTGCCCTCTCTTATGGAGGCTAACCATTCACCCATTTTTGCCTTAGATTTATGTTGTGCTTTTGGCTCTCACCAAAGCTCCATAGATTTAGGTTCTGAGATTGCTTCTATCCTTTGTGGGCCATAATCATAATTCCTCACCTCTTAGGAATTTCCTTAATCTTGTTTAAGGAATCTCAAGTCCTAAAATTCTAATGAAAAATATAACTCAAATAATTGAAATCAATTTCTAAAATGTAAAGCCTAATTTTAGGATAGTTTGAGGTGCTCGCAAGATTTCCTAGCATCGTGAGCATCTTTTACATATTCCCATTTTGGCTTCAAGAATAACTCCCTCTTTTGATCAATCTCATTTGATCTTTCAAAAATAAACTAATTGATTGATAGTCCTTCCTATTGAAATATTTAGAGACAACAATCATTTACCTTAATCGAGAGTTTTCCTAAAGGATCATGTCCTTTAAGATGTAATTAACTATAGGGGGTTGCCCCTGTAGGGAACTTAACAAATCTGGTTTAAAATAAACCCAACTTTACTTTTCAATGTAAAGTAGAGGAAGAATCTCTGGTGTATATGCAGACCCATTATCCTTAGGAGTCTTTATTGAGGTGATGAGTTCTATTAAAGGGTAGTGACTTCTGTCTTTCGAGATAGTACACTATACCTTGATGACATATCTGATCACCTAAATATGTACAGTTGTGGATCTGTGTGGCGTCTTACCAAGATGAATTTCTATAAGGTATCTTCTTTCTTTTCTCTACATATATGAAAGGAGACTACTTAATAGAGATTTATTTACCACAAGCCTTCCTCTTCAGTGAAGGAAATTCTGAATCTGACGACATCTCAACATGGATAACCATCTTCTGCCTGGTCACCACACTCCTAGCCCCCTCGAAATCTCAGCCAAAATGAATGAGGTGGGCAATGTTAGACTGTGGGAGGCTGGCCTGATCCAAGGCCAATTCCATCTCAAAAGAAAAAGTAAACACGTACTTCTAAGCTTCCATTAGTGTTGAACTGAACTGAATTAAAAACTGACTAGAACTAAGTTGAAATTATGCAATTTTTGGAAAATAAACTCAAATCAAATTTTTGCTTTGATATTTTGTTAACTTTTTAAATTTTGCCACACTCAACAGTTTGGATATGTTAAGTGGGGCTCATTGATTTAGGAGAGATTTTATTTTTGAATTGATTGGAAAGGAGAGATTTTTAAATTTAGAATCCATTTTCAACAAATTTTTGTTTGTTGGAAATAAGTTCAAATATTTTGAAGAGATTGATGCTTCCATTGGTTCATATTTGAATTTTACTTTTAATTATTTGAGGAACCTTTATTTAACAAATTTGAGTACATTAAAATAAAGGGTCAATTGATTTTTGTTTGGGATTGCTCATTTAGCAAATTTGGATATGCTAAATAAGTTGTTTGAAAAAAAAATTTTCTTCTTCTTTTGTTTGATTGTGAATCATGGGTGAATTATGTATGAGTTTGAAAATGGAATCTTTTCTTAGTAAATTTATGTATGCTAAATAAAGTCCAAATGTCTTCTTTTATTTTGATTTTTTGAAAAGAGGATCTTTACTTAGCAAATTTGGGTATGCTAAAATAAAATCCAATTGTGTTTGATTTTTTATTTTTGAAAAATGAAACCTTTACATAGCAAATTTTGGTATGTTAAATAAAGGATTCAAATGTATTTGATTTATTTTTTTTGATTTTTTGAAAAATGAAATCTTTAGTTAGAAAATTTGGGTGTGCTAAATAAAAGATTCAAATGTGTTTGCTTTTTGATGATTTTGAAAAGAGGATCTTCACTTAGCAAATTTAGGTATGCTAAATGATGGATCCAAATGTGTTTTAATTTTTGATTTTTGAAAAATTAAACATGTACTTAGTAAATTTGGGTGTGCTAAATAAAGGATTCAAATGTGTTTAATTTTTGATTTTTGATTTTTGAAAAGAGGATCTTCACTTAGCAAATTTGGGTATGCTAAATAAAGAATCTAGCAATACGTAACTGAACGAAGTACAACAGTTTTAAAAGAGGATCTTTACTTAGAAAATTTGGGTATGCTTGAAGGATCCAAGTGTATTTTGATTTTTATGATTTTGATTTTGTGGATCTTTACTTAACAAATTTGGGTATGCTAAATAAAAAATCCAAGTGTATTTTGATTTTTATGATTTTTATTTTGAAAAGAGGATCTTTACTTAGCAAATTTGGGTATGCTAAATGAGGGATCCAATTTTGTTTGATTTGTTTTTAATTTTTTTCAAAAATAAAATCTTTACTTAGAAAATTTGGATATGCTAAATAAAGGATTCAAATGTGTTTATTATTATTTTTTTTTATGATTTTGAAAAGAGGATCTTCACTTAGAAAATTTGGGTATGCTAAATGAAGAATCCAAATGTGTTTGATTTTTATGACTTTGATTTTGAAAAGAGGATCATCACTTAAAATATTTGGGTATGCTAAATGAAGAATCGAAATGCATTTTTAGTTTTGATGTTTTGATTTTGAAAAGAGGATCTTCACATAAAAAATTTGGGTATGCTAAATGAAGGATCCAAATATGTTTGATTTTTATGACTTTGATTTTGAAAAGAGGATCTTCACTTAGCAAATTTGGGTATGCTAAATGAAGAATCCAAATGTGTTTTTATTTTTTATGTTTTGATTTTAAAAAGAGGATATTCACTTAGCAAATTTGTGTATGCTAAATGAAGAATGCAAATGCATTTTTTTTATAGTTTTGATGTTTTGATTTTTGAAAAGAGGATCTTTACTTAGCAAATTTGGGTATGCTAAATAAAGGATCTAAATGTGTTTAATTTTTTTATTTTTTTTATTTTTTTTTTTGAAAATTAAAACCTTTACTTAGCAAATTTGGGTATGCCAAATAAAGGATTAAAATGTATTTGATTTCTATGATTATTAGTTTGAAAATGAGGATCTTCACTTAGAAAATTTGGGTATGCTAAATGAAGGATCCAAATGTGTTTTTAGTTTTGATGTTTTGATTTTTGAAAAGAGGAACTTTACTTAGCAAATTTGGGTATGCTAAATAAAGGATCCAAATGTGTTTGATTTTTGGTTTTGATGATTTTCAAAAGTGGATCTTTACTTAGCAAATTTGGATATCCTAAATGAAGGATCCAAGTGTGTTTTTAGTTTTGATGTTTTGATTTTTGAAAAGAGGATCTTTACTTAGCAAATTTGGGTATGCTAAATAAAGGATCCAAATTTATTTTGAAAAATGAAACTCTCATTTGACAAATTTGGGTATGTCAAAGGGGAGTCAATTATGTTTTATTTTTCAAAGATAAGATTTTTATGTGTGATTATTGCTTTTTTTAAAAATATGATTGTTAATTTTATTTTTAAAATGGATTATTGTTGATTTTATTTTTGAAAAGATGATTATTGATTTTTTTTAAAAGATGATTGTTGATTTTATTTTTGAAAAGATGATTATCGATTTATTTTATTTTTGAAAAGATGATTGCCAATTTTTATTTTTGAAAATGATGATTGTTTATTTTTGAAATGAAATCTTCATTCAATAAATTGAATGAGGATGTTCATTGTGCTTTTTGAAAAGATGATTTTGGATTTTTATTTTTGAAATGAAATCTTCATCCAATAAGTTGAATGAGGATGTCCATTTGTACTTTTTGAAAAGATGATTGCTGATTTTGTTTTTGAAAAGATGATTGTTGATTTTGTTTTCGAAATTATGATTGTTGATTTTATTTTTGAAAAAATGATCGTTGATTTTTATTTTTGAAAATGATGATTGTTTATTTTTGAAATAAAATCTTCATTCAATAAGTTGAATGAGGATGTTCATTTGTACTTTTTGAAAAGATAATTTTGGATTTTTTTTGTTTTTGAAATGAAATCTTCATCCAATAAATTGAATGAGGATGTTCATTTGTGCTTTTTAAAAAGATGATTTTTGGATTTTATTTTTGAAAAGATGATTGTTGATTTTGTTTTTAGAAAGATGATTGTTGATTTTGTTTTTGGAAAGATGATTGTTGGTTTTATTTTTGAAATGAAATCTTCATTCAATAATTTGGATGAGGGTGTTCATTTGTGCTTTATGAAAAGATAATTTTTATTTTATTTTTGAAAAGATGATTGTTGATTTTGTTTTTTTTTTTTGGCGAGATGATTGTTGATTTTGCTTTTGAAATAAAATCTTCATTCAATAAATTGAATGAGGATGTTCATTTGTACTTTTTGAAAAGTTGATTTTTGTATTTTATTTTTGAAGTGATCCTACATGTATCAATCTTGAAGATTGTTAGATGAGGTTGAATTATGAAAATTCTTCTGAAATTATTTTCTTATGTGCATTTTGGAAAAAAGTGCTTTTTGGAAAGTGTTCTTTTATAAAGGATTTATTTTTCTTTATTTTTGAAATGAACCTTTCCTTATCATGGAAGTGGTAAGGATGAAAGTCTCTAATTATTTATTTTTATTAAATTTTTATTTTCACCTATAGGGGTTTTAAGACCCACATGAAGTAAGGTCCTAAAACCTAAAGGATGTTGGCTAGCATAGCTTAAGGATGAAATAAACTAAGTGTTAACAGAAAGGAAGGATAGTCTTGGATTCATATAAAATACAATACTATACTTAGAGACGATCATTTAGATGGAGAGAGAACCATCCCAAAAATCTAGGGTGAAAATATATATTTTTTATCTTCATCTATCTTTGAAAAATATAAATGAAGACAAAAAAAATACATGCCTTGTTGGACACCACGTAGATCCCCAGATGTTCATATTAGGTTAATCGAGTATGATATTGAGGAATGATGTACTATCTCGAGAGACATAAGTCATCATCCTACAATGGACCTAATCACCTAATAAGGACTCCTAAGGACAATGGGTTTTTGGATGTACCAGAGATTCTTCCCCTACTTTATATGGAAAAGTAAAGCAGGGTTTATTTTAATCCAAGTTCATTAAGTTCCCTATGGAGGCAAGCCCCAATAGTTAATTTTATCTTAAGGAATTGAATTCATTAAGAATACTCTCAATTAAGGTAAATATCATTATCTCCAAAGATTTCAAAGGTAGGACTATCAATAAATTGGTTATTTTTAGAAGATCAAGTGAGATTGATCAAAAGAAGGGACTTATTATCGAAACTAATAGGGAGATGAGTAGGGGATACTTATGATACTAGAAAGCCTAGTAAGCAACCCAAACTATCGTATGATTGGGTTTTATATTTTTAAAATTTGAAAATAGTTAATTATTTGAGTTGAATTTTTATTAAAAATCCAAGGCTTATAATTTCACAACACAATATCATATAAATGTCTAAGAGGTGAGTATTTATGATTGTAGCCCACAAAGGGAAACAACCACCTCAGAACCTAAATCTAGGGAGCTTTGGCGAGGGCCAAGGCACTGCCTAAATCTAAGGTGAAAGTGGGTTTCTGGTCTGCCTCCATAAGAGAGGATAAACCATCCGACTGTTGGACTTACAACCGCCAGGAGGTGGCTGCCAACTAACTCCTCCAACGATTTTAAATATATGTAGGCAAGTCTTATGCTTTGCAAGATAGCCAGGCTGTTGTTTGTTTAGAAAGAGTCTAAGTCCTTAAACACACTACCTAAAAGACTAGATCATGTAGGACATGAATAATGACTTCAATCTATTACAAATTTTGTTAAATTTTATTTTCATTTTTGGACAATTAATTTGACACGGGCTATGGAATTCATATGCCTAAAGCATGAGAAATTAATTATGGGCAAAAATCAGCAAGAAGGAGGTGTGTTTCCACCATGGTTCTTAAAGGTCAAGCCAAGTTCTCTAGAAAAGGTGGAAGCCCTCCATAAGCAAGAGTGAAGCAAGATGCTTTTATATGCATGATGTGAAAACATATAACATCCAGCTAAGGAGTTGCTAAATCTTTTATTTCTTGATTTAGGTTCTAGGCTTTAGGTGAGGTTATGAGTAGTTAACTTTTAATTTTGATTTGATTAATTGGATAGAAAATTTATTTTCCTCTAATAACCTAATCGCATCAAGGCCATTTATTAAAGCAAGGAAGAAACTAGGAAATCATGCCATCTTAAAGCACAAGCTAAACAAACATCAAACAATGTTATAAAGCTAACGCAAAAGAAGAAAAGGTTGATGCGGTCGGGCTCCACCGCATAAACTCGAAAAGAAATGGGTAGCTGAGCTCTACCCTTATACAACTCGGATTAAAAATGAATAATTAAAATTTAGAAAGAATTCATGTTATGGGGGGTCTTCGTTCTTCATTTTTTCTTCTCTTCTTTTCTTCATTCTTCTTTCTTTCCTGAATTCTTCTTTCTTTCCTTCTTTCTTCTTTCTTTTCTTCATTTGGTTGGTTGGGATGTGGTTGCTCCAAGGCTTCACTTGGTGCATAAGACTTAGTCTTATGACCAATGTTCATCCTAGTCTCCCATAACATTCATTCTAAATCTTAATTATAAAATTACATGAAAAAGAGAAAGTAAATCTAACTAAACCTACAAAATAGAGATTAGCCAAACATATCACACAATCCCATGCATGTATATGAATAAATTAGACTTAGTGCCCCACACATTGGTAACCAAGTCCACCTGGCCTATTTTAGATTATGCTTAAGGGTATAAGAAACCTGCACAGCAATAACATTCATTATTTTTATTATAGAGCCCCTTAAGCACAATCTCATGTAGAAGATAATGATTAGACTAAGAGTGCCCTATCATCCAGTCTACGCACATGCACCCTATCCTCCAGTCTAAAACATTACATTAAAAAAAAATATCTAGCATCAAACCATGCATCACCCTAACACAGAGCTAGAAATGGTGACTTAGCCTAATGTGTGTGCCATTTAAGACTTGTGTGGCATGTCTTAGCTAGGCGTTAAGGTTAGAATTTTCTAAGTGTGAAGGGTTCAACTTAGAGGGTGGTTTTATTTAAGTAATTTAGTTTATTTGTTAATTTTTTATTTGATGATTTGATTTTGTTTGAATGAACCTACACTTAATTACTAAGTGTTGTAAAGAAAGGAAAAGAGAAGAGAACTTCTCTTTCCTCCCTACTATAAGTAATTTCTAAGGTAGATTCATTAATGATTTTCTTTAGTGAATGTTACGTTATGTGTTTTAATTAATCATAAGTTCACATTTGCTCTAAATAAACCTATTCAATAAGAAATACATCTTAAGAATAATTAAGGTGAATTACTATCACAAAATACACAACCATTTATTTCTTTAAAACATATATACCATGCAAATGAAATGATCCTAGGCATAGCTATACATGTAAATGCAAACCTTAGCACACTTTGATGTTGAATGCTAAGAAATGTTGTTTAGGAAACTTTGGATGTTTCATGATGCATGATTTTGTTGTTAAGCAAAAAAAGAGAGGGATTCTTTTATCCATTAATCAAATACACATTTACATGTATGAAAGACATAAGTGAGTATGACGCCATTATTTTCTACACCAAGGGTATAAGATACAAGACTTTCTTAGGGCCACATAAAGCCTCACAATCCTGGGATGTCCTGGGTAATATACCACTTTTCTTAAATACATGTGCATGTACAAATAGAAAATAAATGGATGAAGAATCATGCAAAAGATTTTTGTTTGTTTGTTTGATTTTGGTTGTTTAATTTACATGTGCAATATGAAGATCCTTCTTAAGCCATAACATAGAAGTGTATAGGAATGGATTTAAGCAAGTGTTATATTCTTTTCAAATGAACTATACACTTTGCAAATCCTATACACATTTATGTTAAGAAAAGAGAAGAAAATCACATAAAACATTTTATGCTATAATCACATGCAAGCTTATAAGTATTTATAAGTAGCATTTTCATTTATAATCTTTGATTTGTAAGTTTTGAAAATAATTTTTGATTTAATAGTGATAATAGCCATTCATATTCTTACTTTAGCCAAAATATACAATTTGGCATAAAGGGAACATTTCATTTATTTTGATTTTTCAAAAGATATGAATGCATGATTTCATATGACATACAACATTTATCATGCTTGGAAAGAAATAAATTGATTTAAGCATGTAACTTCATTCACCCTAATTAATTCCTAAAGATAATCTTATGAAATAAGATCACTTAAAGTGAATCAACAATCTTTAAAGAGATCTTTATTTTTGTTTTGAGTTTGATTTGATTTAGGAAATTTGAAGAGAGTTTGCTAGTCCTAACCCATTTCTCCCATGTGTGAATTGATTTAGTTTAATTTTTAGAACAATTAGGTTGATTTTATGTTTTATTTAGGTTAGGGTGTGAATTAAGTCCATTAATTACCCCTTACCTACACCACTTTAACATAATTAACCTAATAATTATGCGCCAACATATAATATGCAACAACATGGAATTTAAATCAGTAATGCACCTAGGAAAGAAAGGGGTCTAATGCAATTGGCCCATAATTATTGATTAATTAAGCTAAAGGGTTTAATTAAGTACTTTCATAACTTTCCAAAACATGTGGGTTGGAAATGATTTCCTTAACCTTACCTTAGGCTCTTGAACACCTAAGGATCTATCCAACAAGAGATTGATTAAGTTTAGATTGATTTTGAAAATTTTATTCAATTCATTAAGTAGATCATTAGTGGATTAACCCTTAATTATATTTAGATTAAGGAAGAAAGGGGGTTTAGGGAATGACTTAGGGAAAGTACCCCAAACCAATTCCATAAACCTTCTACTTACTTAAACAAAGTTTAATTATCTCAATTAGGTGATTAAATTACTATTCACATGTTAACTACTCTTAATTACATTAAGAGGGTGATTAGGATTCATTAATTGGTTTCTCTAATTAACAAATTAATAAATTCCAAGAAAATTGAGGGAGGCAGAAGTCATCCCACTGAACATACCTAAGAAATTTAGAATTGGTTAATAAGGTAATTTGATAGTAATTAAGGTTATTAGATTTTTAATTAAACCCTAAGTAGAGAAATGCACTATTCAAAATCAATTAGAAATAATTTTTTTGGATTCCCCTCTAAATTATCTTTAAAATGAAGTTGAGTTTATATTTTTTCTGATTTTTCTATATTTAATTATGAATTTGTGAAGTTTTAGTGATTAATAGGTAATTAAATAACATAATTATATAACTAATCCTGTCGGCACCACATGGGCTACTGATGCGGCCCGCGCTTTCTATGTGGCACAACGGGATTGGTTATTTAAGTTGATAAATCGACTGTCGCGACAGCCGATGATGCTACACACTTTCGCATGGGCCGTCCGATTATGGATCGAATGGTCAGGATCAAACTCGTGGTTTCAAAGGGATTAAATTAGAGGATCTATACAGATTAATCAGGATCGTCTATCAAAAACATGCGGGATGGACGGTCCATGATTGTTCCCAGCCTTTTCCTGTGGGAGATGGAGACCGTCCATCCTCCATGGCTTGATCCGAGCTCACTTGAGCTCGAATTAGGCTAGGATTCAACCCATACCATCAAGGAGCATAGAGAAGAAGATCCAATAGTGAAATTTCAATGGGATTATAATTCCCTTCATAAAGGGCCAAGGATTTTTCTACTTAAGCTCAATTTTTATTCATACCTTAGTAGAGGCTATCACCGGCACTTCCAACGGTGGAGAAAGCTTCATCTAGTGGAGATGAAGCCCTGTTGAGAGCTTGAAGGTTTAATTTGCAGTGGATCTTCCAATTTACCAAAGCTTGCTTCAATGGCTTATGATTTTGGTCGAACTCCCCCTTCTCATGGCTTGGAGACTTGGGAAAAGCTTTGGGTAAGCTCAACTTGGCTCCCTGATGGTGCTTACAAAGTGAATTAGACCTTGGTTGAGAATTGGCTAAATTGGAAATCTCCCTCACCTCTTCTGTTTTTGGCTTAAGCAAAATTGAGAAGAGAGAAAATGGAATGAACTTAGGAATGCCTAGGGAAGCTTGTGGATGCTTTCCTTTGATCCTCTAAGCTCAATCAAATGCAAGGAAGCTTGTTTAAGTGGAAATGAGGGGGAGTATATCTCCCCCTACTTGGATCAGATGGCCGAAGCTTATCTGGCCATTTTGGATCAATTGATGGGATTGAATGGGTTGTTTAGGCTGTTAGGGATGCCATGTGGTTTGGTTTTCATGTGTTAAAATGAGTGTGGGAGGTGATCCATGTGGAAAATTATGAGTGGAGTAGTCAATTTTGTCCTTGAATTGAGTTTGCCTGACCCAAACCTAGTGGGTCAAGTGCACCACCCTCCTTGGTGTCCATGTGGTCTTTTAGAAGGGTGCCAAGTGGCCATAAAAAGGAATTGACCAAACTCCAAGTGGATTTGGTCATAAGTTACCCTTTGAACCAAGAGTAAAATGGTCATTTGGCTTTGGTTTTGATTTGGGCAAATTTGATATGATTGAAAAATGGGTTGTGCCAATTTTCAATGAATTTGGAGTTTATTTTGTATGATTTGGCTCAAGTTGACCCATTTAGGTCAAAGTAGGTCAACTTAGGTCAAGTTGACAAATTAGTCAAATTAGGTCAAACCATGGATTGGGTTAAGTTCATATGACCATTTGGAATGATTTGGTATCATTAGTTTGGTTCAATTTGGTTTATAATTAGTTTTGGTTCATTTGAGTTCACTTAGGTCAAATGGGTTAAGTTGACCAATTTGACCCATTTGACCCAATTGGATTAGGTCATGGGTTGGTTTAGGTTTGGTTGATCATTTAAAATGTTTTGCAAGCTTTGGCTTCAATTAATTTTGATTTGGTTAAGTTTCAAGTTGATTTGACCTTTTAGGTCAAGTTGGGTTCATGATCAATTGGGCTAGGATGGGTCTAGTTGGCCAATTGAGTCTTTGGTCAAGTTCAACAAGTGATTTAGAATGAATTTGGCCCATTGGTTGCAATCAAATTGACTTAGATCAAGATTTTACACATTTTGACTTTTTAGGTCAACTTGGATTAGCTTGGGTCAACTTGGCCAATTGGGCTTAGTTTGCCTCCATTGATGGCTTGATCATGTTCAATCATTGATGATGGATTTGTTTGGATCAATGGTTTTAATCAATTGGCCTATGATGGATTTTGGCTAGTTTAGGTTTCATTTGGGTTAAGTGTTGATTTGGTCAAAGGCTAGGTTTGACTTGGTTTGACCCAATTTGAATGATTGATCAACATATGATGATTGTTGCTCACAATGTGAGGCTTAGATGGGCTTAGTTCAATCCAATTTGGGTAGGATTATAATTTGGCCCAAAAAGGTGTTTTAGGTCACTATAGGTCAATTTACTTGATCAAGGCTTGATTCAAGTTTGATTGAACTTACATATGGACTTATAATTGAAATATAAATCCATTTGCAAGTGATTTGGAGTCAAATGAGTTATGATTCATTTGATAATTTCAAGTTCAAAGGATGAACATGGGTTTGATTTGGGTTTGAGTTTTGAATTTAGTTTTGGCATGGTGATTGAAGTTTGTGTTTATATTTGGGCTTATGATTGAAGGATTGATTGTTTGAAGAGAAAATTTGAAGGTTTGGATTGATTTGAGTTTGAATTGGCTAAGTTTAAGAATTTGACTTGAAAGAGCATAGGTTGAATTTGAGTTGGATTTAGGTTTGAGTTTTAAATTTGGTTTGATTATTTGAATTTATATTTCATTTATATTAGTGAATGGAAATGAGAATATAAATAGGTTATGTGAAAATATTTTGAATTTGAAGTGATTTGAATTTGATTTGAAGGAGTTCAAAGATTTATCTTGAAAGAGTTTAGGTTGGATTTTGATTGGATTTGGATTTGAACTTTGAATTTAGTTTTGGCTATTTGAATTTATATTTCATTTATATTTGTGAATATAAATGAGAATATAAATGGGTTATAAGAAAATCTTTTGAATTTGAGGTGGTTTGAACATAAGATAAAATCAAAAGGGCTTAGGAAATGTTTTGGATTTGGAATTCAATCATGGGTTTCAATCATTTGGAATTGATTCATGATTTGAGAAAATCCATTGGGTTGGAATTAGTTTAAGATTTGAGAAACTAAATTGGGTTGGAATTGATTTAAGATTTGATTATGAATTGATTTGAGCTAAGTCCATAAGATGAAGTCAAAATGACTTGGAAAAGTTTTGGATTTGAAGTTGATTTGAATTTGAGGTTCATTTGAATTTAGAGTTGATTTGAATTTGAAGTTGATTTGAATTTGAAGTTGATTTGAATTTGAGGTTGATTTGAATTTGAAGTTTGACTTGAAAGAAGGAAGTAAGGATTTGGTTTAAGCTATAGGGTAGACAAGTTTTCCTGACATCCCTAAGGCGTAACCTCTTCCTATGGCTAACTCTTCTAAGTCTCTACGGTTAGATTATGTGTTCACCTAATTACTACAAGTGTCATAAGACTAAGGAACTCTTAATGTCTAAGAGGAGTCCTATGTCTAAGATAGAGAAGTTGAGAGCTCACTCTAAAAGTGAGGTCAACAGCCACTTCAGAACCTAAATCTAGAGTGCGCTAGCATAAGTCAAGAGCTCGACCAAACTCTACTCAGGGAAAATGGAATATAAGGGTCCATCTCCATAAGAGAGAGTGACTAAATCTCAACTCTTCTGAACTTACAACTGCTTGGGATGGTTGCCAACTAACACATCCTATGCTTTAAAACTATGTAGGTCGGTCTTATGTAAATCCAAGATAGTTAGGCTGTTGTTTAATTAAAAAGCAAGCTAGAATCTCAAAATCACTCCATAAGAGACTAGATAATGTTTGGTATGCAAGTATGTCTTAGGCTAATGTTAAAAATTTATAAGTTTTTGGATCATTTTGACACATTTATTTTTGACCAAGGTTTAGGACAGTTATGCCTATGTGTATGATTAAATTAAGTCATGGGTTAAATCAATTAGAAGAGGTGTTCTCCCTTATAAGAGATCACTATCAAAGGTCAAGCATATGCCCTATCCTACAAGAGTGGAGATCCCCTATATTCAAGAGTGACATAATATGATATTCATGTTGTTGTAGCATACAATCACTTAGTAAAGAGGTGCTAAATAATTATTATCTTGATTAAGAGCCTAGGCTTTAAAATGAGCCTATGAGTTGCATTAAAATTTAGTTATGAGTTATTTAGTGAAGATAAAAAAGTTTAATTTTATCCTAAAGAGCCTACCGCATCCAGGTCATATATCAAATCATCAAACTTTAAGAAACCTAAGAAAGTATGCAATTTTTATCATTGTACACCCCAAAAAAGAGAAAAAAAGTTGGGTAATTGAGCTCTATCCTTATACAATCGGGATTATAATTAAATTATACAAATGAAATGAATGCTTTGGGGGTCTTCAATTCTTGTTCTTCTTTCCTTCTTTGGATCTATTTTCTCTAGCCTTCATAGGTTCTCCAAGATCTTTACCTTCTAGCCACTGCTCGTCCTAAACCCCATAGCATTAATCCTAATTCTATTATAAAAATTACATTTTTATGAAAAATAAAATCTACATACACCTGCAAAATAAACATCAACTAAATAGGCATACATGCCAAGCAATTATATTTCATATATTTGAACTTAGCACCCTACACTTAGGTAGTCAAGCCCACATATCCTAATTGGATTATGCTTAGGGGCATAAGCGGCACTTACAAGCAATAATGACATTATTTATTATTACAGTGGCCCTTTTAGCATAATCCCTTGCAAAAAAATATTATTAGACTACTAAAGACCTAACATCCAGTCTATGTACAAACAAGCATAACATCCAGCCTAAAACATTACATCATGAAACAAAACATCACTATAACATACACCGACTTAACTGTGGTGAAAATTTTTAAATTCTTCACCTAATCCTTCTGAAGGAGAAAAGAAATAAATGAAGAACCAAAAAAATATTCTCAAACACTTCTTGTGTTGGACACCTTATAGATTCGCATAAGTTCTTATTAGGGTGATTGTGTATGAAATTGACGAATGATGTACTAGATCTAGAGACAAAAGTCACCATCCTACAATTGGACCTAATCACCTTAATAATGACTCATAAGGACTATGGGTCTTCATAATGTACTAGAGATTCTTCCCCTACTTTACATGAAAAAGTAAAGAAGTGTTTATTTTAAACTAGGTTCATTAAGTTCCCTATGGAGGCAAGCCCCCATTGTTAATTACATCCTAAGGAATGAGATTCTTTAAGAATACTCTCAATTAAGGTAAATGATCGTTATCTCTAAACATTTCAAAGATAGGACTATCAATCAATTGGTTTATTTTTAGAAGATCAAGCGGGATTGATCAAGAGGAGGGAGTTATTATCGAACCTAAAGGAAGATGAGTAGGGGACGCTTATGATACTAGGAAGCCTAATTAGTATCCCAAACTACCCTATGGTTGGGCTTTATATTTTTAAAATTGAAGTGATTTATTTATTTGAGTTGAATTTTTATTAGAAATCTAAGGCTTACAATTCCATGACACAAGATCATGTAATTGCCTAAGAGATGAGGATTTATGCTTATAGCTCGTACAAGGAAGTAGCAACCTCTGAACCTAAATTTAGGGAGCTTTGGTGAGGGCCAAGGCATGACCTAAATCAAAGGCAAAAGTGGGTATTCGGTTTACCTCCATAAGAGAGGATAAACCACCCAACTGTTGGACTTACAATCGCCTAAGAGTGGCCACCAACTAACTCCTCCTATGATTTTAAATACATGTAAGAAAGTCATATGCTTTTGCAAGATAGCTAGGCTGTTATTTATTTAGAAAGAGACTAAGTCCTTAAACACACTCCCTAAGAGACAAGATCATGTAGAGTATGATTAATGACTTAAATCTAATGCAAATTTTATTATGTTTTATTTTCATTTTTTGACAATCAATTTGACACAGGCTTTAGGATTCATATGCCTAATGCATGAGAGATTAGATTATGGGACAAAATTAATAAGAAAAAAGGTGTATTTTCACCATGGCTCTCAAAAGTCAAGCCAAGATCTTTAGCAAAGGTGGAAGCCCTCCATAGCAAGAGTGAGATAAGATATTTTTTATGCATGGTGTGAAAACATACAACATCCAGCTAAGAGATTGCTAAATCTTTTATCTTATTTTATAACCTAGGTTTTAGGTGAGGTTATGAGTTATTTATTTTTAATTTGAATTGATTAGTTGGATAGAAAATTTATTTTCCTAAGGGACTAATCGTCATTCAGGCCATACATCAAAGCAAGGGAGAAACTAGGAGAAATAAGCCATCTTAATGCACAAGCTAAATAAACATCAAATAATTTATAAAGCTAGCATAAAAGAGTAAGAGTTCATTTGTCGTCGGGCTCCACTGCACAAACCTGTAAACAAATTGGGTAGCCGAGCTCTACCCTTATACAACCTCGATTACAAATGAATTAATTACAATCAAAAAAGAATTCAAGTTATGGAGGGTCTTCATTCTTCATTCTCTTTCTTCTTTCTTCTTTTGGTTGGTTGAAATGTGGTTGCTCCAAAGGCTTTATATGGTGCATAAGACATAGTCTTATGACCAATGTTCATCCTAATCCCCCATAACAATCATTTCAAATCCTAATTGCAAATTATATGAAAATGGGAAAAAATAAATCTAACTAAAACCTGCAAAATAGAGATTAGCTAAACAAACCACACAATCCCAAGCATGTATATGTATAAATTGGATTTAGAATGCCGCACATGGGTAATCAAGTCCACCTGGCTTATTTTTGATTATGCTTACGGGTATAAGTAACATGCACAACAAAAAAGTATTTATATTTTTATTACCTCACCCCTTAAGCACAATCCCCTGCAGAAGATAATGATTAGACTAAGATCATTCTATCATTCAGTCTATGCACATACACCCTAACATCTAGACTAAAATATCACATCTCAAAATAAAAGTAAACATCAAACCATACACCGCCCTAACATAATGTGTGTGCCATTTAAGGTTTGTGTGGCATGTTTTAGCTAGGATTTTAGGTTAGAGTTTTCTAAGTATAAAGAGTTCAACTTTGAGGGTGGTTTCATTTAAGTGGTTTAGTTGATTTGATTTGGTTTGAATGAACCTATAATTAATTACTAAGTGTTGTAAAGAGAGGAAAAGAGAAGATGACTTCTCTTTCACTCCCTACCTTAAGTAATTTCTAAAGTAGATTCATTAATAATTTTTATTTAGTGAATATTTTATTATGTATTTTAATTAATCTTAAGTTTAGATTTTTTCTAAACAAACCTATTCAAAAAGAAAGGCATTTTAATATTAAGTAAAGTGAATTATTATCACAAAACACACAACACTTTATTTCTTTCTAACATGTATGACATGCGTATGGATGAATCCTAAACATATCTATACATGAAAATAGAAATATTAGCACACCTTAATGATGAATGCTAAGAGAGTTTATTTAAGAAAAATTTGGAATGTTTCATGTATGCATGTTTTTGTTAAGTAGAAAAGAGATATTCTTTTATCTATTATTCAAATGCACATTTACATGTATGAAAGATATAAGTGAGTACAACACCATTATTTTCTACACTAGGAATGTAAGGTGCAAGACCTACTTGGGGATACTTAAAGTCTCGCAACCCCGGGATGTCCAGACTAATATACCACTTTTCTTAAATATATGTGCATGTACAAAAAGAAATGAATGAAAAAGAGTCATGCAAAAAGTTTATGTTTGTTTGATTTGTTGGTTGTTTAATTTACATGTGCAAATGTGAAGATCCTTCTTAAATGATAACATATGAATGAATAAGAATGAATTTAAGCAAGTATTGTGTTCTTTCCAAATGAACTATACACTTTAAAAATCCTATTCAAAACTATGCTAAAAGAGAAGAGAAGGAAAGTCACATAATACACATCTTATATTATACTCACATGCAAGCTCATAAATAATTATAAGTAGCATACCTTTCATTTGTAATGTTTGATTTATAAGTTTTGAAAATAATTTTGGATTTAGTAGTGATAATAGCCATTCATATTCTTACTTTAGCCAAAACATGCAATTTGATATGAAAGAAACATTTCATTTTAATTTGATTTTTCAAAAGACATGAATGCATGATTTTCATATGACATACACATTTAGCATGCTAGGAAAGAAATAAAGTGACAAAAGCATGCAAATTAATTCACTCTAATTAATTCCTAAAGACAAACCTATGGAATAAGATTATTTAAAGTGAATCAAAATTGTTTAAAGAAATTTTGATTTTGTTTTGAGTTTGATTTGAATTTAGGAAATGTGAAAAGGTTTGCTGGTCCTAACCCATCTCCCATATGTGTATGTTGTTTTAATTTAATTTTTAGAACCATTAGATTGATTTTATATTTTTTTTAGATTAAGGTGTGCATTTAAGTCCATTAATTACCCCTTACCTACACCACTTTAACATATTTAACCAAATAATTATGAGTCAATGTATGACATAAAATCACAAGGAATTTAAATCAGTGATGCACCTAAAAAAGAAAGGGGCCTAATGCATTTGGCTCACAATTAATGATTAATTAAGCTAAAGGGTTTGATTTAAGTAGTTTTATAACCCTTCCCACACATATGGGTTAGATATGATTTCCTTAAGCTACTTAGGTTGTTGAACATCTAAGTATCTACCCAAGAAGGAATTGATTAAATTCAAATTGATTTGATTTTGAAATTTTGATTAATTAAGCCATTTAATAAAGTGATTAAACCATTTAATTAATTTGCACCTTAATTATATTTTTATCCAAATGAAATAAATTTAGGGGAAAAGATTTGAGAAAGAACTCCTAATCTCATTCCCTAAGTCCATTCACTGTTTTAAGATAATTAGCAAACTTAATTAATGGATTTATCATTATTTAATAAGTTAATTAATCATTTAATTAATTAAGAGAGTAATTAGGAGTGAATTAAGCAATTACCATAATTATGCTAATACTAAATTCCAAGAAAATCATGGGTGGCAGAGGTCATCCCATTAATCAACCCTAGGAAGTTTGGAATTAATTACTGAAGTAATTAGAGAGTAATTAACCTAATTACATTCCTAATAAAATCCAAATTACAAAAATATACTGTTCAAAATTAATTAAATTTAATTTTAGATTATTCCCCTTTGAATTATCTTCAAAATGCATTTGAGTTTGTATTTTTTTAATTTTTCTACAATTAGTTGTGTATTTCTAAAGTTTGAGTGATTAAGAATAATTAAATAATTCCTAATTATATAACTAATTTTGTCGATGCCACGTGGACCTCTCACGCGACACGAGCTTTCCACATGGCATGACAGGATTCGTCACTTAAGTTGTCACATCCTATGCCGCGTCAGCCAGCGGCGCTACGTGATTTCTCCCTGGACCGTCCAATCAAAGATCAGATGGTCAGGATTAAACCCACAGTTATAATAGGATAAATCAGATGATCTAACATGGATTAATCAGGACTGTCCATCCAAAACACGTGAGATGGATGGTCCATGATTCATCCCTGCGCTCGCCTGCGGGAGACGGTGACCGTCCGTCCCCCATTGCTTGATCTGAGCTCAATTATGCTCGGATTGAACTAAGATTTAACCCACACCATCAACATACAAGGAGATGAAGATCAAATGGTGGAAATCACTTGGGATTACAATTTCCTTCAAAAGGGACCAAATAAAATTCAATGCAAGCTTAATTTTGAGTAGTACCTCACCGGAGGCTATCACCGGCGCTCCCAACCATCGAGGTAGCTTCGTCTAGTGGAGACGAAGCCCTGTTGAAAGTTTGAAGGCTTGAGGTTGAGTGGATCTTCTTATTGGCCAAAGACCTCTTCAAATGCTTGCGGCTTTGATCTAGACCCCTCTTCCCATGGCTTGAACACTTAGGAAACACCTTGGGTAAGCTCCATTGAGTCCTCTAAAGGTGCTTGCAAGAGGAATTGAGCTTTGGTATTGAATTGAGTGATTTGGACAATTCCTTGACCTCCTCTATTTTTATCTTAAGGAAACTGAGAAATGGAGAATGGGAAAAGCTTAGGAATTGCAAGAGAGAGCTTGGGGAGCTTGCCTTGGGTCTCTCTGGCTTGATTGAATGCAAGTGACTTGGATTGAAGTGGAATGACGGGGAGTATATCTCCCCCCACAAGGATCGGATGGTCGAGCTTGGCTTTGCCATTTTGATCAAATTGACTTGATTGATTGGGTTGGTTAGGTCATTTTGGATGCCATGTAATTCGATTTTGGTAGAGGAGTGCAATGGTGAAGTTTCTCTGTGCTCATTTGAGTGGAGCACTGATTTCATGTGGAGAAATTCCCAGTGGAGGGTCAATTTTATCCTTGAGTTGGGTTTGGCTGACCCAAACACATCGGGTCATGTGCATCGCTCTTATTAGTGTACATTTGGTCAACTAAGAGGGTGTTATGTGGCCATGAAAAGGATATGACAAATTCCAAGTGGAATTGGCCATAGGTTACCCCTTGACATAGGGGTAAAAATGGTTATTTGGCTTTAATTTCAATTTAGACAGATTTAAAATAGTTTGAAATTATGTTGGTCTAAATTTCAAGGAATTTGGAGTTGATTTGATGTCATTTGGCTCATGTTGACCCACTTAGGTCAAAATGGGTCAACTTGGGTCAAGTTGACCAATCAGTCAAATTGAATCAAACCAAGGGTTGGGTTAAGTTCATATGGCCATTTGAAATGTTTTGGTATCATTGGTTTGGTTCAATTTGATTTCTATTTGATTTTGGTTCATTTGATTTCATTTAGGTCAAATGGGTCAAGTTGACCAATTTGACCCATTTGACCTGATTGGGTTAGGTCATGCAATGGTTTAGGTTTGGTTGGTCATTTGAAATGTTTTGGTATCATTGGTTTCAATCAATTTTGGTTTGGTTTGATTTTGACTTGATTTGACCTTTTAGGTCAAGTTGGGTTCATGGTCAATTGGGCTAGGTTGGGTCTAGTTGGCCAATTGAGGATTTGGTCAAGTTTAACAAGTGATTTAGAATGAACTTGACCCATTGGTTGCAATCAATTTGGCTTAGATCAAGATTTGACACATTTTGACTTTTTAGGTCAAATTGGGTCAACTTAGGTCAAGTGGCCAATTGGGCTAGGTTAGGCTCAAATGATGACTTGGTCAAGTTCAAACATTGATTTAGAATGGATCTAGATCAATGGTTTCAATCAATTTGGCATATGGTGGATTTTGGCTAGTTTAGGTTTTATTTTGGCTAAGTATTGACTTGGTCAAAGGCTAGGTTTGACTTGGTTTGACCCAATTTGAGTGATTGATCATCTTATGATGATTGTTGCTCACAATGTGAGGCTTAGATGGGCTTAGTTCAATCCAATTTGGTTAGCAATAGAATTTAGCTCAAAAAGATACTTTAGGTCACTTTGAGTCAAGTGAGCCTAAGTGGGTCAATTGACTTAATCAAGGCTTGAATCAAGTTTGGTTGAACTCACATATGGACTTATGATTGAAATATAAATCTATTTGTAGGTGATTTGAAGTCAAATAGGTTTTGATTCATTTGATAATTTGAAGTTCAAAGGGTGAACATGAGTTTAATTTGGGTTTGATTTTTGAATTTAGTTTTGGTTTGATGATTGAATTTTGTGTTTATATTTGGTTTCATGATTGAAGGATTGATTGAATCACGAAGAAAATCAAGGGTTTGAGTTGATTGGGAGATGATTTGGCTAAGTTCAAAAATTTGACTTGAAAGAGTTTAGGTTAGATTTCGGTTGAATTTGGGTTTGAGTTTAGGATTTGGTTTTGGTTATTTGAATTTATATTTCATTTATATTTGTGACTATAAATGAGAATATGAATGGGTTATGAGAAAATCTTTTGAATTTGATTTGATTTGGATTTGATTTGAGCTAAGTCCATAAGATGGAATCAAAGGGCTTAGGTAGGATTTTATTTTTTTGAATTTGGAATTCAATCATGGGTTTCAATCATTTGGAATTGATTCATAATTTGAGAAAATCCATTAGAATTGATTTAAGGTTTGAGAAAATCAATTAAGTTGGAATTGATTTGAGATTTGATTTGAAATTGATTTGAAATTAAAGTTGATTTGGATTTGAGAAAAGCAATTAAGTTGGAATTGATTTGAGTTTGAAGTTGATTGGATTTGAAGTTGGTTTGAATTTGGAGTTCTAAAATTTGACTTGAAGGAAGGAAGTGAGGATTTGGTTCAAGCTACAGGATAGGAAAATTTTCCTAACACCCCTAAGGCATGACCTATTCCTATGGCTAACTCTTCTAAGTCTCTAGGGTTAGGTTGAGTCTTCACCTAATCACTAAAAGTGTCTTAAAACTAAGAAACTCTTAGTGTCTAAGAGAAGTCCTATGTCTAAGATGGAGAGGTTGAGAGCTCATCCTAAAAATGAGGTCAACACTTACTTAATACTAGGATCGGTGGCTTAGCATTCTAATGTGTGTGCTAAGGCTTTAGTGTGGTTTCTCTTGGTTTAACTTTGGAAGTATGATTATCTAAAGTTTTGGAATTGTTTAAATTAATCATTAATGATGGTTTCACTTCAAGTATTTTAGATGATTGATTGATTTTAATTTACATATTCTAATTTTGTTTAATACTTACTTAACATTTAAATATTATAAAGAGAAGAAAAAAGCTTTGCCCCCTTCATCCCTATCCTAAGTTATTTTCTAAAGAGTAAGTTATTATAGCTTTGGTTCTTTTAGTGAAACACTTATGAATTATTATTATTATTTTTTTTATAGTGGTCTTAAGTTTGGGTTAGTTTTAGGGAATCTCTCTTAGGATTAACAAAATTAAGTCGCCATCATATTAGTAATATTTTACAACTTCCTTTCATTACCAATAATATTCATATTCTTTCATCTTTAGTCTTCTTAATATTTAATTTAACATATATACATGCAATATACCCATATTTTTGTAAACTAAATGAATTTTAATGCATGAATTTGATAGGAAAAAATATTTCTTCATATAGCTAAGGATATGCAAACATGTATTAGAAATTTAAGCAAGTATGTGGCATTGTTAAACCAGACAAGTGAGATTATCTAAAACCTCCTTTGGGCTACTTAAATCCTCATATTTTTGAGATGTCCAGACTATATACTTGCTAAATCAAATACATATAAACACACATACCACATAAAACATTCTTATTTGCATATTTAACACCTAAACTAAGTATTTACAAATCTAACACCTAATACCTTTTAATACAACATATTTACCACTCTCTGTCTCTTTGCTAAAAACTTCATAGCCCTCATCTTAGTCTGTCATTTAGTTTCATTTGCAATAGGGCGTGAAGCTCGATGGTCTTTCCCACGTTCTTCCTTCCCACCCAGCTCCCATTCTTCACTGCTCACTTTGTCACTGCACTCTAGGTCATTCCCCCAACCAACTTTATTTGAATAGAAAGGAATCATTTGTTCTTCGTACCGCTTCTGTCATGACCTCCACAAGCACTGTAATGCCTCGGTTCATGGCTGAACTTCTCCCGTGACCTACTTGAGTGACCTCCACACTCTGAAGTTTCATAACTCCTCATACTATCTTCTCCCCTATTTTCATCAAGAAGAAGAGGTAAGCTTCATAAACCCTCATACTATATTCCCAATCTTCTAGAATTAGTAGTAGGCTACAATCGATAATCTTTCATGCACTCTTCCCTTCCCACCCAACTCATGTTCTTCTCTCCACTTTGTCACTGTACTCCAAGTCATTTCCCATATTATGTGGTATGTATGGTAAAAAAATGTATTCCTAGACTCTCCCTAGGCAAGATAGATGCACATTAAGTGTTCGATTATTTGCCATTGTATATTTTGTTAATGATCATTTGAAGAAGTCGAACACATACCTTACAAGATTTTCTGCATGCTTGAGTCACTCATGGTTTTTTATCGAAGAGATGAATTAAGTGTCATTATATTATAGATTTATTTCACCCAACATTAGGGCAAAGAATCTTATTTCATTGGCCTCTAGTCTGCTCAATCTTGGGAAGATTTACTGCACTTACCTATAGTCTACTCAATCTTAGAAAGATTTACTGCACTTACCTCTACTATGCTTGATCTTGGGAAGATTTATTGCACTTACCTCTAGTCTGCTCGATCTTGGGAAGATTTACTGCACTTACCACTCTGAAGTGCTAAGAGACTAAGTTGGGAAGTCTCTAATCTAAAGCATGTATAATTTAGGTGTTTAAGGAAATATGTTGATTTTTTTTAATTAAGCCACATAAGCTATTTGAAAAAAAAAATTAGTTGATTGCAATGGAATTTCTCACCGGATGTAAGAATAGTAAGTAAGCTAAAGTTTTTACATTAAATAGGCATATAAGTAAGCAAAAGTTTATTTTTTTTTTTTGTTGCTTATTGTTGCTACCAGAGATTACTCATCAATATAGATATAGTTAAGTGAATTGTGAAGTATTATAAATGTCGAGTTGCATATTACTTGTAAATATATTTTGATTTACCTTTTTTTAATAATATCAGAAATGAACTCGAGTTAGTCGTCAACATCAGGCAACATCATCCAAAATAGTCAAGTGAGATGTATGTGCGACTTATCATGTATTTTATATACTACTCATAGAGGTCCAAGTACTGGAAAAAATTCTGTCATTGCCCTCAAAATAGAACAACAGATGATTGCAGATTTTAACTTGTTGGATGAAGTCGAACCTTCAATACATGATGTGTTATATCTATTAAGAGCCCATGATGAGATGGTTAAAATGAAGTTTGAGCATATATTAACTTATATGAAAGTTTTTATTGGACTAGTTGTTATTGGTCTACTTTATGTTTCATATGTTTATCACAACAACTGTGGGTGAAGTGCATGGTGTTAAGAAGTATAATTGTGTATAAGTTTAGTATGGTTTCTATCATTTTGTAATCATCGATGTATGCTTGAATTTCAATTATTGTAATATCATTGATGTATTGTTAAGAAGTTGTTACCTTCGATAATGTATATGTGTGTCTTTGGTTATATATTATGTCAATTATACATAAAGAAAAGACTTTTCTCATTAACACACACACACACACACACACACACACACACACACACACACACACACACACACACACACACACACACACACACACACACACACACACACACACACACACACACACACACACACACACACACACACACACACACACACACACACACACACACACACTAAAGCTTCCAAATGATTAAATAAATTGCATGTTCAAATAAAATAATAATGTGTTCGCTAATTTTGCATTTTCTTTTTGACAAGAAATTCCTATGAACCCACCCTCTATATAACTAGGACCACCATGTATCTCCAAGCATCTTTCTAAATCCAAACTGACCAGTTAACTATGTACATAAAACCTTTCATTTCTTATGTAGGTATTATGTTGCTCTTCTTAAAGCTTAGTGATGCCAGGTTTGTAAAATCTTTCATTTCTTCTGTAGGTATTGTTTACTGCAGGTGTGGTGTTTATTTTTGGATGTGGGGTGGACACACCCAAATCATAGGGGGTACTCATTGAAGTGATCAGGTATAATATTGAGATATGATGTACTATCTCGAGAGATAGAAATATCATCCTACAATGGACCTAATCACCTAATAAGAACTCTTAAGGTACGATGGGTCTTAGAATGTACCTAAGATTTTCTCCTACTTTATATGAAAAAATAAAGCAAGGTTTATATTAAGTTGGGTTCTTAAGTTTTTTTATGGAGGCAAGCCTCCATAGTTAATTACATCATAAGGAATATAGATTCCTTAAGAATGCTCTCGATTAAAGTAGATAATTATTGTATCCAAAGATTTCAAGGTTAGATTATCAATGAATCGGCTCTTTTGGACAAATTAAGTGGATTATTCAAGGAGAAGACTTATTTTTAAAATCCAAATGGAGAAAGTAGGAAATGCTCATGATACTAGGAAACATAGTGAGCATTCCAATCTATCAAATGGTGAGGCTTTATCTATTTGAGAGTGAAGAGATTTTATTTATTTGAGTTGTAATTTTATTAGATTGCTAGAGCTTATAATCCATCAACACAAGATTATGAAAATGCCTCAAAAGTGAGAATTTATGCTTGTAGCTCAAAAGAAACATCAACCTCTGATTCTAAATATAAGAAGCTTTAGTACAAGCTAAAGCATGACCTAAATCTAAGTGATAGATAGACATAAAGGTTCACCTCCACAAGATAAGATAAACCCATCTGACATCTGGACTTACAACCACCTAGAGTGGTTTCTAGCTAACACCTCCTACATTTTAAATCCATGTAGTCCAGTCTTATGAAATTACAAGATAGTTAAGGTAGTTATATAATTACAAAGAGACCAAAGTCCTAAACTCACTCCCTAAGAGATTAGGGCATGAGTGGTATGAGCATATGACTTAGTCTACAGATGCAAAATCTTTTTAAATTTTATTTCATTTTGACATGATATTTTAGACAAAAGGTTAGGATTTTTATTGCTTAAATGCATGATGAAATAGATTGTTGGCCAAATCAGCAATAATAGAGTGTTCTCCACCACAAGGGATGCCCTCATAAGTCAACCATTCCCCTATCGTGTAAGGATGAAGATCCCCCATGTTCAAGGAAAAAAGAATATGCATGCATAATGTGAGAGATACAACCATACAGCTATCAGGTTACTAAATCTTTTAATTATCTTATTTAACAAATACAACCATAAGCTTTATGGTGAGGTTATGAATTTCTTTAAAACTTAGTTATGAGTTATTAGTTGGGTAGAAAAATTAATCTTTATCCTAAGAGCCTACCGCATCTAGGCCACACATTAAAACATCAATCATAAAGAAACTATAAAAATCATGCAATCTTAATGTGCAATTTAAACATAAGATCAAATAATTTTAATAAACTAACATAAAAGAATAAAAAGTCAGTGCGACTGGGTACCACCGTACACTCCAAAAAAGAGAAAATTGAGTAGCCGAGCTCTACTCTTATATAACCCAGAATATAAAAGAATAATTATAATTAGAAATGAAATTAGATGCTATGGGGTCTTCATTCTTCATATCTTCATATCTTCATTCTCCTTCTTTAGTCTTGATTCGTTCCAAAGGCATCACAGGGCACCCTAAAACTAAGCCTTCTAGCCACTGCTCATCTTATTCCCCCATAGCACTAATCTTAATTCCTATTACAAAAATTACATTTATATAGGAAAGGTAAATCTAACTACACCTCCAAATAGAGGTTAGCTGAACATACATTCAATCCCAAGCAGTTATATTTATAATTTATACTTAGCAGCTCACACATGGGTAACAAAGCCCATCTGTCCTAATTTAGATTATGCTTAGGGGTTTAAGCAACCTGCAAAGAGAGCATTTATATTCATTTTTAAGCAACTCTTTAAGCATAACCCTCTACAAAAGATATGATTAGGGTAAGAGTGGCCTAACATACAGTCTACCAAGCATACACCCTAATATCTAGCCTAAAATATTACATCACAAAATAAAACATACATCACACATACACCATCCTAACTTAGGATTAGATGTGGTGGCTTAATTCTAATGTGTGTGCTAAGGCTTTGTGTGGTATGTCTAAACTAATCAATAAAGTTATGATTTTCTAAGTGTGGAAGGATTTAATTTAACATAAAGGTGGGTTTTATTTCAATTTGTGTAATTGATTTGTGAATTTTAATTTATGCTTTACTTGGTTTCATTTGATTTACACTTAGCATCTAAGTGTTATAAAGAGAGAAAATAGGATTACCCTCCTTCATCCCTACCTTAAGCCATTTTCTAAAGCATAGTTTTATGATTTAGTTTTTTTTAGTGAATGACTTATTAAGTATTTTTATTAATCCTAAGTTTATGTTAACTTTAAATAACTCTATTTAATATGAAAGGCATCTTAAAATTAATGTAGTTGAATTACTACTACATGAAATATACTAAGCTATTCCTTTCCATCACATATAATATACATATGACTTTAACACTTAGCATATATATACATGCAATATATTTTGACATACTTAAATGATGATAGATGCATATGTTTGAAAGTTATATTTTACTTGATTGAATTATTTATACATGTGAATTAAAGTTCTATCCAAATTTTAATATAAATATACATAGGGAAGAAATTAAATGAGTATGTGTCATTGTTAAACCAGGAAAGTGAGGTAATCAAATGACTTCCTTGGGGCTACTTAAAGCCTTGTATTCCCGGGATGTCCATATTATATACCCATTATTATTCAAACCCATGCAAATATATATGTATATATATATATCATAAGAAAGAGAACACTAATTTACATATAATGTATTTCAATGACTTAGATGATCATGGATGCATGTTTTTTTAGTAGAAAAAAGAACTCTCATCCTCTAATCAAATACACATACACATGTATAAATGATGTAAGCAAGTACGTATTATTGTTAAACTAGGGAAGTGAGGTAATCGAATGACCTACTTGGGGCTATTTGAACCCTTGTGTTTTCGGGATGTCTAGACTAAACACTTGCTATTCTTAAGTACATATGAATGTATAAATAATTATAAGAATAGAAAATCTTGTGAAACTGTATTTTTATTTAGTTGAATTATTAATTGTTTATATATATAAATTAAAGTTCTATCTAAATTCAAATATAAAAATACATAAAATTGAAATCAAATAAGTATGTGTTATTATTAAACTAGGGAAATGAGGTAATCAAATGACCTCTTTAGGGCTACTTAAAGCCTGGTGTTCTCAGGATGTCCTAATTATATACTTATTAACATTCAAATTTATGTAAATCTATATATAAACATGGGAAAGAGAGCTTCATTTCACACACTTAAGCTATAAACACGTGCAAATCCTATATGCATTCATAACTATTATCATTCTATATATTTTTATCAATTTATAAACTCTGGAAAGTAGATTAGAATTTATTAGTGATAATAGCCACACATATAATTAAGTTAACTCAACACATGCAAGCTTACATAAATAACTTTCATTTGATTCACTTAAATTTGAAAATATGAATGCATGGATTCATATGCCATACAATATTTAGAAGTGATTGTGAAGGAATAACTAAATATAAACACATGGTTCATTCAATTGAATTAATTTCTAAGGACAATCACAATAAATAAAACCATTTAAAGAAAACCAAAGCTTCTTATTAATTTAATTTTTTATTAATTTAAGTTAATCATTAAACAAATCATTTAATTTCCTTTTCTATGCTTCTGTAATTTGATTAATCATTTAATTATGAGCGACAAATGAAATGAACATATGAGAAAATAAAATTGCAATGCTCCTAAGGACCTAATGCAATTGGCTCGTAATTAAGGATTAATTAAATCAAAGAATCTAATTAAGTACTTTTATGATTTTTTCATACTTATGAGTTAATCATAATTTTCTTAAGGGTCTTTATGTTTTTAAACTCATAAAGAGAACCCCTTAATTTCATTGTTAATTACTTGATATGATTTGCATTCCAATTTGATTTAATTTAGCCACTTAATTAATCAATTAATTGCTTAATTAATTTCTACCTTAATTAACTCTCTAAAAATGAAATAGATTTAGGCAAGGGATGAGGAAAGAGGTCCTAATCTCACCCTCTCATCCATTCATTGTTAAATAATGATTAGTAAGCCCTAATTAATTAATTCTTACTATTCTAAATGTTATTTAACCACTTAATTAATTAATTCTTACAATATATTCAAACTTATTTTTGTCATTCTTCAACTTATATTTCTTCCTCTTTACAGCTCTCTCTCTCTCTCTCTCTCTCTCTTCATTCCTTATAATGCTCAAAAACCCAAAAGAAAGAAAAAAAAAATATTCATGGTCAAGCTATTCTAAAGCAAAAGAGATGAGAATTGCATTCTTTATCTAAGTCTATTGGTTGAGACATTATTCCGTTCTCGGAGATCTCTGAGATCTCAGATTTGAATCTTGAGGAATACACGAGCGTATGAATTTATCATAAAAACAGCTCAAATGATCCTAAAAAATAAATTAAAAAGTCTTTTTTAGGAGCATGATAATAATTTTTTTTAATTTATATAGGATGTGGGCCACTATTTTGAAAAAAAAATGTAATTTTTTAATTTATACGTTTAGAATTTAAAATTTTACTATTTTTTAAAGACTTTGAAATATTTATGTTGCTGTGAATTTTTTTTGTTTTGTAAGTGATAATGTATTGTATGATTTACACATTTAATTGGATCTGATAATATTCATGACATTTTTTTTAATTTTTATTTTTAACGCTGATGCTTTTATAAATTGTTTTCAATGTTCCGGACGTATTATTGCTGATTGTTGTATTTTGATCAAAAGTTAATTTGTTTTAATAAATTTGTTGACATTATTTTTAATTATTGACTAAATTTATTGACATTATTTTTAATTATCCAACCCAAGCCTTAAAATAGCCATTAAGATGTAGATGTTGTTTACTTGTTGGTTCCTCTAAAAAACGTTTGTTTAGTCATAACAGTAACTTGTTTATTGAATTACCTCAGTAACCCATTAAGCTTGCAACAATAGTCTTTCTGCCTAGCTATTTAAATCCCATTCATTCCCTACAGTAGAACCTGACGCCTACCTGCGTCTACAGAAAATTTAAGGCACATCTGAAAACTATAACTACTGTACAACCCTCAACGGCTAATACAACTACCTAAGCTTACCATTTAGATGAAAATTGCTTTTACTCTTTGAAATAGGTGAAGTAAGAATTTCAGCCAGCATACATCAAAGGCAAATGGTGATCAATGTATGTGTGGCATCAGAACATGGATATTAATGAATATAAAGAGAGAGAGAGAGAGAGAGAGAGAGAGAGAGAGAGAGGATATTTTATGATCTATCTTAATTTTCAACTTCTCATTCTAAGATGGATAGCAAAGTGAAGTTTTTCACTCAACAAGCTAGCAAATGTATCTTTAAATTTTGAGTCATTAGTTAGATTAACTTATACTTGATTGAGGGACTAGTTGTATACACTAAAAAGTGTTATAGATAAGCTAAAAATATTTTTTATCGGCTCACCAAAATATTATGTGTCAAGTTATATAGAGAGTTTAGCATCTTAAATTTATATGAAGATTCAATAAATATATATAGAAAAGTTGAACTTCATAGAAGACACCTTAGTTTTTGCTAGAATTCCTAAAAAGTTTTTTAAAAGAAATCATGGGGTTTAGCACATATGTAATAATTCACTAGGTAGTAAAACATTATGAAAATTTACCCTTTTCTACAATTGCAGAAGATAAGTTTATAAATATATGAATATTAGATTGGTCTTTTGTGATTATAGTACAGATTATTAGATAAGTAGTAATTGCAGATGACAATAATCAAGAGACGAACATTAGTTGATAGATGCTAATATCACCGACAGATTGGAGCGATTAGAAAATAATCATTGGATGACAATTATTGGAAGACATTAGTTAAGTAATGATAGTATGACGATGATGATTATTAGTGGTGATCATTAGCATTGAACAATAAGTAGAGTATTGGTATTCTATAAATCTCAAATCAAATCTTATCAAATTTAGGCCAAGGTCTTGTCATATAGAGAATGAAATCCTATTTATAATTTTAAAAGTAATAGTTTGTGAATTTATTGGATATCCGCTAATAATTTTAAACATTCTTTTAGAATTTAAATGAACGAACCACATCAAAATTATGTGATTCTAAGCTCATTAGATTTCTCTTATTGAAATTACTATTTTGATTATAAGTGTGCAATATTTAAAGAACGTTTGACTCCTTATTTAATTTCATTAAATTTTCAATTAATGACAACCATTATGAAATTTGTCGAAATAATCATGACATTTCCTAGATAGTGGTATAAAAGCTTATTATTGTTATATATATATAATTTTCACTTATATTTCAATTGCTTAATCCGAAGATAAGCCAATTACTTGCTTGTGGCTCAAGGTTCTTATAAACTAGCATATGCAGATGTGCCAATATAAAATAAACGAAATGTTGTATGAAATGGTATCACTGTAAAGTTTAGTTACTCATTATAGCTATCATTAAATGAACAAATTACAAAAGTAATAATAATGTGATACCTTCAAAATGAAGAGAGCAATAGTGTCTTAGAAGCACAAAAAAGAAATAAATAAATCTAACAAAAATGTATAAGAAAATTCTGATCGTTGAAACGAATATGATGATATAATTTATAAATTCTGACAGTATAGTCTAGCAGAAAACTTAAACCGGTCTTTATCAAAACTACAAAATCAGAAATTTCTGCAACAAAAGGCAGTTTCTTTTCTGTGGGATAATTGAGGGCTTAGCCCAAAATTTTCATTAAAACAAAACAATTACCAGATGTGAAGTGTAAGCGCATGTCAAAGGATTGCATAACATTGCAAAGAAAACTGATTACAGGATTTCAAATAAAATTACAAAGAAACTAATATGTACCCACGTTAATCACTAAAAAACTAAAAATATGAGCTGACTCACCGATGATACATTTCAGTAACCTTATGTCCATATTCCTAAAAAACTGAACTAAACAGACAACATGAGATGGCCACTATTTTGAGTCATTCTTCAACACAAGCATGTGCAACAAAAGGCAGTTTCTCAATATACGACAGCAGCAGCCGCCAACAAATGGGAATTACAGTACGCAACTTCGAGATACGCAGAAAAGGAAAAATCTTTTATCTTTTTTTTAAGATCTCTACAATATAAACACTTTGCTGCCTTCAAGCTAATATCAAGCAATCATTAAGCATTATGACTGTTGAGAGAACTCAAAAAATTATGAATAGAAATATAATAAGAGAAATATGGCCTTATGAGCAATGACAATTTTGGACTGGTGAGAGAACTCGAGGGTTTTAAGATCTGAGTGCCGAAAGATTTTACTTTTAAGTTTAAATTATGATATTTATATATAAATAAATATAATTGCTATGAATTTTAGTTATACATTTAGTTTGGGGTGGTGAAGTTTTTAATGTAACGATGGATATTAAAAGAGTAGCTCTTAATCTTTGGGTAGCGATTGCTCCCCCTTGGATACCCTCCATGGGCTAATGAGGCTTATTGCATTGATGCCAGAAACTCCAGCCAAAGTACTGAGCTTTTGTACTATTAATCGTCTTCAAATTGATCATGATGAACACTATTTGGTTCTGTTTGTTAAATCTTGATGTGAATGTGCTTGGTTTCAAATTTTATGAGGAGTTCAAAAAATTTGTTCTTATCGCAAGTGATCATTAGTCAATCTTTGTTGTAACAATCATCACTATATTAGGGAAAACACTTCAAATTATATACATTCTCATTAATTAGATTCACCTTTCCGTTATTAGAAATAGCTTATACTTGTTAATCATGCCATCTACCTTATACTTAATCCTTCGAATGCTATTTAGACATTTTTATTTTTGCAAATTCCACAACTTCGAACGCACATAATAATGCATTAATGGAAGCTATACAATAAAATATGCAGTGAAAGATTAATATACTAATTATATTAAGTTAATAAGAATCAAACTAATGTGCATATATATGTGAAAATATTTACACAACGTGAATGAATTAATACTTAGTGTACTAATAATTAGCCGTAATACAAATAATCAAATACCATAATAAGAGAAAACAAATACTTGTAGTTAATTAATCAAATTTAAAGTATATATTAATTATCAAACAAGCGAGAGTGAGTTAAGACTACAAAAGACGTGTAAATGAATACTAAAAGTAAACTTAGGATGTATTTGAGATAGTTTTCCAGCTGTATTATTTTTCAGAAAGCAATCAGAAAGCAACTACAACTATATTTGACTACTATTCAGAATGTTTTTGTGATGAAAAGTTGATTTTGAGAACCAGAGTTATTAGAATGTGATCACTGTCCGAAAACTGCTATTTAAATTTTTCAAAAAAAAAAAAAATTTGTAACCCACCATATATGCATTTTTTCACATTTTTTTTTCATATTCATTTTGTTGAACTACATAAGATACTTCATAGGCAAAGCCAAATATGACACGTGGGACGAAGTTGTGAAGAAATGTAAATTCACCGGTATTTTATTCTTGAATTAAAACAAATATTATTTAATTTGTTTCATAAAAAATACTAAATTAAAAATAAAAACAAGATTTAATACAAATAGCACACAATAAGATAAAGGACTCATAAATTATTATTAGTTAATAAAGATGATTGTATTTACAGGATCATAAGTTTGAATTATATACTATATTAATTAACGATCACTATATTTTATTTTAAGAAAAATAAAATTTGCATTTAATTTATTATGTTTGCCTCTTATTTAATCATAAAAAATAATTAATAAAGTAAATGAAATCTAATGCGAATATGATCTCTCTATGTACCTATACATGCTTTATATTAATATATAACAGGTGAGGTAAGAATTCCGAAGGATGTCATGCCGAAGTAACATGTCTTCATCGTTTCAATCTCACGTGTCCAGTGGGTCTCCTCATTGAGAAAATATTATGTGCAGAATTTATATGTATATGAATTCATCACAAAATAAATCTTTGGATTTAAGTATATGACTTCCAGCTAAAAATTATGAATTGGATAGTGCCCGAATCTCAATTGAATTAGTTCTTAATGATGATAATTTTTCATCAAAAATATAGTTAATTTATGAAGCCAAACAATATTATTGAGACTTAGTTAATGATGTTGATGATGATGACTTTTCTCTAAACTAAAATTTTATTGGTAAGAAAAAAGAGTACATAAGTTCAAGGCTTATAGAGCAAGCCTTAAAAATAGGAAATCAAGCAATTCCTCAAACAGTAAGGTCAAAAGGAGTAAAACAAAATTAAGAATCTCTAGAAGGGATTGGGATCTAATTAGCAAGATTAATACATGGAAACAAGCAAAATAAAAAAAAAAATTACAAGTTAAAAGGATAGACTCAAATATATAGGTTCAATTTCCATATATAAGGCAAAAAAAAAAAAAAGAGCTTAAACAATTCAACATAGAAATTATGGATCTTGAAGCCTTAAGTACATTTTTTCTTTCTTCTTGCAAGTTAACTACCATTCATGAGTGCTTTTCTTGTCAAGATCATAGACATCATCCTTTAAGCTCCAAATCTTCAACATCTTCTGCATTGCTCTCCGATTATCCACCTACAAGTTAGCCCAAGGATGATAGAGCCATAGAATAGATAGAAGATTCAATGCATGAAATATCTTTTAGGCAAATAATAAAATAAGGAGGCTTAAAAAAGAACTAGTAGATCACTACAGAAATACTGCAATATTTCGGCGGCATTTTTGGCAGATATTTTTGCCAAAAATTATCGGCTGAATAACCATCTGGTTAGTCAATAAAAAAAATTTCTAACGGCTTTTTCGGTTGAAAGGGACGTCGGGCTCGATTCACTTAAACTCGATTGAATAGCCGAAGGACTGGTCCGCCATAATAGTTTCCGGCGGATCATCTGCAGGAAATGCCGCCAGAAACCATTAATATATGACCGACAGCCCTCGCACACGAGCCATTTCCTCGATTTCCTTCTCTCTTTCTCTCGGCCGACAACAGAATGAGGTCTAGGGGATGTCAATTCTCTTCTGAAACGTGTCTATTTCTTTCATTTTCTCCGTAGAATCAAAGGTATAGCCTATTTCCTCATTCTATTGCAGTTTTTTCATAATTCAATCATTTGGTTTGTGAGAAATAGGGATTTGAAGTTTCGAGATATTTTAATCGATTTTAGGTTAAATTTTCTCCAAATTAATTTGAATTTGTTAAATGTTATATTAGAATGTCTATTTGTCTGTAGATCTTTAGTTGCACATGTTAGTTTTTGTATTTTTGATAAATTTAGGGTTTAAGAATATAAACCTAATAATTCCTCTAAGTCATTTAATATGTAAAATTAAAAGTTATATGATCTTGAAAATTTTATTGCATTTATTTAAATTTTACAATACATGTGCGAGTCTCAATTATTTTTTTAAATTAGGGTTTAGTGATTATGTATGATTATGATTTTGGTTGAAAAAAAATTCTTTCATTGAGAATAACTTAAACACTTAAGGTATCACTTTAAATTAGTCATTTATTATGCAATCAATATTATCAATGTAACAAGGCAGAATATTAATTGAAATCTCACATTTTTTTAATTTATGGTGATTATGAATATCCATAATGAGCAGTCATGGATGGACATTAGATTGCATCTTGGTAGAATAGAATTGACGAATAAATTCTTAAGTGGTGTTGAGCACTTCATACATGTGGCATCTCAACTTCCTTCTTACATTTCTAAAGGAAAGTTCTAATGTCCATGTGCGAGGCATAAGAATCAGGCTTTCTAACATTAGATGAAGTCAAAGTAGACTTGTATCACAGGAGTTTTCAACCAAATTATTGGTTCTAGATTTCACATGGTGAGTTCGAGCCACATGTTAATGTTGTTGGTGGTGCCGCAACAAGCCACGCATGCCCCTAAAGCGAATATGACTTTGGCTGAACTTAAAAAGAAATGGCCCATGATGCTGTTAGAGCTGAGTACCCTACAGAAGAAGAGCCACCTAATAAAGAAGCTCAAAAATTATATGATCTACTAAAGGCAGCACAATGACCATTGTGGGAAGGATGCACAAACACAATAAGCTATCTGTGGTTGTAAGAATGTTAAGTATTAAAACTGAATTTAATATGTCACATGAATACCTTAACCAATTTACAGGGTTTTAAAAGAAACAAACATACAAGAAAAGTTTGTTCCTGTAGCCTGTATAGAACAAAGAAGTTAGTGTCAAAGTTAGGTCTAACCTCAGAAAAAATTGACTGTTGTGTGAATGATTGTATGTTGTATTACAAGGACAACACATAGGATGCTAAATGCAAATTTTGTGAAGCACTGAGGTTCAAGCAACACAGTAGGAAATTACGCAAGCAGAAGGATGTCCCGCATAAGCGTCTGTTCTACTTGTCATTAACTCTACATTTGCATAGACTTTACGCTTCAATGCATTCTGCCTAGCACATGCAATGACATCGTAATAGAGCAAGTGCATCATATATCTTGAGCCATCCATCAGATGGAGAAGCGTGGAAGCATTTCAATCGCACTTACCTAGATTTTGCAGTTGAGCTACGAAATGCTAGACTTGGCCTTTATGTTGATGGTTTCACACCGTTCAATCAGTCAGCATCTCCCTATTCATGTTGGCCAGTGATAGTTACACCATATAATTTACCACCAGAGATGTGCATGGCAAGTCCTTATATGTTTTTAACTTTGTTCATCCCTAAGCCACATAACCCTAAGGCAAAGGTTGATATATACCAACAACCATTGGTAGATGAGCTCAAAATTTTATGAGATGTTGGTGTATTGACATATGACATAACTGCAAAGCAAAACTTTCAGTTGAAAGCAACACTTATATGCACTATTAATGATTTTTTTACTTATGGAATGCTATTAGGGTGCATAGCTGAGAAATTAACTTGTCTATACTTCACGGATCTATCAAAGATATTCACTCATAAAAATGGCCAAAAAAATTCTTGATTTGATTGTCATCATATGTTCCTCTATGTTGACCATTCATTCAAAAGAAATAAGCATCCATTCACAAAAAATCAAGTTAAGAAGATGAAGTCTTCTCCATGATTGAGTGGGGATAATTTATGACATATTGTTAGTCTATTCTGAGTAAAGTTGATTCTCCTATATTAGCTGAGTGTCATATGTCAGGTTATGGTGTGACGTATAACTAGATAAAGAGAAGTATTTTTTGGAATCTGCCATACTAGACGTCTAATCTGATAAAGCATAATCTTGACATGATGCATATAGAGAAATATTATTTTGACAATATTTTCAATATAGTGATGGATGTTAAGGGTAAAACGAAAGATAATGTTAAAGCTAGGTTGGACCTGAAGGAATATTATCGTAGAAGAGAGTTAGAGCAGAGAGAGATAATAGTTGGTACATTTCAGAAGCCTAAAGCTAAATACTGCCTCACATTAAAACAAAGAGGAACAATATGTGAATAGGTACAGTCATTGAAGTTACCATATGAATATGCATCCAACAAGAGCAGATGTGTTGATTTAAGAACGAAAAGATTATTTGGAATGAAGAGTCATGACTATCACATTTTCTTGTTGTGTTTGCTTCAAGTTGCAATCAATGCTTTATCAGTGCAGATATTAAATTCTTTGATAGAGCTTAGTCTGTTCTTTAAGGAATTATCCTCAGCTCGATTAAATGCAAAAGCTGTAAAATAATTAGAAGTAAATATTCCAGTAATTATCTGTAAGCTTGAAAAGATATTCCCCTGACTTTTTTTTAATTCCATGGAGCACCTGCCAATGCATCTACCGTATGAAGCTAGAGTGGGAGGTCCAGTCTAATATCGTTGGATGTACCCATTTGAGAAGTACCTATCTATTGATAGTCTAAAAAATCAATTAATATTTAATATATGACTTATTATTTTACAAAATTCATACATATTTTTGAATAAATTAAAAAAAATTGTGAAGAATAAAGCACACTTTGAAGGCACAATATGTGAAGCTTACTTGGCTCAGAAGATTGCAAATTTCTTGAGCCACACTCGTATCAGATAATACGGATGATGTTGGATCATCACAAAATGTCTTTTCCATTTTTCAACTATCTAGAAAAGTATTGGGTATAAGCACATCACGATATCTTAATGATAAGGAGCTTAAGACAGCGACAATTGCTGTTTTGATAAAATGCGATGAGGTTCAACCTTTCTTGAGTAAGCATGTCGACAACACAATATCTTAGTTTGATTTTTAATTGAGCATAGTACTTATCTAATTATGACAATTTATTTTTTGAGTTCAAGTTATTTGTGAACTCATTAAACTTGAATGACGCTACCACTATTAATAAGAAAGTTGAAGATGAATTTTCAACATGATTTAGATTACATATGAGCAACCATCACTGAAACTTTAATATATTTTCTATATTAACAATCTATTTAATCAACTCTTCTGAACGTTATAGGTTCATGATTGGAGAAACAAAGTGAAGAATCAAGATCTTCATGACCTAGCTTGGGGTGGTCGAAGCGAATCATAAATACATGATAGATTTATTATGTCAATAGTTATATATTTTACACAAGTTCTCGATTTAAGAAAAGAAAATATATAACTCTAGTGCTTGTATTCAAGGAAACACATACTCAGATGATGAGATTGACTATATGGAGTCTTCAAAAAGTTTGTCCAGGTACATTATCTTGGATTAAAGGAAAGGAACATCGTTCTATTTAATTATGATTAGTTTGATCCTGTATGTAATAGAGGGATAAGAAAATATAAGTCATATGGGATTACTGAGGTGAAATTGTAATGAAAATATGCTAAGTCATACTACAATTCACTTTATGTACTTCGTTTTTGCATGTTTCTATTTTTTTTAAGAGGTCTTATTTATTCAGTCTAATAAATTTATTTATTTATTTATTTTGTTTCTTATAGATTTCATCAGGTGGTGATAATGCTCCACGATGATTGTTTGCTAGCATCTTTACTTGGAAGAAGTTTGTGTCCCGACCCATTATTTAGGCTACCACCGCAGTCACTACCTTAACCTCCATTACCATTTTGCCATATCCCAGGTTTTCGTACGCACATCATGATTAGCCTGATACTTCTATGCCGACTTAGCCATCGACAACACTTAATTTATTGAACGAGAGGGTGAGGCATAAGCATTTTATTATAGTTGTGCTTTTGGCATATTATGTTTCTAATCGGAATTATAAATTTCAAGTTCAATCCATCAAGGGAAGCTATTCATAAAAGCAGAGACATTATAATGAGCAAATACAATACTCCGTATATATCATGGAAGAAGGCCCCAATTGAGGTTCAGTACATGTGATCAAAAGAGTTTGAGGTATTTCCTAAACTACTTACAAATATTTTAATGTATTAGTTGATCTTGAAGCATTACTCATTATCATTAGTTTATTTGATTTTATAGAAAGATTTCAACTAATTGTCAGAGCACAGCTAGAAGATCAGAAGGAATTTTGAGTCTAGACCATCTACTAGCCTGCATGATATGTTCACAGATATAAACAAGTCTGAGCGAAGACCTATTTAGATTGGAGAGGATGTGTAGGCTAACCTCTGCAGAGTATGGGCCTTCCTAGAGTATGCTTGCAAGCAAGAGTAGGTGAAGCAGAATTGCACTTCTGATTGTGGGGACATGAGCACCTCTATACACACTAGAGGTTCAGTACCTCACACTGAGTATTGATGGAGGATGAAAAGTCATTTGTTAGTTTTATTAATTGAACCTATTCTTATGGCTAATGAATTTCATTTTTTCGCTACTAAAGTTCTTGGCCGAGAGCCCACTACTATTGAATTGCAAAGTAGAACACATCAGCATCAGATTGACCAGGAGTGGGTTGATGTTCGTTCACGAAGAGCATACGTAAGTTAACATTTAAGTTTTTTGAAATACAATTGAGTTTATAATAGCGGTTAGGGGGGGGGGGGGGGGGGGGTTAAGTTTTGAAATACAATTGAGTTTATAATAGCTTGGGGAGGTTTACAACTTGAGCTCACGTGTAGTAGCATATGATGCATGCCATTCCTTCTCGGGTTGGCGTGCAATTGATGATATTGTTGAGAGGTGGTTCGCAATGAAGAGATGGAAGTTAAGATGACTACAGATGGAGGCCCAAATATGAGATGGAGGCAAGAATGAAGAAGATGCATAATTACATAAGGAAGGAGGCTGGTGGTGGAGATAGATCAAGAGGAGGAGGAGGAGTAGGCTTCATGTTTATTCTATTTGCATATGTAAATAGTTTTTTCAAATTTTCATATTTGAGACTTTTATTTAAATGTTTTGAAACTAATTGTTCATTGTAATGGTTTTGTAAATAATGAAACTTATGAATAAATGCTTGAGATTAGTTGTTTGTTAGTCATATGTTGATGCTGAGTGTATTGTTGTGATTGTTTGTTTATAAATCTTCTGCAGGTGTAAAAAATCAGAGCTTTAGTGAAGCTCTGATTTTTTTTTTTCCATTTTTTATAGGTCTCTGGCGGACTGCCGATAGATTTTTTGCTAGAAATCTCGATATGAGGCGTCGGCAAACGAATATCCACTAGAAAATTCCCTACTAGATAGTTTTGTGGTCCGATCCATCGAAATAAACCCGGAAATTTTTCAACGATTTGCTGTTCGGTGGTAATTTTCGGCCGGTTTGTCACCTGTTCTTCTTTATAACGTTTCCGGCGGATAGGCCGCCAGAATTCTGATGGTAAACTTTTTCCGTCAAATTTTCATTCCATCGAAAATCCTAATCAAGATTTTACCAACTGACCTATGACCGTCGAAAACGATTATTACCGACAGATTACTTGTTGATTATCGACAGATTGGTACGCTAGAATAAACAATATTCCTATAGTGGAACAAGTATTTCATTAATATTGATGATGATGAGAATAATGATGGTGATGCTGATGCTTAAATTGTGACAACATAGAAATATATACAAATAAAAGCATAATATGTAAAATTATTATCCAAAATTATAATTTAAATTTATTTTGATCTAAATATACAAAAGGATATAATTGAATGATAAATAATACTAGATTATTGTGCAAACATTAATGTTTAAATTATCCAAAAATATCGATTTTGAATCTCTTAATTTAGTGATTAGATTAGAACTATCGTTCTATAAATAAAGAAAAAAAAAGTATACAACAAATTATAATTCAATGATCCAAACATTATAAAGCTCAATTTTATGCACTTATTTATTTATACTTACGTTTATGTAGGCTTCTTTTTACATACATCAAAATCACACAGAATTCTTGCTCTGATCGAACTTAATTGGAATAAAATATTTTGATTTGTGATCTTATCATCACAATGTTAATCCATTTTTTTGGAGTTGTTATGCAAGATCCAGTGATAAAACTTTGCCTTTTTATGAAATCCACTTACGTGTAAAATTTTAAAACTATGTATGCTATATAAAAACAGGTTATACTAATACTAATAGTCCAATATTGATGAAAGGACTTACGTTACATTGTCTAAGGGTGCATTTATGATAATTTTTTTTGGCTACTTTAGTTTTTTAAAAGCATCTAGAAAGTAAAATAGCTTTTTTTACAGTTTTTTGATTCTTTTGAAAGTTTTGTGATGAAAAAATATTTTGAGAATCAAAGCTATTAGAAAAATTAGTTTTTGAATTTTTCAAAAATAAAATTTTTTGTAACACAAATCAATTTTTTCAAAAGACTGTCTTCTCCAAAGCAAGTTTATAAACAACTTTTCAAAAAACTATAATTGTCCCAAACAAATTCTAAGGATGATAGTTATATATTCAAGGCTATAAATTTGAGCTATATATTTTTATAATTTATCACTCACCACTCTAAAAAAAAAATTTATGCATATAAATTTTTTTTATTTTATTTTTTGAATGAACATCATTTACTTCACGTCTTCACCTTTTTAAATGGGGACCAATAGATCACCAAAAGGCTTTCAAACAAATACTAGACAATATTTTGTTTTCCTATTGTTCTTCCTTATTCGATGAATGTTGTGCAAATTTATGCAAATGCCATCAATTAGAGCATGTTTTTCAATCATACAGAGAACAATCTTAGTTAAATCTTCAACTCCTCGATTTATAACGCTATTCATAAACTCATGGACAATGAAAGCTATCTAATAGTAGTAATAATAATAATAATAAATAATAATATATATCTATCTATATATATATATATAATCACTGAAACTTTAATATATTTTCTATATTAACAATCTATTTAATCAACTCTTCTGAACGTTATAGGTTCATGATTGGAGAAACAAAGTGAAGAATCAAGATCTTCATGACCCTGGGGTGGTCCGAAACGAATCATAAATACATGATAGATTTATTATGTCAATAGTTATATATTTTACACAAGTTCTCGATTTGAAGAAAAGAAAATATATAACTCTAGTGCTTGTATTCAAGGAAACACATACTCAGATGATGAGATTGACTATATGGAGTCTTCAAAAGTTTGTCCAGGTACATTATCTTGGATTAAAGGAAAGGAACATCGTTCTATTTAATTATGATTAGTTTGATCCGTATGTAATAGAGGGATAAGAAAATATAAGTCATATGGGATTACGGTGAAATTGTAATGAAAATATGCTAAGTCATACTACAATTCACTTTATGCTTTTGCATGTTTCTATTTTTTTCTGTAAGAGGTCTTATTTATTCCAGTCTAATAAATTTATTTATTTATTTATTTTTGTTTCTTATAGATTTCATCGGTGGTGATAATGCTCCACGATGATTGTTTGCTAGCATCTTTACTGAAGAAGTTTGTGTCCCGACCCATTATTTAGGCTACCACCGCAGTCACTACCTTAACCTCCATTACAATTTTGCCACCTTGGACTTCTAGAGTAATTGGTACATGTGCCTACTATTCTCTGGATACCGCAGACACTAGTCCATTCTACCCCTATCAGCCACCCATAGATTTCACATATCCCAGGTTTTTTATGCGACACATCATGATTGAGCAGTGAGGCATAAGCATTTTATTATATATTATGTTTCTAATCGAATTATAAATTTCAAGTTCAATCCATCAAGGGAAGCTATTCATAAAAGCAGAGACATTATAATGAGCAAATACAATGCTCCGTATATATCATGGAAGAAGGCCCCAATTGAGGTTCAGTACATGTGATCAAAAGAGTTTGAGGTATTTCCTAAACTACTTACAAATATTTTAATGTATTAGTTGATCTTGAAGCATTACTCATTATCATTAGTTTATTTGATTTTATAGAAAGATTTCAACTAATTGTCGGAGCACAGCTAGAAGATCAGAAGGAATTTTGAGTCTAGACCATCTACTAGCCTGCATGATATGTTCACGATATAAACAAGTCGGCGAGACCTATTTAGATTGGAGAGGATGTGTAGGCTAACCTCTGCAGAGTATGGGCCTTCCTAGAGTATGCTTGCAAGCAAGAGTAGGTGAAGCAGAATTGCACTTCTGATTGTGGGGACATGAGCACCTCTATACACACTAGAGGTTCAGTACCTCACACTGAGTATTGATGGAGGATGAAAAGTCATTTGTTAGTTTTATTAATTGAACCTATTCTTATGGCTAATGAATTTCATTTTTACTGCTTACAAGCTAAAGTTCTTGGCCGAGAGCCCACTACTATTGAATTGCAAAGTAGAACACATCAGCATCAGATTGACCAGGAGTGGGTTGATGTTCGTTCACGAAGAGCATACGTAAGTTAACATTTAAGTTTTGAAATACAATTGAGTTTATAATAGCGGTTAGGGGGGGGGGGTTAAGTTTTTTAAATACAATTGAGTTTATAATGCGGTTGGGAGGTTTACAACTTGAGCTCACAGTAGTAGATATGATGCATGCCATTCCCTCGTGGTTGAATGAGCAACATGATATTGTTCGTGGATTCTTTGCAATAATGAGATGGAAGTTAAGATGACTACAGATGGAGGCCCAAATGACGAGATGGAGGCAAGAATGAAGAAGATGTGATATACATGAAGGAGAGAGTGGTGGAGATAGATCAGAGGAGGAGGAGGAGTAGGCTTCATGTTTATTCTATTTGCATATGTAAATAGTTTTTCAAAATATTTGAGACTTTTATTTAAATGTTTTGAAACTAATTGTTCATTGTAATGGTTTTGTAAATAATGAAACTTATGAATAAATGCTTGAGATTAGTTGTTTGTTAGTCATATGTTGATCTTTGAGTGTATTGTTGTGATTGTTTGTTTATAAATCTTACTGCGTGTAAAAATCGAGCTTTAGTGAAGCTTCGATTTTTTTTTCATTTTTTATAGGTCTCTGCGGATCCGATAGATTTTTGCTAGAAATCTCGATATGAGGCGTCGGCGAATATCCACTAGAAAATTCCCTACTAGATAGTTTTCGGTGGTCCGATCCATCAGAAATAAACTCGGAAATTTTTCAACGATTTGCTGTTCCGGTGGTAATTTTCGGCCGGTTTGTCACCTGTTCTTCTTTATAACGTTTCCGGCGGATAGGCCGCCAGAATTCTGATGGTAAACTTTTTCCTTCGAATTTTCATTCCATCGAAAATCCTAATCAAGATTTTACCAACCCTATGATCGAAACGATTATTACCGACAGTTACTTGTTGATTATCGAAGATTGCGCTAGAATAAACAATATTCCTATAGTGGAACAAGTATTTCATTAATATTGATGATGATGAGAATAATGATGGTGATGATGATGCTTAAATTGTGACAACATAGAAATATATACAAATAAAAAGCATAATATGTAAAATTATTATCCAAAATTATAATTTAAATTTATTTTGATCTAAATATACAAAAGGATATAATTGAATGATAAATAATACTAGATTATTGTGCAAACATTAATGTTTAAATTATCCAAAAATATCGATTTTGAATCTCTTAATTTAGTGATTAGATTAGAACTATCGTTCTATAAATAAAAAAAAAAAAGTATACAACAAATTATAATTCAATGATCCAAACATTATAAAGCTCAATTTTATGCACTTATTTATTTATACTTACGTTTATGTAGGCTTCTTTTACATACATCAAAATCACACAGAATTCTTGCTCTGATCGAACTTAATTGGAATAAAATATTTTGATTTGTGATCTTATCATCACAATGTTAATTCATTTTTTTGGAGTTGTTATGCAAGATCCAGTGATAAAACTTTTGCCTTTTTTATGAAATCCACTTACGTGTAAAATTTTTAAAACTATGTATGCTATATAAAACAGGTTATACTAATACTAATAGTCCAATATTGATGAAAGGACTTATGTTACATTGACTAAGGGTGCATTTATGATAATTTTTTTGGCTACTTTAGTTTTTAAAAAGCATCTAGAAAATAAAAATCTTTTCTGATTTTTGGTTCTTTTCGGAAAGTTTGTGATGAAAAAAATATTTTGAGAATCAAAGTATTAGAAAAATTAGTTTTGAATTTTTCAAAAATAAAATTTTTTGTAACACAAATCAATTTTTTCAAAAGACTGTCTTCTCCAAAGCAAGTTTATAAACAACTTTTCAAAAAATTATAATTGTCCCAAACAAATTCTAAGGATGATAGTTATATATTCAAGGCTATAAATTTGAGCTATATATTTTTATAATTTATCACTCACCACTCTAAAAAAAAAAATTTATGCATATAAATTTTTTTATTTTTTATTTTTTGAATGAACATCATTTACTTCACGTCTTCACCTTTTTAAATGGGGACCAATAGATCACCAAAAGGCTTTCAAACAAATACTAGACAATATTTTGTTTTCCTATTGTTCTTCCTTATTCGATGAATGTTGTGCAAATTTATGCAAATGCCATCAATTAGAGCATGTTTTTCAATCATACAGAGAACAATCTTAGTTAAATCTTCAACTCCTCGATTTATAACGCTATTCATAAACTCATGGACAATGAAAGCTATCTAATAGTAGTAATAATAATAATAATAATAATAATAATAATAATATATATCTATCTATATATATATATAATCACTGAAACTTTAATATATTTTCTATATTAACAATCTATTTAATCAACTCTTCTGAACGTTATAGGTTCATGATTGGAGAAACAAAGTGAAGAATCAAGATCTTCATGACCTAGCTTGGGGTGGTCCGAAACGAATCATAAATACATGATAGATTTATTATGTCAATAGTTATATATTTTACACAAGTTCTCGATTTGAAGAAAAGAAAATATATAACTCTAGTGCTTGTATTCAAGGAAACACATACTCAGATGATAAGATTGACTATATGGAGTCTTCAAAAAGTTTGTCCAGGTACATTATCTTGGATTAAAGGAAAGGAACATCGTTCTATTTAATTATGATTAGTTTGATCCTGTATGTAATAGAGGGATAAGAAAATATAAGTCATATGGGATTACTGAGGTGAAATTGTAATGAAAATATGCTAAGTCATACTACAATTCACTTTATGTACTTCGTTTTTGCATGTTTCTATTTTTTCTGTAAGAGGTCTTATTTATTCCAGTCTAATAAATTTATTTATTTATTTATTTTTGTTTCTTATAGATTTCATCAGGTGGTGATAATGCTCCACGATGATTGTTTGCTAGCATCTTTACTCGGAAGAAGTTTGTGTCCCGACCCATTATTTAGGCTACCACCGCAGTCACTACCTTAACCTCCATTACAATTTTGCCACCTTGGACTTCTAGAGTAATTGGTACATGTGCCTACTATTCTCTGGATACCGCAGACACTAGTCCATTCTACCCCTATCAGCCACCCATAGATTTCACATATCCCAGGTTTTCGTACGCACATCATGATTAGCCTGATACTTCTATGCCGACTTAGCCATCGACAACACTTAATTTATTGAACGAGAGGGTGAGGCATAAGCATTTTATTATAGTTGTGCTTTTGGCATATTATGTTTCTAATCGGAATTATAAATTTCAAGTTCAATCCATCAAGGGAAGCTATTCATAAAAGCAGAGACATTATAATGAGCAAATACAATGCTTATATCATGGAAGAAGGCCCCAATTGAGGTTCAAGACATGTGATCAAAAGAGTTTGAGGTATTTCCTAAACTACTTACAAATATTTTAATGTATTAGTTGATCTTGAAGCATTACTCATTATCATTAGTTTATTTGATTTTATAGAAAGATTTCAACTAAGCACGCTAGAAGATCGAAGGAATTTTGAGTCTAGACCATCTACTAGCATGATATGTTCACGATATAAACAAGTCTGGCGGAGACCTATTTAGATTGGAGGATGTGTAGGCTAACCTCAGGTATGAGCCTTCCTAGAGTATGCTTGCAAGCAAGAGTAGGTGAAGCAGAATTGCACTTCTGATTGTGGGGACATGAGCACCTCTATACACACTAGAGGTTCAGTACCTCACACTGAGTATTGATGGAGGATGAAAAGTCATTTGTTAGTTTTATTAATTGAACCTATTCTTATGGCTAATGAATTTCATTTTTGCTTACAAGCTAAAGTTCTTGGCGAGCCCACTACTATTGCATAGTAGAACACATCGACATCAATTGACGAGTGGGTTGATGTTCGCTCACGAAGAGCATCGTAAGTTAACATTTAAGTTTTTGAAATACAATTGAGTTTATAATAGGCTTAAGCGGTAGGTTTACAACTTGAGCTCACAGGTAGTAGCATATGATGCATGCCATTCCTTCTCAGGGTTGAGCAGTCAGGCAATTGATGATATTGTTCAGAGGTAGGTTGCTGCAATGACCGAGGAGATGGAAGTTAAGATGACTACACAGATGGAGGCCCAAATGACAGAGATGGAGGCAAGAATGAAGAAGATGTGCAGTAATTACCGCAAGGGGAAGGAGCTGGTGGTGGAGATAGATCAAGAGGAGGAGGAGGAGTAGGCTTCATGTTTATTCTATTTGCATATGTAAATAGTTTTTTCAAATTTTCATATTTGAGACTTTTATTTAAATGTTTTGAAACTAATTGTTCATTGTAATGGTTTTGTAAATAATGAAACTTATGAATAAATGCTTGAGATTAGTTGTTTGTTAGTCATATGTTGATCGAGTGTATTGTTGTGATTGTTTGTTTATAAATCTTAGGTGTAAAATCGAGCTTTAGTGAAGCTCTGATTTTTTTTTTCATTTTTTTATAGGTCTCTGGCGGACTGCCGATAGATTTTTTGCTAGAAATCTCGATATGAGGCGTCGGCAAACGAATATCCACTAGAAAATTCCCTACTAGATAGTTTTCGGTGGTCCGATCCATCAGAAATAAACTGTCGGAAATTTTTCAACGATTTGCTGTTCCGGTGGTAATTTTCGGCCGGTTTGTCACCTGTTCTTCTTTATAACGTTTCCGGCGGATAGGCCGCCAGAATTCTGATGGTAAACTTTTTCCGTCGAATTTTCATTCCATCGAAAATCCTAATCAAGATTTTACCAACTGACCTATGACCGTCGAAAACGATTATTACCGACAGATTACTTGTTGATTATCGACAGATTGGTACGCTAGAATAAACAATATTCCTATAGTGGAACAAGTATTTCATTAATATTGATGATGATGAGAATAATGATGGTGATGATGATACTTAAATTGTGACAACATAGAAATATATACAAATAAAAAGCATAATATGTAAAATTATTATCCAAAATTATAATTTAAATTTATTTTGATCTAAATATACAAAAGGATATAATTGAATGATAAATAATACTAGATTATTGTGCAAACATTAATGTTTAAATTATCCAAAAATATCGATTTTGAATCTCTTAATTTAGTGATTAGATTAGAACTATCGTTCTATAAATAAAGAAAAAAAAAGTATACAACACATTATAATTCAATGATCCAAACATTATAAAGCTCAATTTTATGCACTTATTTATTTATACTTACGTTTATGTAGGCTTCTTTTACATACATCAAAATCACACAGAATTCTTGCTCTGATCGAACTTAATTGGAATAAAATATTTTGATTTGTGATCTTATCATCACAATGTTAATTCATTTTTTTGGAGTTGTTATGTAAGATCCAGTGATAAAACTTTTGCCTTTTTTATGAAATCCACTTACGTGTAAAATTTTTAAAACTATGTATGCTATATAAAAACAGGTTATACTAATACTAATAGTCCAATATTGATGAAAGGACTTATGTTACATTGTCTAAGGGTGCATTTATGATAATTTTTTTTGGCTACTTTAATTTTTTAAAAGCATCTAAAAGTAAAATAGCTTCTTTTGACTACAGTTTTTTGGTTACTTTTCAGAAAGTTTTGTCATGAAAAAAATATTTTGAGAATCAAAGCTATTAGAAAAATTAGTTTTTGAATTTTTCAAAAATAAAATTTTTTGTAACACAAATCAATTTTTTCAAAAGGCTGTCTTCTCCAAAGCAAGTTTATAAATAACTTTTCAAAAAATTATAATTGTCCCAAACAAATTTTAAGGATGATAGTTATATATTCAAGGCTATAAATTTGAGCTATATATTTTTATAATTTATCACTCACCACTCTAAAAAAAAAATTTTATGCATATAAATTTTTTTATTTTTTATTTTTTGCATGAACATCATTTACTTCACGTCTTCACCTTTTTAAATGGGGACCAATAGATCACCAAAAGGCTTTCAAACAAATACTAGACAATATTTTGTTTTCCTATTGTTCTTCCTTATTCGATGAATGTTGTGCAAATTTATGCAAATGCCATCAATTAGAGCATGTTTTTCAATCATACAGAGAACAATCTTAGTTAAATCTTCAACTCCTCGATTTATAACGCTATTCATAAACTCATGGACAATGAAAGCTATCTAATAGTAGTAATAATAATAATAATAATAATAATAATAATAATAATAATAATATATATCTATCTATATATATATATATATATATATATATATATATATATATATATATATATATATATATATATATATATATATATATATATATATATATATTAGACAATGTTGTAGCTTTATCTAAGACATTAAAGAAAGAAAATCTCATCTTTTTTGTCATTCTGATTTGAGAACTGCCATAATGAATTCCTAATTTACAAGTGAAGATATATATTTTTATTTTATATTTGTGTGAACCTTATTGATTTGCGAGGGATCACATTGAGAAGGAGCTTATACCAACCTAGTACTATCTTAGACTTACTGGACCAAAGAAGAATGTGCACATCCGTTGAACACTATAGGAGTGGTTACTAGGAAAGAGGGACTGTCCAATCCAAAAAATAACCGGGGTAGTGTCTAAATGGGGTCGCTAAGGACGTGATCTAGATAGAGTGCCTACAGGGGAGGTGTTGTTAGGAGCTTTATCCAAAATCCTATAAAAGAAAGCTTGTAGATATTCGGTGGCCAACTCAAGGAGAAAGTGCGGGGACTCACATCTTCCAAAAATAGTGTATCTATCGAGTGGGTCGCCGTCAGCATGGCGATAAACAACCAACCTAATGTGCCCGTCGATTTGCGACAATTAGTCTAGAAAGAAGGCGTGTAGGCTTACATCTCTCTAAAGCGGAACTGATCGCTGGGATAGTCTGTCTTCGGCTCGACAGGGGCTATCCGACCTAGGGCGACTACCTAGCAAGGAGTCCTGTGTAGGGACTAAACCCAGGCTTGAAGTAGTCAAGAGGAAAGGAGCTACTGGGGGACTTACCCTAAGCCTCAAGTATACTCGACCTAGTTAGTGCATTATGGCTAGTTGAAGAAGAAAGAGTGTAGACTTACATCCTCTTAAACAAAATCAACATGAGGTAGCTTACTGACTGCGCAGTAAGGCCTACCAAACTAGCAAGGTGCTCGTCAGTTTGCAATGGTCAAGTCAGACAAAAAGCACGGTGACTCATCAGTGTATGCATTTGTGTGATTGGTAAAACTATTTTTTTCAAAAAATAATATTTGTAACACACACAACTTTTTTCAAAAAGTTGTTTTTTCTACAGTAATTTTACAACTAGCTTTTTAAAAAACTACAACTGTCCCAAACAGACCCTAAGGATGACGATTTTATATTCAAGGATACAAATTTGAGCTAGATATTTTTGTAATTTATCACTCACCACTCTAAAAAATTTTATTTTCCTATTGCTCTTCCTTATTCGTTGAATGTTGTGCAAATTTATGCAAATTCCATCAATTAGAGCATGTTTTTCGATCATACAGAGAACAATCTTAGTTAAATATTCAACCCCTCGATTTATAACGCTATTCATAAACTCATGGACAATGAATGCTATCTAATAGTAGTAATAATAATATATATATTAGACAATGTTGTAGCTTTATCTAAGACATTAAAAGAAAATCTCACCTTTTTTGGCTTTAATTTTTGAGAACTGTCATAATGATTTGAAAAACTATAGCATATCATATTTAAGGTATGCAAAAGGCTTTTCAAGTTTAGAATTGAGTAGGAATCATATAAATCACTGAGCGAGGGAAAATAAGGTAATTATCATAATAGATAATTTGCTTGATCAAATTAGAGCAAGTATGAGATTGAGATTCGTAGCTTATAAAGCCAAATATAAAATCAACACTTCGATAGAAAGAGCTTTGAAGATATACCCATCTTTTATTGTAGTGAAAAAATCTTGATCCAAGAAATTTCAATATTATCATCAAGATCTGATTCAATTTTATAAATTTGTGATAAAATTAAGGGATTATTTTTAAAATAGGCTTAGTCCTAATTGTAATTAGCAATTTAGGCACGAAATTTTTTTTTAGCAAATAGGCTAGTGGTTTGTGACGACATTTAGATAATATCCAAATTTCCTTTTTTGCGTGGTTTTATAAATCACAGGGAGAGAGAAAGAGAGGTTTTATTTTTATTAATTTTTTTAATTAATATAATTATTTAAAATATATAATTTAAAAATATTTTTTTATAAAATATTTAATAACTAAATATTTATATATTTAGTTATTAATTTTTTTTTATATATATATAATTAAATATATAATTTAAAAATATTTTTAATTATATATATAAATTTATAAATTTATTTAATATTTTTATTAATTAATATAATTATTTAAAATATATAAATTTTATTAATTTTTGTTAATATATAATTTAAAAATATTTAAAATATATAAATAAATAATTTTTATTTATATATTAAATATATAATTTAAAAATATTTTTTATAAAATATTTCTTAAATAAATTTTAAATAATTAGTTATATATATATATATATATATATATATATATATATATATATATTAATTAATAATTATTTATTGTTTATTTAAAAATATTTATTTATTTAAAATATATAATTAGTTAAATAAATAAATAAATAATTTTAAATTATATAAATATTTAGTTATTTATATATGTATATATATATATATATATATTATATTTATTCCTTTATTTATTTATTTGTTATTTTTTTATTTTTATAATTTTTTTTATTTTTTTGTTATTATTATTATATAGACTTATATAAATAAAATATATATATGTATTATAATATATATATATATAATTAATAATATATATATATATATATATATATATATATATATATATAACATAATATGTATATATATATATGTATATATTATATATATATATATAATATGTATAATAAAATATTATATAATTAAAATATTTTTAAATTATTTATATAACTTAAAATATTTATATAGTTTAAATAGATAAATAACTAAATAAATTTATATATATATATATATATATATATATATATATATATATATATAATTACTTTATTTATATAATTTATAAAATATTTATATAATTTATTCCTTTCTTTATTTATTTATTAAAATTATTTATTTATATATTTTTAAATATTTTTAAATTATATATTAATAAAATTAATAAAAATTATATATTTTAGATAATTATATTAATTAATAAAAAAATATTAAATAAATTTATAAATTTATATATATAATTAAAATATTTTTAAATTATATATTTAATTATATATATATATAAATAAATAAATTAATAACTAAATATATAAATATTTAGTTATTAAATATTTTATAAAAAAATATTTTTAAATTATATATTTTAAATATTTTAAATAATTATATTAATTAAAAAAATTAATAAAAATAAAACCTCTCTCCTCCCGCCCCGTGACCTCTCTCTCTTTCTCTGTCACTCTCCCTCCCCTTGATTTCTAAACTCACTCAAAATTAAAAAGGAAATTTCGACGACTGGTGAATATACGTGGCGTCGTCAACACGATTGAAACATTTTCTAAAAAAAAATTTTTAGTACTTTAATCTTAATTGATGTTTATATTTTAAAAATAATCCCTAAAATTAAATATCTTGAAAAGACAAACCTTCACAGAGGGGTTACTATCTAAACAAAGACGGATTAAATTTGGTTTGCCATTAAGAGAACTAATATTATGAGGTAATATAGAAATTACTAAAGGATATTTCGTTGGTTACCCACAGGATATTGATAAGAAAATCCATCGAAAACTAATAAAAATTATATCAAATTTATAGAATATTCATAATAAAACTTTTGAAAGAAACTCATGAAATGTCTGACAAAAACCTCATAGGAAATCAACTGACCAGCAAAATCTTCGTAGAGAACCAACTTCGAAGGAAACCAAAGTTATGATGAATTTCTTAATAATTTTTTTTATTAAATCAATAGAATTTTTGAAAATTTTGTGTGAAACCTATTGGCTGTCAAATGAATAGATTCTTAGGATATATTTGAGACAAATTTCTGACTGCTTTGCTTTTTCAGAAAGCAAAATAGTTTCATTTGGCTTCCAGCTTTTTGGCTGGTTTTCAAAAAGTTTTATTGGGAAAAAGCTATTTTGAGGCCGAGAGTTGTTAGAGTGTAGTGGCTGTCAGAAATTTATTTTTTCAAATTTTTAAAAAGAAAAATATTTATAACACATATAACAATCTTTTTAAAATGCTACTATCTCTATAGCAATTTTACAACCACCTTTTTAAAAAATTATAGCTATCCTAAACATATCCTTAGCTTGAAAATTTTAAATTTTTTTATTTTCTACCTGTTAGCTTGATTGGCGTTGCTCTCTCCTCACACACTATTTGATGTAGTCCCTCCTTCCTACCTCCCTATCCTTCTTCCTCTCATCATATTTTGTGGCGTTCCTCCCTTCTCAATCCCTATTCAACTATCTTTGTCTCATCGCTTTATGTTCACATTATCCCACCTACTTTTAAAAGACTATGAGGGTCATTTGGCAAGTGAAAATTCAAAAAGTAAAACGTTTAGAAAAACTATAACCAAATTTCAACTAGAGATTAAGAATATGAGAGGAATAAGGACAAAGAGTAATCTCTAATGATAAACTATTGTTGTATTTGATTTAAAATTTTTTATTATCATATATTGAACTTCTCATTCGATAAATTGATTGTGATTTAAATTAATATTTCTCCACCATTTTGACAACATAATTTTTTCTATTATTCAAATTGATAGATAAGTTATAATATCATTGTACAATAACTATTTTTATGTATATTTTTGTGAAGCTTATCCTTGGTAGAATTTTTGATGATTAAGTTTTTTTTTTTTTATTCGTGAATCTAGATTTTGTGTTATGTGGAAAATTTATAAGATATTTAAGAGAGTAATTATATCAAAAAATTTAAAGAAACTTTCATAGATATACTTTCTTAATGCATGCTTAGTACATATATGCATAGTACAAAATGTAGTTTATTGCTTATTAGATAAGTTTTATTTAAACTAGAGAAAAGCAAAGAACTAAATTTTAAAGTTGAATTTAGACAAATAGATAAATTATGTTAAACTTAATAAGGAAATATTATCTTGAATACTCAACGTTTTCTACTATTTTAGGGTGAAAAACTTTTTTAATTTGTGAATTATTTTGCATCCAAAGTTTTTAAATTCAAAGAAATTCTAGTTAGCCTTTCCAGCCATTTGATGCAAAGATTTTAGATGACATTGTTTGAAACTTTTCATTGAAGACTTGTTTGAGTATTGCCTCACTTGTTTAAAACTTATTCATTTTAAACAAGTTGAACTTAAACGTACTAAAAATTAAGCAAGTCATGTTTGATTATCTTTATGAAAGCTCGGCTTAAACTCGAATCGAATATGAATAAATTTTTATTCGGCCAAGTCAAGTTTAATTTGATAAGCACTCGCCTTGACTTAGCTCGATTACATCTTTAATTCTAATCAAAATGGAGCTTATGAACAAACTAGAGCTGAGCTTGAACATCAATTTTTAAACGAGCTCAAGCTCAAACACACTTCTAAAAGCTTGAATCAAGTTCGTGTCGAGTTTGAGCTCGATATTAACAAACAAATTTGAGCTCTATTAAGCACATAATCAGCTCAACTCAATTCAAGAGCAACCCTAACCTTCTCCGTTCATTGAGCCCTAAACCATATTTTTGGATTTCTCACCTTTAAGAGTTTCATGTAGGGTTGTTACAAAGCGTAATCTAAGGCCAGCTCGAGATTCGTTTGTGATTTGAATTATTTGATTTTGAACTAGCTAGATTTAAAGTCACCTCATTTTTATTTCGAGCTAGCTCGAATTTGATAAAAAAAATGATTAGTAAAATTTTTTAAAAATTGTATTGAGTACTTGAAATAAAAAAAATTATAATTTTTAAATAGATAATATTTATACTTATAAATATATTATATTAATTTTAAATAATTATAAATTATAACTCAATGCACTTAATTTTAGAAATAATTTTGCTATATAAACTTACTAGTGTTATATATAAATTTAACTTTTCAAATAATTTAAAAAGTTGATTTGAACTGGATTATAAAATAATTATCAGTAACAAATTTACATTATTTTTAAATAAAAAATATAATAAAATAGAAATAAAAAATATAATTAAATAATTAAATAATTTTAATGAACGAGAAAAAAAAGTAGAGCTGTGTCTTCATAATAAATGTCAGTGCATATTTTGTAGAACTCCATTATATTGATATTGAGAGACGAAAAAAATTTTATTCAGAATATTGTGATATAAAATTTGTTTTAATCGATTGGATCATTTGTTAATATGTGCTGTACTTTAAAAATAGGGCTATACTTTAAAAATATTTTCGATGCACATTTTTTTTTCTCTTACTCAATAATATCAACAAAATATATTTATCATTTATAAAAAAATGAATGCATATGTTGCAGAATATAAATGCTTTACAATCATATATATTATAAACCACAAATAATGTTTGTTTTAAAATTTTTTTTTGTTTGATTTGATTAAAATTAAGTCATTATTATAGACATTATTTAAAAGTCATATCCATTTCTATTGTTGAATAGTTAGACCATCAATTATGTAGTTTTTTTAATTAAAATTTATATACCACATTAAGCTTTGTCAAATCAACATAAATCTCAAAGCAATATCTACATTAACTTTTCTAAAATTAAATTAGAAATTATTGGAATTTAAATTTAACTAAATTTATTATCAAATTGAACATCTTAATGAGCTCAAATCAAGCTCCAAAAATATAATTAAATACCTAGACATTAATAAAATGGTAAAATGTTATCCAAATTTAGTGTATTTATTGTCGAATCAAGCAGCTCAATGAGCGAAATCCAATGAGCTCAAGATTATTCAAATCAGAAGTCATTAAGATACTTAAATTCTCATGAAATACATACAATTGAAAAAATCAATATGGATTATCCGACGAATGACCCACCCCAACTATATTAATATTGTAATCATATTTTATGGTTATTGATTGATTTCTATACACAAATTTGTAATATTTTCTCCTCTTTCTTAAAAAGATAAGTAAAATTTATAACTTAAAAAATATATACTCGTGATTCTTTCTCCTTTTTCTTGGGATATTTTTATATTAAAATTTTTGTATTTCTCGTACTTTTTCTAATTATCTCTATATGTATAAGATTTTCATGCAAAATTAAGGCTCAAACATAATTTTTTTGGTACGTAAAAAAACCAAATTGAAATCAATATTCTTTATTAAATGTTGATCAATATCATATATATTATACTCATCTCAAAATATTTTTAAAAAAAATTAAAATTTATTGTAATAAAAAGTTTTAAATTGCCTCTATTTTTTGTTTTTTGTTTTTTCATGATATCATATCATAATGTTTATTGTACTTATCAAAATTTTCTATGGTTTTGATTTCATGGTTTAATTGATTGAACCGATGATATTATCCAGCTTGTAAAATCTTGCACGTAAGTGTGCAGAGAACTACATGGTTAGTTTAAATGAAACTTCCATGACATTATGTCACAATCAATTAAAAAAAATCTGTATCCTTTTTTTTGCTAAAATAAAAATTATAGAATCATGTAATATATTTTTCAAGCCAATTTTACGAAATAAAACTAAATAAACAAGCAAATAAGAAGAATATTCCCTCTCTGATATGAAAATCCCTCTTATATCAATAATGAGATGCACATTAAGGAAAGTCTTTAATCTCTCAATTAAATTAAATGTGCAATTATTATTTTTTGTTTATGTGAGCATACAAGAAGAAAAATAAGTGAAATTTATGACAAAGAAACTCAAAGGTGCAATTGTCAATTGTCACCTTTCGAGAATAGCTACACACTCATTATTTGTCACAATCACAAATGATACAATCGACAATTATTTGACGTTCACATAACGGTGAAGAGACAGAGAAATAGGTAGCACAGCTTGGGTATCAAAGAAACGCGACTGAAAATGAAAGGACCTGCTCGATTTTGTAGGAGGTTAATTAGACAAGTTTTGTAGTGGGTTAAACCTCCGCAAAAGATACAATCTATGATGCACAGACACGAATACAATGACATAAATACGATATGACATGGACACAAGATATTTCTATTTTTTAAAAATATTAGATACGAACATGCGTTGGACACAGTATTATAATAATAATTAAGAATAATATATATAAATTAAATAAATAAAATATTAAAAATAATAATAAATAAATCATTTAATTAAAAATTTTAAATTAATTACTTAAGTAATTTATTTTATTATACTTTAATAATTTTAATGAATAAAATTTATTATTAATTCTAAATTTATAAATTTAATTATTTATGATAAATATATCTTATTTTTCTCTTTTTTTAGCTCAAATCTCATTATCTAAAATTTCGAAACTCTCTGCAATAATTTAAAATATAAAAAATTATATTTGAAATATTTTTTATATAATTTTAATTTAATTATTTTGGACACGGTGTTCCTTTAATTTTTTAATATTATTTTAATTAACACAGATATCAAGTGTCCGGCACGTATAACACTTGCACGCTCTTATTTTTTTTTAAAATATTGATGCATCATATGACATAATTATACCTTCTTTATAGTTTAAACCACTGCAACATAACACTGGCTAAGATAGTAAATTTTTATAGTGAATTTTAGGCAAAACAACAATTTCTCAACCCCATCTAAGGTCAAAAAGCTCATCTTGAACTTTCGGTTCTACTCATTAAATAAGTGTGTTCGCTGCTAACCGTTAACAGAACAAATATTTTCAGCTCGATTTATAAACGAGTCGAACACGAACAATGCTTTGTTCGATCGTGTTCGGCTCGATTTAGCTCAAAATAAATAAATAATTATAATTAATTATATAAAATTTTATTTAAAAATATAATTTATGTCATTAAATATTTTTAGAAATTATATTTAATTTAATAATTAATTTAGTTGATAAAAATTTAAATCAAATAAGCTGAAATATATTATAATTATAATTTTAGGGATTTTTTTAATTATGATAATCGGTAAGGTCATATTTAGGATAAATCATAGCCATACAATTTATCTCAATGGCTATGATTTAAAATAATTCGAAGGATATACTCTCGTGCCATCGTGCGAGTCGCAACATAACAGCCTTAACAACTCTCGACTCTTGAGTCTCTCTCGACTTTGCATTTCTACCCTAATCCTGTAAGTCCCTCAACTCCCTTTCTACTCTCTTCTCAATGTTCTGGCCGCCAGATTTCTACTCTTCTTAGCAAGAGTCTTGCGAGTTGTGAGTCTTGCGAGTTACAATAGTAATATCTGTAAGCAATAGCCGAACCTCTGGATGCGATCTATGATTTTCTAGGGTTTGGTACCAACCATTATTTTCTTGTTTTTATCAAACTTCTACTTGAGACTCGGTCGACTTTGCATGTCTGCTATCATTATTTTCTTCTTTTATAAAGCTTCTACTTCGGTTTCATGTTAAAAGGAGAAATGCTCTTAAGCTTTTACAATTTGTGACTCGATTTTTCATTTGTAGACTTGAGTTGATGTCTTATATGTATTGTCTGGACCTCTGGTATTGAAATGCTTGAAGTGCTTATTTGGTTATGCCCTGTAGGATATTCTCCATCTTATGCAGCTATGCTTGTTGTGGATGATTCGGTTATTCCCTGTAAGTTATTGAAATGCTTGAAGTGCTTACTCGATTTGTCATGTCCGGCCATTATTCTGCTGTCTCTATTATTTGGGAGCTATATATTATTGTCTCTATTTGATTTCTCATTTTTTTTTACTCTTCTCATTCTAATTTGTCCTGTCTGGCCATTATTTTGCTGTCTCTGTTATTTGAGAACTATATATTGCAAGCTCTATTTGATTTTTCATTTTTTTTACTCTTCTCATTCTAATTTGTCCTGTTCGGCCATTATTTTGCTGTCTCTGTTATTTGGGAAATATATGTTGCAGGCTTTGTTTGATTTTTCAGTTTCTTTTACTCTTCTCATTCTAATTTGTCCTGTCCGGCCATTATTTTGATGTCTCTGTTGGCATTGATACTATTTATTGAGCTGATTTGATGATGATAGTAGATCAGATTAATTATGTATATCTTGGAGTTTCAATTTTTTTTGAGCTGATTAAATAAGAAGAGTAACAGAACATTGAATATGGAGCTTAGTATGGAGATTGGAGAGTGTATGTGTATGTGGTTCTAACTCATATTTTCTTTTTTTATTTAGTGTGCAATCATGTCTAATGTGGATCATTCTCAGCCTGCATCATGTTGTAATGATATAGTTATAGGAGTTGAATGTGGTAATGAAATTCCAACTGTTTCTTCACAACATGTTGAATCAGAGGGGCATGTGCTTGAGACTACTAAAGTTAACCCTAAGAGAGTAGAAAGAAAGTATCTTGATAGAGTACTTTATAAAACCACTTGTATGGGGAGAGAGTATACCCTCTTTACAATGCATATGTTGTCGCAGGAAATTTCATAAATCCAAAATTGGCACAACTTCACAACTGTTGAGACATGTGAAAGAATGTGATAAAATCAAGGCCAATAAACAAGTTGTTGAATTGGTAGAAAAAAGGCAAAATAAATAAATTTTATGTCTTTTGATGCCAATCCGAAAATTGAGATTCCACTGTTCCATGACCCCAAAAATTATGATCATCTTGACAGAAACAATTGCAAAATGATAATTATGCATGAGTATCCATTTATGATTGTTGAGCATATGTGGTTTAATATTCTTGAAGGTATTGAATCCCAATTATGAGAGGGCGTCTAGAAACACTATTAGGAGTGATTGCATGAAAGTATATGAAAAGGAAAAAGAGAGATTGAAAATATTTCTTAAGGGCATTCATAGAGTTTCTTTGACATCTGATTGTTGGACTTCAAATCAAACAGTGGGCTATATGTGCTTAACAATTCACTATATTGATGGTTCTTGGCAACTACATAAGCGAATCATCAACTTTATTGAGCTTGATCCTCTGCACACCGGTACATTTATTTGTGATGCAATATGTGATTGTTTAATAGATTGGAATTTGCAGACAACCTATCACACCTTGGATAATGCTAGTAATAATGATGTTCTGTGCTTTAAAATTAATTTTCAGTCTAGAGGAAAGTTACATTTTTAGGGTTATTTCTTTCATGTTAGATGTTGTGCTCACATCTTGAATATACTGGTTCAAGATTGTTTGAAAGAGGTGCAACAAATAACACATAAAATTAGGGAGACAATAAAATATATTAAAAAGTTTCCTGCACGATTATATAAGTTTGTTGAAGTGGTAAAGCAGTTAAGGATCCCCACTTCAAAGGGATTATGCATTGATGTTCCTACAAGATGGAACTCCACTTACTTAATGCTCGAGTCTACTTTTATTTACCGCAATGTGTTCGGTCATTATGCAGATCGAGATTCCAACTATAAGTGGCTACAATTATTAATGTGTAAGATCACTTGTGATATTACACATTAATGGGCTATGATGGAGAACTAAATAGATCTATGAGATGAAACTTAATTTTTTGTGATTTCTAATTGTTCTTTGTTATTATATAATTTATATTACCTTTTAGCTTCTGAGGGTGCTTCAGCTTAAGGTGGAGAATTTTTCTTATTAAACTCTGTTTACATTCTGCAATTTGGGAATCCTTTCTGTGATCTGGATTCCAGCTGCTTGATGGAATCCTTCATTGTTCTTTTAGAATTTTGCTCTTTTTTAAGGAGTTGCTGAAAAGTTGTATTTTTGGTTTGTGTTATACTAAGCTTATAGGTTCCCTACTTTATCTGTATTTTTGGTTTGTTCTTATTTTATTTCAGAAAATCTATTTCAGCTTAAGGTTTTTGTTTAGCTTAAGGTTTTTGGGCTTTTTTATTTGAGCACATATCACCATGTTAGGTTTTCTTGCTCTGAACTTTTGAGTCTCTTAGCTTCTGAAGGTATATTGAAGGGAAGCAGGGATGAGTTCCTAGTTTTAAAGAGAGGAAGCTTTCCTATGTTTCTTCTTTGCTAGAGATTTTTGCTATATTGTGTTACTCACTCAGTAGCTTGTGTTTCTCCAAATATAAAATCTTTGCCTTTCAATGTTCATTTCATTTTTTTTCCTACACTTATTATTATTAATCTTTTATTTTGTCAATTTTTTGAATGTTTAAAATTCACACGGCCACCAAGCTATTGACGACATCAATGATTATTTATTTTAATTTTCTGAGCCCATTCATAATATTTATTTCATATTTTCTTGCTAGTTTTGTTTACATTAAGTGCAGATTACAGTTTTGAAGATTCAAGATTGGTTGAAGGCTTGAAAGCTTGAAGACTTGAAGGCTTGAACTTGAAGCTATGGATTGGATTGGAAATTGGAATATCACTATTTTATTAGTTTTTATTAAATCAAATTATTATTTGTATATGATCATGTAAATTTTTAGGATGAATTTATTCTAGTAAGTTGTAAATTTGTAAATTGTAATAATATGAGTTAGTATTTTAAGTTGTATTCAATTTGTGTAAAAAAAAATATTTCTGATTGTATATCTTTTAGTTTCAATTAAATAAATTTTTACTTAATTTTTACTGATATTATTTAGTTTTTTTCTGTATATTTTTTTAACTGTAAAAATAAAATTTTGATTGTATATCATTATTTTGTATATCTTTTAGTTTTAATTTTTATCAATAGTATTTTATTTTATTTACTGTATAAGATTTCATTAATTTTTTTTTTACTTTTTAAATTTTTTTAAATTTTAAATGAAAATTAAGAAAAATAAATATTATTAAAATATAAAATCGAGCCAATTTCGAGCCGAATACGAGCCTAAAATGAACACGAACATTTTTTCGAGCTGAACACGAACAACCTGAGCTATTTCAACACGATGAACAAAAAATCAGTAAACAAGCAAACTAACAACAACTCCTGAATTTCGCTTACACCCCTAACCCCATCACATTACTTTATAAACTTTTTTTTTAGCTTTTTGGAGAGAAACGATTTTGATCAAACCTTGCATAATGCAGATCTCAAAAAACTGAAGGAGTTTTGGGTTGCCAATAATTTTTGTATAAGGAAGAAACAAAAGAATTGAAAAATAAATATACGTATATAAATACTCATCTGACTTTTTGGCTAATCTCTTCTCATTTGACTTTTAGCAAATCTTTTGATGTCTACTCTACTGCATGTGAACATATGTACGTGGACCTCAAGCTCTTTCAAAGAAGAGCTATATTCAGATTTTAATAATATTATATTATATATATATATATATATATATATATATATATATATATATATATATATATATATATATATATATATATATATATATATGCAATATAATGCAATATTATTGAAGTCCAAATATAACTATATGTCCAAATTACTCACCTAATAATTTCTCTGCAGGACCAATAGTAGTTCACATTAGTGGTTTGCTTCTCAATTCACTTAACTTCTCTAAAGGCAGCTACTCAACCATCTAAAATTATCTTATATAATTATGCTCTTACATTTTAAATTATATACCATTAATTTGATCAAATATTAAACACAAGAGATTTAAATTATATCCCAAAACTAGTTCACGTGAAATGGAGAAATTATTACGTGGGGAGTCCAGACGTAGCATTACGTCCGGACTTCAATAACATGATGACATGTGTTTTTTTTTATTGTTAAGCCCGAAGGCTCGACCCGAACCCACTGTAAAAAGTAAAAGTTAAAAACTCTTCCCCGTTCCTAGAAATAATCGTGGGAGTCCACAAGTTAAAGTTTTAGGATTTGGGAGACTGGTAGAAACCATGGCGGTTAGTATTCGAGTTTGGAAGGTGTTGGATTGAAATGGAGATTGAGAATGCAAAGGATATCAAGTTTGAAGATAATGTGGAGATTGTGAACTTGAGTGATACATATTTCAGATCTTTTAGAGCTGATCTGGAAATGAACTTATCGGCAAAGTAGTAAATACATATGTTTTTGCATGATAGGAATGCTATATATATATATATATATATATATATGTATATATATATATATATATATATATATATATGCATCTATTGCCATAAAATGTGTGAATGCATTTAAATTGTCTGTTAGGCTTGCAAATTTTTCTATCGTATAAAATTGCATACTTAGTGCATTGTACATGTGCATTATACATGTTATCAATGTTTATATACAACAATTGTATGTGTATGTGGACTTATACACATGCATGGTACATGTGTGCATTACCTTGTACATATGTTTCGTATATGGATGTAAATTCAATTATGCTTGCACAATTTTTGATCGTTAATGCTTTTGTGCATAGACTACGTATAGAACATTATACACATGCAATGTATACGTGCACAATGGTCTGTATATACGTTGTGTATACATCCCAGACTACCTTTAATGCAATGTACATATCCCTAGACTTGGACACATGTAGTGTAGATGTTCCTTGACTTGTACACGTGCAGAATAGTTTGTACATACATTGTGTACATAGAAATTTGTTTTTATGCATTTTAGAGTTATAAATATGAGATGAATAATAACTTCAATACATATTTTGTGTTATAAAACATGAGTTGATTTTTACACATTTATATATAAAAAAACGAAATTTTGAATGGAATGAAGGCAAGCATTATAGATCATCCTTGTATGAAAGCAGCAATTGATAATCATGTTGCAGATCTCATCAACTTCTTAGATTACAAAGTTAAGAGTGAGAAGGAAGCATGACTTGTATTGTAGCTATGTCCATAAGGTTGGATTTAGTGTTCGGAAAGATCATCACTGCTATTGACTAAATTCTAGAAAAATAAAATCAAGGATTTTGTCTGCTCAAAGTTGGTTTCAAGAAAGTTCTTGATCTGAATTCCCAAGTCAAATATCAAAAAAAAAAAAAACAAATATTAGAACTAGATGTGCTTCAATAGTTTGATATTGTGTTGATAAGAATGTGCTTCAATAGTTTGATATTGTGTTGATAAGAATGGCATTTGAAAAGTATAGAAAATTATGGAGAGTCATAATCATGAGTTAACAATGCTAGATGGCCAACATATGCTTAGATCTTATAGGTCTATTAGTAATGAAAAAGCATCAATTCTTATGACAATGACAGATGTTGGTATAAGGCTAGTTGATGCATTTGCCTTCCTTGCTGAGGAAGTTGGCGATGTTGAAAATGTAGGCTTCTCTAAAAGCGATGCATACAACTATATTCAGAAGGAGAAGAGATCAAAGATTGAGAATGAAGACACTAGTTGCTTGATCCAATTATTTAAAGAGAGATAAGTTGCAGACAACATGTTTTATTGGGATGTCCACATTGATAAATTTGATAGGTTGGTAAAATTTTTTGGGTGCATGGTATGGGGAGAATTGACTACGATTATTTTAGTGATGTAATTATTTATTGATACGAGCTATAGATTGAATAAATATAACTTAGTGTGTGCACCAATTGTTGGAGTCAATAACTATTGGCAAAATATATTGCTTGATGTGGCATTCTTTTCCTATGAAATGGTTGAATTATTTACATGACATTTTAGGGCATTTATATGAATAATTGATGATAAGTATCCAACCACAATATTCACTAACCAAGACCAAGCTATGGCCAAGGCAATTGAAGTTGCATTTCCGTATACAAGCCAGAGATTATGTCAATGGCACACCTTAAAGAATGTTCCATCGAAAGTTTCATGCTTCAATAGCAATAACACTATTAGAAGTCTCTTCCATAAATGCTTAAATAAGTGCGATTTAGTGGAGGAGTTCGAGAAAGCATCGTCTGAAATGATATCAGAAGGTGGCCTTCAAAACCATGTATGAATGGAAGAGCTTTACAAGATAAGGAGTAAATGGTCCATAGCCTTCAACAAGGACTCATTCAGTATAGGAATATTTTCTGCATAGTGCAATGAGTCAACAAACAATGTTTATCATGGAATTTCAAAGCTCATGAGCTCAATTACATATTAGTTCTTAACTTTGGAGAAAGTTATGTGCACATGGCAAAGAAATGAATAAGATTAGTATTTTAAGTGTAGCCAATTTGAAATTGTACCTTTAGTTAGGAGTAGTTCAACTTTAGAATAAGCAACAGCATTTTACATAAGAAAAAAAATATTTCTTATTCCAAGCAGATTTTTGAATGGCCTTACTAGCATGTCACTAAATCGCTCTTTAAGTAATTCTTGTGAGCATCTTGTTAGAAGTCTAGATAACAAAGAGCAATCAAAAACTTGGATTGTTCACTTGACAAAGTTGAGGAAAGTATATAATGCAGCTATAGAAGATTTGAGATAATGGGCAACCTTTACTGCCATTGTATTAGAGTATCAAGTCAGCAAGACACTATCAAAATACCTGATAGGTATCTACTAACTCGATGGTCATCTCAGACCAAGAAAGATATGTACGCTCAAAGGTTTTATGGGCATTTTAAAGGTAATAATTTAGGGTGTGTTTGGGGTAGCTGTGAAGCTGTTATAAAAAAAAACTACTGTTAGAAAGTTGCGGTTGCTGAAGCAATGACGCTGTTTGAAAAATTCTGCAATGCTGCAGCTGTTTATGGATAAAAGACTAAATTGCCCTTATATGCATCTATTAATAAATATATTTGTAGCATTCAGATTTTAGTAATCATTATATTTAATTATTTCTAAATAATAATTTTTTCTGTAATTAGTATGTTTTGAATATGAAGGCCAAATTGATACTATCTTCATCTTTTTCTTTTAAAAATCAAATATTAACATTCAAGCAAGAAAAATAATAAGAATCCATGTAATATATTTATGTTCACCATATAATGAGCTATAAACTTAGTAAAAAAAAAGTAGAAGTTATAAATTTAGTAAAAATTGATATTTTTAACTTTATAATAGATGTACTCATATCACAGGAATCATTCAATGAAATTTCACTCATCAACTAAAGCATTCATGATATGTTCCCTTAGCTTAACCAACATATTAGCACCTTCACCATCTTGAGTCTGATGATCTTCCACAACTTCGATAGCTACCATTGATTGACCAACTCCGTATTCATAAGCTTCATGTGGAACATACATGTGATCCTTTCTACACTATTGAATTCAATGTCATTTTTTGAAAGATGGCGTCGTATATAATTATGCAATGTCATTATAGCTATGACTATTTTTACCTATTTTTTGAAAGAATATGTGGGCATGTCCCTAAAAATCACCCACTTCTTCTTCCAAACACCAAAAGCCCTTTCAATAACACCACGCAATGATGAGTTTCACTTGCTAAACATTTCCTTTCTACCACGAACCACCTGACTACTTCTTTCAAAATTAGGGATGTGATATTTTTTTAGGGAATGGATTTAAAAATCCTCATTGCATCGCATACCCGACATCAACAAGATAATACTTTTCTATTGAATTGTATAAATTATTTACGTAAATAGAGCTTATAAAAAAAGAACTTCTATAAGTGGAATTACGATTTACTTTAAGGCGGCATTACAAAATTGTATTATCAAGAGTGTGTTGTAAATTTGAAGATGTGGCTATCATGTGCACTTCATTTCCATCTAGCCATGAGAAACATAAATCACATGTTAAAATCATACACTGCCATTACATTCTAAGTTGGTGAACCACATCTTCTAATATAAGCTACCTTCTCAGCTTTAGAAATACGAGCATCCACATGTGTTCAATCAATTGCTCCATACAGTTCTATACCGCATATTAGTTTTTAAAACACATTCAAGCTACCAACAAAATATATGTATAAAAGTTTACCATGAAATATGACACATATCAATAATCATGAGATATCTCAGTAGGTGTACTTTAAAAAGTAGGGTTTAAGGGCTTTACGATAGTAGATGCCAAACTAACTAGAGCATCCAAACCAATGCTAATGTATCTACTAATTATTTCAAATGAATGCTGAAATCACTCACATGATGCCCTTACTAACTCATTGTGAGATAATATATAAAGTGTGATTCCTAACACTTATATTGTTATTGTTCTTGAAGAGCATTGAAGCCCGTGAAAAGTCTATAAAGTTTACAAGAGATTAAGAAAAATTATTTGTCACATATGAAACATGCTATAAAATCTCCTTGAATTTCCTATAAATAGCTTCCCAATCCATTTATCTATAATATATGTTATTTTCATTGAAGGGGTCTTACAGATGTATGATTCATAATACTCATTAATTAGGTACACAATAGTAACTATAACCTTCTTGCAAAGTTCATGTTTGTTGTCATCCATAATTGTAGCGATAAAAAGAATTATCAAGCAATACTTACAAGTCTAACAATCATTGAAAGTATAATAAAGCATGTAATAATATAAAAAATACCATTCTAGTAAAAGCCAAAAGAGAATATAAGCAAGTCCAACATAAATAGATAAGATGTTCATACAAAACATTCTAAATTAATAACCCTAAATATAATACCTAAGTATTGTTATAAAGTTTCAGCCTTCACGATTGCCATAAAAAATAACACAAATAATGAACTCTTCATTTAGCGGCAATTGGCATAATCATTTCCCTTTTGTTGGGGTTCTCAAGTAACATGGATGAGTATAGGTATAATGGAATATCTTCATAAACTTCAATTATCTCCTCAAGTGTTTTGACTACATTAGAGATTGATGGGAACACATGACGTACTTGATCGAGAAGATAAATTTAAACATGTTGTTATTAGTTGTGAAATTTGATCTCTCAAAAAACCTACTATGTTGGTCTTCTGTCTCCAACGTACTGGTTCTACAGAATGTTGGCGCTTGGTATGACTGGATATAGTACACTCATTTGTAGTATGGTATACATTTGTTAGGTTCAATTTGAGCTCTCACTTTGTTCAGACCCATGATGCTAACTCAAATCTGCCTGAACTTCTTCACCAGGAGTATAAGCATGAGCTCTGGTGGCAACAACCCCACTGAACATTAGGTCAAGCTTATCTTCAAGTTCTAGGTTAATATCATAAAGTTTGAACTTTTTAGTGTCCGGTACAACCTACATATCATTGAACAAAAGATAATAGTAGATTGACATGTACATATTAAACAATTGAAAAATGAAAGACAAATGCAAATTAAGTTTATCTCTAATATCTGTTTTCACTAGTCATCTGAAGCATCAATTATTCTCTTTCTAGGATCCCAACCTAGTCTTATTAACTCACATTTCAATTTCTTCAATAATTTCCAATCTTTCTTTAGTTGATCCCATTAACTTTTTAATTGACTCATATTATATTCTCTTCCAGTTTTTTCTAAAAAAAATATAATTATATTTTGTCAACCTTTTTTGCTAAAATGAGTTGTGAGTCTATTACCTAATTCTACCTACTTTAAACAAATATAAAAAAAAAATCAGCTTCAACGCTCTCTCCTATATAGCAGATAATTCGTCATCTCTTGGCTTTCCTATTATGACTCTCTAGTAAACAAATAAGTTAATTTTCACTGTAGGCAATGCCTTCCAAAGTATGGTAATAGAAAATACAGAAGAAAAACTAATTAACTAAAAGTCAGAATCTTATTCTTGCAAATTATTATGCAAGATAACTATATTAGTATGTCACATAGACAATCATTCACCATAAATACATGAAGTATTTAAGTGAGTTTTTGTTCTCTTTCCTAATCACATCATAAACTATCCTCAGAACTTTGTAGCCCTATTTAGGAAAAGCATCAATATCAAAATCACAAACTAAATAATGTGTAATACATATATACAATAATCAAAGATATACCCAATTTTATTTTGAACAATATAAAGACATTGAAACTTGCAGCTAACTACGATAATTTTGGTTATGCAAATGGTTGCAACAGCGAATGTGAAATCGATCAAGAGGGGGGGGGATTCATTTGAGGGATGCAGCTGTGGGCTTCAATCTAGAGTAGATCCATGCATCTAGGGCTACGACTATGAGCTTTGATCCAAAGCAGCTGGTGTCCAGAGGAGCTACAGTTTAGGGGAGCCAAATTAATACATAACAAGTGAGGGAAAAACCATCAAGAGGAGTTGTGCTAGGGGGAAGACCAGATGCGGTAAAGGAGATAATGAGAGAGAGAGAGAGAGAGAGAGAAATACTTATGAGATTTCAAATGGATGGCCGCAACCTTGCTGCCTCATTATTGGGAGAGTGATTTTTGTGAATACGTCGATGTGTAGAGGGTGTAGTGTTTTAATTTGGAGGTCATTTTTGGACATCACGTAGATCTTAAGGGGTACTTATTGAAGTGATTGAGTATGACATTAAAGTATGATGTACAATCTCGAAAGATAGAAATATCACTCTATAATAGACTTAATCACCAAATAAAGACTCTTAAGGCATGATGGGTCTTCGAGTATACTAGAGATCTTTCTTCTACTTTACATGGAAAAGTAAACTAGGATTTATTTTATGTTAGGGTCTTTAGTTCCCTATGGAGGCAAGCCTTCAAAGTTAATTACATCATAGGAAATGAGATTTCCTAAGAAAACTCTAAATTAAAGTAGTCAATTATTGTCTCTAAAGATTTCAAGATTAAGACTATAAAAGGATTGGTTATTTTGGAAAGTCAAATGGGATTGTTCGATTAGAGAGATTTATTTTAGAATCCAAAGGAAGATAAGTAGGAAATGCTCATAATACTAGGAAGCTTAGTGAGAACTCCAACCTATCCTATGGTGAGGCTTTATATATTTGAATGAGAGAGGATTTATTTTATTTGAGTTGAAATTTTATTAGATTGCTAGGGCTTATAATCCACCAACACAAGATTATGAAAATGCTTAAGAGGTGAGGATTTATGCTCATAGCCCGAAGAAAATAAGCAACCTCGGATCCTAAATCAAGAGAGCTTTAGCACAAGCTTTGATGGATGCAGCTGTGGGCTTCGATCTAGAGCAGATCCATGCATCTAGGGCTACGACTATGAGCTTTGATCCAAAGCAGTTGGTGTCCAAAGGAGCTGCGGTTTAGGGGATCCAAATTGATACATAGCAAGTGAGGGAAAAATAATCAAGAGGAGTTATGATAGGGGGAAGACCAGATGCGGCAAAGGAGAGAATGAGAAAGAGAGAGAGAGAGAGAGAGAGAGAGAGAGAGAGAGAGAGAGAGAAATACTTATGAGATTTCAAATGGATGGCCACAACCTTGCCACCTCATTATTGGGAGAGTGATTTTTATGAATACGTCGATGTGTAGAGGGTGTGGTGTTTTAATTTGGAGGTAATTTTTGGACATCACGTAGATCTTAGGGGGTACTTATTGAAGTGATCAAGTATGACATTAAGGTATGATGTACTATCTCGAAAGATAGAAATATCACTCTATAATAGACTTAATCACCAAATATGGACTCTTAAGGCATGATGGGCCTTCGAGTATACCAGAGAACTTTCTCGTACTTTACATGGAGAAGTAAACTAGGATTTATTTTATGTTGGGTTCTTTAGTTCCCTATGGAGGCAAGCATTCAAAGTTAATTACATCATAGAAAATGAGATTTCCTAAGAAAACTCTAAGTTAAAGTAGTCAATTATTATCTCTAAAGATTACAAGGTTAAGACTATAAAAGGATTGGTATTTTGGAAAGTCAAATGGGATTGTTCGATTAGAGAGATTATTTTAGAATCCAAAGAAAGATAAGTAGGAAATGCTCATAATACTAGAAAGCTTAGTGAACACTCCAACCTATCCTATGGTGAGGCTTTATATATTTGAATGAGAGAGGATTTATTTTATTTTAGTTGAAATTTTATTAGATTACTAGGGCTTATAATCTACCAACACAAGATTATGAAAATGCTTAAGAGTGAGGATTTATGCTCATAGCCCGAAGAAAATAAGCAACCTCAGATCCTAAATCAAGAGAGCTTTAGCACAAGCTAAAGCATGGCCTAAATTTAAGCAAAGAGAGAACATAAGGGTCTACCTCCACAAGAGAGGATAAACTCGTCAGACCCTTCTGGATTTACAACTGCCTGGAGTGGCCACCAAGTAACACCTCCTATGATTCAAAATCATGTAGTCCAGTCTTATAAAATTGCAAGATGGTTAGGCTTATCAATTAATTTGGAAAGAGACTATAGTCTTAAACTCACTCCTTAAGAGACTAGTACTTGACTGGCATAAGTATATGGCTTAGTCTAAAATACAAAATTTTACAAATTTTATACTATTTTGACACATTCATTTCGACAAAGACTTTAGGATATTTTATGCCTAAAAGCATGATAAAATTTGGTTATTGGCCAAATCAAAAGAGAAAGAGGGTGAATCTCCATCATAAGGGGTTACTCTTGTAGGTCAAATAATTCCTAAAGTGCTAAAATGGAGGCCTTCATTTTTGCAAGAGTGGTATAATATGATATGCATGATGTTAGACATGCAACATACAACTAAGGGGTTGTTAAATCTTTTAATTATATTGATTACAACCTAGGCTTTAAAATGAGGTTGAAGGTTGTTTTAGATTTTACTTATGAGTTATTAATTGGGTAGAATAATTAATTTTTTTTATTAAGAGCCTACCCCATCTAAGCCACACATTCAAACATAAATCACTGACAAACTATGAAATTCATGTTATTCTAGTGTACAATCTAAATACAACAACAATCATTTTATAGACTGCCATGAAAGAATAAAAGGTCGGTGCGGTTGGGTACTGTCATACACCTTGAAAAGAGAACAGTTGGGTAGCCGAGTTTTACCCTTATATAACCCAAAATTAAAAATAATATTATAATTGAAATTGAATACATGCTATGAGGGTATTCAATTCTTCATTTATTCTTTCTTCTTTCTTCCTTCTCTTGATTTGATTTACTCCAGGGCATCACAGGGCACCCTAGGAATAAGCCTTCTAGCCACTGCTCATCTTAATCCCTGTAGCACTGCTCCTAATTTCTATTGCTAAACATACATACAAGCCCAAATAGTTATATTTGATAAGTTGTACTTAGCACCCCATACATGGGTAACCAAGCCTACCTATCCTAATGTGTATTATGCTTAGGTGTTTAAGCAACCTTCTAGCAAAACATTTATAATTATTTTTTTTAGTGGACCCTTAAGCACAATCCCATGCAGAAAATAATATTAGGCTATCAGCGGCCAAGCATCTAGTCTACGATCCACATTCCTAACATCCAGTTTAAAACATTGCATCATAAAATAAAACACATTGCCATTATATGCACCATCCTAACCTAAAGCTAGAAGTGGTGACTTAGCCTTCTAATGTGTGTGCTTAGACTTTATGTGGTATGTAGTAGCTAGGCTTTTGAATTGCGATTTTCCAAGGTTTAAAAAAGTTGAAGTTAACATGATTGATGGTTTGATTTTAAGTTGTTTAGAGATTTTCAAATTTTAATTTGTTCCATTTGATTTACACTTAGCATTTAACTGTTATAAAGAGAAGAAATTGGCTTAACCACCTTCATCCCTACCCTAAGTCGTTTCCTAAAAGCACATTTTTTTATGATTTAGTTTCTTTTAGTGAATGATTTATTGAATATTTTATTAGTACTAAGTTTAAGTTAACCTTAAAGACTTCTATTCAACATGAAAGACATCTTAAGATTAATGTGACTGAATTACCATCACATAGAATATGTTGAACCATTCTTTTCCATCACCCATAACATGCATATGATTTAACACTTAGTATACCTACACATGTAATACATTTTGGCATACCTAAATGATTATGAATGCATATGTTTTTAATAAAAAATGGGACTTAAATTTTCCAATCAAATACACACACATATATAAAAGATGTAAGCAAGTATGTGTCATTATTTAAACCAGGGAAGTGATATAATCAAATGACCTACTTAGAGCTACTTAAAGCCTTGTATTCCTCGATGTCCAGACTATATACTTGCTATCTTAAATACATATGAATGTATATACAACTATAAGAATGAAATTCATGCAAATGATTGTATTTTTGGTTGAATTATTCATGCATGTAAAGTAAAGCTCTAACCAAAATTTAATACAAATATACATAAGAATAAAAATTACATAAGTACGTGCCTTTGTTAACCAGGAAAGTGAGATAATCAAATGACCTCTTTGATGCTACTTAAAGCCTCGTATTCTTAAGATTTTCAGACTATATACTTATTATTATTCAAACATATGTAAATCCATACATGAATATAGGAAATAAAGTACTACCTTCACATGTTTAAGCTATAAACACATGCATAATCCTATATATATTCATAACTACTATCACTCCAACTTTTATTATTAGTTTATAGCTTTTGAAAAAATAATTTGAATTTATTAGTGATAATAGCCACACATATAATAAGATTAAGCCAATACATGTAACTTTACATAAGTAAATTTCATTTGATTTTGAAAAATATGAATGCATGATATTACATGATATAAAACATTTAAGGTGATTGAAAAGAAATAGCCAAACAATTCCACATAATTCAATCAACTACACTAATTCTTAAGGACAATCACATCAAATAAAATTACTTAAGAAAAACTAAAGCTTCTTATTAATTTTGATTTTGGATTTTGATTAAACCTAAAGAGGAGAGATCATTTAATGTTTTCCATCCCATTCCCATGTTGGTAATTTTAATTTTTTAAGGAAAGATAATTAAATATTTTTTATAATTTAATTAAGTTGAATCATTAAACAATCCATTTAATTATCCTACCATATGCTTCTTTAATTAAATTAACCATTTAATCATGAACCACAAATGATATGCACATGAGAAAAATAAAATTACAATGCTCCTAAAGGACCTAATGCAATTGGCTCATGATTAAAAACTAATTAGATTATAGAATTTAATAAAGTACTTTAATGATTTTCCCACACTTATGAGCTAATCATAATTTCCTTAGGGGTCTTTATGTTATTGAACACATAAAGAGGAACACTTAATTTCAAATTAGATTATCTGATGTGATTACCAACTTAATTTGATTTAATTTCATTATTAATTGCTTAGCTAATCTCTTAATTAAACCATAAGTTAATTAAACCCTCCATGGAGAGATAATTAGGCAAATGGCTAAGAAAGAGGCCTTAATCATTTACCCTAATTAATCTCACTGTTAATCAGTAATTAATAAATTTAAATTAATTAATTTTTACTATTTGTAACTTTAAATATTTATTAAATCACTTAAGAAGGTAATTAAGATTTGAATTTTAAATTCCCCTAATTACAAGCCAATAAATCCAAATAAAATCATCGTAGATAGAGATCTTCCCATTAAATCAACATGCCAAGTTTGAGATTAATTTCCAAATAATTAGGGCTTAATTAAGCTAATTAAAAAAATATTAAAACCTCAATTAAGCTCTAATCACTGTTAAAAATTAAATAAAATCTTTTTTATGAAAATCTCCTCTATTTAACCTTTTTAAATGTATTTATTTATTTTTAATGGATTTTCTATAATTAGTTATGATTTTATAAAGTTTTAGAGCAATTAATCATATTTTAAACTCTAATTAATCCTTAATCCCATCGGTGCCACATGGGAAGCTGACGTGGAAGTGCTTTCCACATGGCGCCATAGGATTGGCCACTTAAATCATCCGACGCGGCAGCTGAGTCAACAGTGGTGGACGTGCTTTCATCCCCATTATCCGATCTAAGATTAGACAGTGGAGATTAATCACGTGGTTCCTAAGGATTAAATCAAATAAATCTAATCAGATTAATCACGGTCGTCCATTCCAATCATGCGAAACGGATGATGGATGATCCGTCATCCCCTAGCCATAGAAGACGGACACCGTCTACCATCCTACGCTTGATCCGAGCATGCTGGAGCTCGTGAGGCCTCGGGATCATCTCCATAAGCTTCAAGAAAGAAATGTAGAGGGATCTAATGGTGGAAATCACACGAGAACTTGATTTCTTTCACAAAAGACCAACTCTTAAAGCTTTTTTTATGATTTACTAGAGTTCACCTTGCCGGAGCTCAAGATCGGCAGTTTATCGATAGAGGTAGCTTTTTCTTGAAGAGACGAAGCCTAGCTAAGAAGCTCACACCTTGATCCCTTGTCAAAATCCTCACCAGAGTTGGCCTTAAGACGGTCTCCAGTGCTCAAATCGATCAGAAATTGATTCATTCTTGATATTGGTGTGGGGGAAGTTAATTTGGAATTGGTGATATTTGAGAGGAGTTGGATAGAGCAAAACCTCGAGTTCACTTGGTTTCAATGTCATTGATGATAGGGAGGCCAGAGGGACTTGGGGATGCACTCGAGGAGGTCACCTTGAGTCACTCATGCTCTGAGAATGCGTGGATGTGAGTTAGAATGAGATGGGCAGGAGTATACTCTCCTCCCCCTCAAATTAAACATCTTGGATTGATCCTACCCTAGGTAGACATTCAGCCGGTACAAGCGGCCGGGGACGTCAGAGGAATGCTAGTGTGGCTCGGTTTGAGTGGGTGAGGGCCTAAGGTGGGCTGCCAAGTTCTGAGGTGTAGTGTCCTTGCTTCCCTAAGTGTCCCAATGGAAGGAGGTGGGTTAACTCACTTCTCTTGACCTATGGCTGACCCTACCAACTTTGGGTCAGGTTAGCCATAGGGTCAAGGGCCCAAACTAAGATAAGGGTGGCTGCCAAATATAAAGGTGGAGCTTTGAGCACCCAAAAGTGGGTTTCATCTTATTTAGAGTGCTTTACCTAATGGGTAATGGGTCAATTCAGGTTTGGTTTGTATTGGGTTTGATTTAGGCTGACCCATGGTGACCCAAGGATGGGTCATCCCAAGTTTAAATGGGTTTGGGCTTGGTTTGGTTGGGTTTGGCTCAATTTGACCCATGTAGGTCAAATTGGGCAAGGTTGGGTTAAGTTAACCAATTGGCCAAATTGGGTCAAACCATGGGTTGAAACAAGTTCAAATGATGATTTGGGATATTTAGGAGCAATTGGTTTGATTTAATTTTAAGTAGATTTGAATTTGACTCATATGAATTCATATGGGTCAAATGGGCTAAGTTGATCAATTTGGTCAAATTAAAAATTGACTTGGGTTAGGTATTACTTTAGGTTTAATTAATTATTTGAAGATGATTTTAGATTTTAGTTTCAATTGATTTAGATTTAGGAATGATTTAGACCAATTTGACCCTTTAGGTCAATTTGAGCTAAATGGGTCAATTGGGTTGACTTAGTCAAATTGGGTTCAACCAAAAATTTGATCATGTTCAGCAATCAATTTGTGATGAATTTGAGTTATTGGTTGCAATCAATTTGGGTTAGAATTTGATTTGGCCCAATTTGGCCTTTTAGATCAAATTGGGTCAATTAGGGTCAAAAGGCCAATTGGATTTGGTTTGGCTCAATTGATGGTCAAGTCATGTTCAAAGATCAATTTTGGATTGATAGGGATCATTGGTTTCAATTAGTTTGAATTAGGATGGGGTTTGATTTATTTTAGTTCATGTAGGCTAATTGGGTCAACTTGGGTCAAGTGATCAAATTAGATTATTTTGACCAATTGGTTGAAATTGATCAATCAAGGATGATCAATTATCAAAATAGAAGATTTTGGATGGTTTATTTCAATCTAATTTGGGTTGGATTGGAGTTTGGCTTAAATGAGTCCTTCAGGTTATTTTGGGTCGAGTGAACCTAATGGGTCAATTGAATTGGTTTTTGGGTTGAATTAGGTTGAATTGAGTTTGATAAATGATTTGGGAATGATTGTTGGCTTTGATTGCAATTGATTTGAGTTTAATTGGATTTTAGCTCATTTGGATATTTTTGGTTCAAATGGGCTAGCTTGAGTTAATTGAATTGATTTTGGTCCATTGGTTTGATTGGCTTGATTGTAGCTTTTGGTAGAGTTTAGAATGATGGTTTGAAAGGTTGGAGTGCTTTTGTGAAAATCACTTGAGTTAGGTTTGATTGAAAGAAGTTTTATAAAGTCCATAGGATTGAATGATTGTAGGATTGGTCTAGGTTATGGGTTTTAATCATTCGACATGAATTAGGATTCAATTGGGATTAGTTGTATTGATTTGAGGTTTTATTTTTCATGATTGGATATGCATAAGCCATGGGTTAGGCCATATGATAGGTAGGCTTTCATAGATCCTAAGACATAGCCTAAACCTATGGCAAGTCCTCCTAAGTCTCTAGGTTTGGGTTAAGTGTTCACTTAATCACTAGAAATGTCCTATGAATAAGAAAATTTTAGTGTCTAGAAGACTCCAAAGTCTAAGATGGGAAGATTGAATCCTCACTCCAAAAGTGAGGTCAACAGAAGGACCCTAATAAGTGTGATGTAACTGACAAGGTACATCGCACGTATTAGCATTGACCGAGATGATCAAAAGTGTCCAGAAGGATTGCAAGCGCTAACGAAGACTATCTATACTCAAGCCAAAAAGGTAGATAGAATCACGACCTTAGTGCAATGTAACTCATCTCATGCCAAGGGCATAAGAGAGCCAATAAGATTGGGTTTGAATTGGTTGAAAGGACATGAAGAGAGATCCACTGGGGAATTGCACATGAATTGCATTAGATTTAGGGATTGATTTATGCCAAGGGCACAAAAGGCAAAATCCACTAGGGATTGAAGTTTGATTGAATTTGTTTGATTTAGTTTGGGAGGAATCCTCTAGGGATATAGATTTGATTGAATTTGTTTTAATTTGTTTGATTTGATTTGATATATGGAAGGGAGATCTACTGGGGATACAGGTTTGAATTTATTTAATTTGGTTTATTGATTTAGTTTGATTTTGATTGATTGACTTTGATTTTATTTTGATTTGGCTCCACAGGGGAGATTAATTTAGTTGATTTGATTTGATTTCTTGATTGATTTGAATTTGGTTTGGTTTTGATTTGGCTCCATTAGGGAGATTAATTTAGTTGATTTAATTTAATTTCTTGATTGATTTAATATGACTTGGAGCCTATCAATTTGTGATGGACTACACTAAGAAGGGGCTGTGTAAGCCTGGGCCTATCTTAGATTTATCAGTCTAAAGGGGTAGTCTACCAGCTGAAGGGTAGGACTACCCAACCTAGGGGTTACCTTTCGGTGTGCAATGGCAGTGCCAGGAAGAAATCGTTGGGACTTACATATTCCAAAGTGGGATCAGCAGTTGGGGTGACTTGTTGATGGCACAATAAATCGAACCTGACCTAGGGCGACTATTGAGTGAGTGCCTCTGGAAATCTTATCTCAACTTAAGAGTAGTCAAGGCGATTCTTGTAGGGAGTTCAGCTGACACTGCCCAAAAAATAAGATGTTTTCTTGGGAAAAGGTGCCTCTGAGGGCGTTATCCTAATCCACAAAAGATTTTATTTTATTTTGTTTATTTATTTGGTGTGGACCCTGTTGGTTTACGAAGGACCGCATTAAGAAGGAGCCATGGGGGTTGTAGCCTATCTCAGATTTAGTGACCCAAGGGATAGTCCGCACATCCGCAGTACAAAATGTCCAACCATAGGGGTGGCTACTAGGAAAGGGGAACAGTCCAATCCAATAGTAATCTGGGTCATATCTAGATGGGGTTATGAAGGTGTAGTCCAAATAGAATGCCTGGGGTTACCTCGGGGCTATCAAGTACTAAAGACTCAAAGAAGAATGAGGAGGGATGAAAAGAGGAAATAGGCTAATCTTTAACTTGGGTAGGAGGGGAATAAGGGGAGTGAGAAGATTGAGGAAGAGGAGAATGAAATGATGAAAGAGAATGGCATGTAAATTAGGGAGAAAAGAATATCGGGAGGAAGGAGATCGAAGAATAGGGAACATGGGGGTGAATGATAATGGCATGGGTCTTGAGGAAGAGGGTAATGTGGAGGAAGAGATTCGAGAAAAGAGGGAATGAGATGAGATAATGATAGGACTTGAGGAGGAAAATGTATAGATTATTCTAGAAATTGGGACTAAGGAGATGAAAAAAAGATTTTGTAGTTTGGGCTAAAAGGGACTAGGGGAAGGAAAGTTGTAGTGGTTGCAGCTAGTTTAATGGAGAATTGGGGGGGTGGGGGGGGATGCAGAGATGGGTTTAGCTGAGGAAATGGAGAATGAGGAAACCAAGGAGAATGAGGAGAGTCATACACTTGTTGTGGATTTAGTTAGAGTGGCTAATGGAAAACCAATGCTCCAATTAAAAGGTATTCTTCTACATGTGTTATGTCCTTAAATGAATGGGAGATCTATAGTAAATAAATCATAATAAGTATGATCATTATATTCTTAATAACAATTCTAGTAGTATACCTGGTTATCACCCAACTCCTTCAATATTGTTGAAGACTGAGCAGCATTAAAGGAAACACTACTAGACCACCGAATGAATCAGGGTGTTGCATTAAGCAGTATTGTAGCAACAAGATTAATATGCTCTAGAAACTAAAACTGCATTGAATATAACACAATAGTGATAATTGATTCAATGTTCATGTAAAATCTTCTAAGAAATGGAACCCACCAGCAACAAGGGGACAAAATCGCTTATGTATCATAACGACTTCTTCTCTTAAAATTTTTTTTCCCAAGCTATCGAATTGATTAACCAAGAATGTCCATATAGCCTCTGCCTAATTATAGGGTGTGAAATCATCAACATTCTTCACAAAAAAGACAAAATTCTTTAGGATTTTGTAATTATGAATTGAGAAGAATACATTTAACAACATATATTTTATATACAACTGCGTAAAACTCTTTATGTTAGATGGTTTCTTCATAATTTTCATTTTATTCTTTACATTAATGGTTGTGTGCCTTGATAATGGATTGCTAATCCATTGCACATTTGTACCTCTATTTGGCAAATGATTGTTAATGATGAAAGCTTGTTTTTCAATACTCCACAAAGACAAGAGCTGTGAGATTAGCATGACATTCTGTTAAAACAGTGGAAATTGGAAGAATTGGAAAATGAACAACATCCTTAGCAAAGATTCAACATCATTGTCGACATGCTTGCTAATAAAGTCACAATTCTTCTAGAAGGAGAAGGTTTACAATGAAAGGTCAACTTTGGTGTGTTCATCTTCATCTTGGGAAGCCATAGAAAATATCATTTTTAAATTTACATGTACACCGAAAATGTACATCATTAGATAGATAAATAAGTCATGTACATATTATGTGTATAAATGAAAATATTTAATCCAGCCTAGAATGACACTCAATGTTGGTGAAACACAAGTAAACAACAAGTGTACATCAAGAAAATGAATATTACTCAAAACACAAAACCTAAATTTATAAAAAGATCTTGTACACATCACGTGTATAAATAAAAAATATAAAATCTAGCATTGTTGACTCTTAATGTAAAGAAATATGCATGTACACATTATTTGTACATCTAGAAAAAAGAATATTACTCAGAACACAGACTATATATTCATAAAAATATTGTTCACATCATGTGTGCAAATAAAAAAAATATACAGTCCACCATAGATGACACTCAATCTCAAGAAATATACACGTACATAACAAGTATAAATAAGAAAAATGAATATTACTCACAACACAAAAATTAAATTTATAAAAATATTAGGTACACATCATGCTACAAATCAAAAATACATAATCTAGCATGGATGACCTTCAATGTCAGAAAATACACATGCACACAATATTTGCATATCTAGAAAAAGAACATTACTCAAAACATAGATCACATATTCATAAAAATATCTTGTACACATCATGTGTACAAACCGAAAATATATAGTCCACCTTGGACAACACTCAATCTTACAAATATACATGTACATAACAAGTGTATATATATATATATATATATATATATATATATATATATATATATATATATATATATATATATATATATATATATATATATATATATATATATATATATATCATGTACACATCATGTGTACAAATGAAAATACATAATCCAACATGGATGACACTCAATGAAAGAAAATATTCATGTACACAGTATGTGTACATCAAGAAAATAAATATTACGCACAACACAAAACCTAAATTCATAAAAATATTATGTACACATCATGTGTACAAATTAAAAATACATAATCTAGCATGGATGGCTCTCAATATCAAAAAAAATATAAATGTACACAACATTTGTACATCGAGAAAAAGAAATTACTAAGAACACCAATCATATAGTCATAAAATATCATGTACACTTAATGTGTACAAATCAAAATACATAATCTATCATGGATGGCACTCAATGAAAGAAAATATTCATGTACACAACAAGTGTACATAAAAAAATGAATATTACTCACAACATAGAACCTAAATTCATAAAAATATCATATACACATCAAGTGTACAAATCAAAAATACAAAATCTAGCATGGTTGACTCTCAATCTCAGAAAAAGATGCATGTACACAATATTTGTGCATATAGAAAAGACATTACTGAAAACATTGATCATATTTTCATAAAAAATATCATGCATACATCATGTGTACAAATCAAAATACATAATCTAGCATGGATGACACTCAATAAAACAAAAAATTCATGTACACAACATGTGTACATCAAGAAAAATATATAAATAAATAAAAATATCATGTCCACAGTATGTGTACATCAAGAAAAATATATAAATAGATAAAAATATTATTTACATAGCATGTGTACAAATAGAACATATTATCCAACTTCAAATGACATATTTACATAGCATGTGTACAAATAGAACATATTATCCAACTTCAAATGACATGTACTGTTTCAAAACACATATACACAACATGTGTAAATTAGTAAATGAATATTTCACATAATCATAATTTAGCACTGCCATAGAAATTCATGTACATAGCATATGTACGTATAAAAATGTGGAGTTCAACATATATATGCCCTTTAATACTTAAAGAACACATGAATAAAACATGTGTACATCAACAAAATAAACATTCTCTACATTAAAATTTTCTACTATTCAAATTTTAATGTACACAGCATGTGTACATGCAAAAATATTATAATCCAATACTTTCACATTCTGGCCTTAACATTCTTCATATATTCTTGTACATGGGATCTATATATATATATATATATATATATATATATATATATATATATATATATATATATATATATATATATATATATATATATATATATATATATATATATATATATATATATATATATATATATATATATTCTAATGTATAAACAAACTTCTAAAATCTTACACTACTCAACAAAGTCATCAACACGACATGTGTACATCAAAGAAATGAATGTTCTTCAGTCAGAACTTAACAATGTTTCACTATCATTATACACAACATGTGTACACAAATAAAATGGACATCTAGGACTTAGTATTTATTTTAATGCTCATGTACACAATATGTGTGCAGAAAAACTATAGAATACTTGTGGTGTTTTAATTTGGAGTCGTAGGGACACCACGTAGAAACATCATCCCACAATAGACTCAATCACCTAATAAGGACTCATAAGGCAGATGAGTCTCCACATATACTAGAGATCTTTCCCCTACTTTAAATAGATAGGTAAAGTATGATTTATTCTAAGCCAAGTTCTTTAGTTCCCTATGGAAGCAAACTTTCATAATTAATTATATCATAGAAAATAAGGAGTTCCTAAAAATACTGTTGATTAAAGTAATCAACCAATATCTCCAAAGATTTTAAAGGTAGATAATCAAAGAATCGATCTTGTTGGAAAGCAATTCGGAAGAGCTCAAATAAGAAGTGTTCTTAGCGAATTTCAAAAGAGAATAAGTAGGAAGCACACATGATACTAGAAAACTTATTAAGTACTTCAATCGGTATAGTAAGACTTTATATTTTTGAAAGACAAAAAATTATTTATTTGAGTTAGAATTTTATTAGAATGTTAGGACTTAGATTCCAACAACACAAGATTAAGAAAATGCTTAAGAGGTGAAGACTTATACTTGTAGCAAAGGAGAAAAAACAAGCCTTGAACCTATATCTAGAGTGCTTTAGCACAAGCTAAGAGCTCGACCTAGTTCTACTTGAGGAAAAAATATATATTTGTTCACTTCCACTAGGTAGAGTGGACCGATCCTGACTCTTCTGGACTTACAATCACCTAAAGTGGTTGCCAGCTAACATCTCCTATGATTTTAAAACCATGCGAGCCAGTCATATGTAAATGCATGATAGCTATACTATTGTTAATTAGAAAATATTCTAAAATCCTAAACTCACTCTCTAAGAGACTAGATCATAATTGGTATGCAAATTATGACCTAAACTAATGCAATAAACTTTACATATTTTTATTTCATTTTTGACTCATCATTTTGGACTTAGGCTTGGGAGGATTTATCTCTAAATGCATGATAAAATTATATTATAGGCCAAATCAGATAGAAGGGGTGTTCTCTACTACAAGAGATTTCCCTCACAGGTCAAGCCAGTCCCCTATCATGCAAGAGTAGAGATCCCCCATCTTCAGAGTGAGACAATATGCATATGTATAATGTTAGAACATACAAGATTTAGCTAAGAGATTATTAAATCTTTTATTATCTTGATTAAGAGCCTATGCTTTAAAATGATATTATGGGTTGAATAAAATTTAGTTAAGGTTATTAATGAGGGTATAAAATTTAATTTTATTCTAAAGAGCTTATCGTATCCAGGCCACACATCAAATATACACAGTTTAAGAAACCTATGAAAACCATGTCACTTCTATTATGCAATATAATCACAATAATTAAACATTTAAATTTCATAAAATAATAAAAGGCCTGTGTAGTCGGGTACTACCGTACACCCCATAAAAGAAAAGAAATTGGGTAGCCGAGCTCTACCCTTATACAACCTGAATTACAATTAAAATTACAATAAAAGTTAAAGCTATGGGGGTCTTCAATTCTTCTTCATCTTCACTTCTTCGGTTCGAATACTCCAAGCTTTGTAGGGCATCCCAAGTCTATGCCTTCTAGACACTGCTCATCCTAAACTCCATAGCACTAATCCTAGTCCTATTTCAAAAATTACATTTTATATAAATGAAAATTTAATTACACCTACAAAATAAAGATTAGTATAACACACATTCAAACCAAGTGATTGTATTTCATATATTTGGACTTAGCACCCTACCCCTGGGTACCAAGCCCACCTATCCTAATGGATCATTCTTAGGGACTTAATAGCACCTGCAAGAAAAAGGCATTCATATATTTTTTATTATTATAGTAATCTCTTAAGCAGAAGCCCCTATAGAAAAAATCATTAATCTAATATTACTCTAACATCCAGACTACACAAAAAGTTTCTAACATCCAGTCTAAAATAATACATCACAAAATAAAATATCACATCATCATAACAATCACCACCCTAACCTAGCACTAAGATTGGTGACTTAGTATTCTAATGTATGTTCAAAGGTCAAGTGTGGTATGTCTTAATTGGACTTTAGAGTTAGGATTTTCTAACGACAAAATGTTTAAATCCCTTATTAAGGGTGGTTATTCTTTTGATTATTTAAAGTTTAGATAAGACTTTAAATTATATGTTTTTTATCATTTATTTTCTAAATGTAATTTAACATTATAAAGGGAAGAAAGAGAGTTGATTCTCTTTAATCCCTGTTAACCTCACTTTTGGAGAGAGTTTGATTACCTTTACCTTAGATTTAAGATTGTTCTAAACACTAAGAGTTCCCTAGTGCTAGGATATTTCTAGTGATTAAGGGAACACCAAGCCCAAGCCTAGAGACTCATAGGGTACAACCATAAGACTAGAACTTATCTTTAGAGAAGTGAAATCTCACCTACCCTAAGACTCAACCAAAGCCCATGGTCAATTAACTAACCTAATCCAAACCAAATGATTACAATCCAAGCTCAAAGCTAAAATACCAATTTAATCGAGGCTCACTTTGATCCATCTTGGTTCAACTTAGCTAAAAGGCTAAAGTAGTTCAACATAACCTCTTTGAGCTTACGAAGACCAAATCTAATACCAAACTACCATGATTGAAACCTAATCTACCCAAACCCATTTGAATCCAATTGAACTTAATTGAACCTTATTTTCAATCTAAGCTTTAAGCCAAACCAACTTAGGTCTTAACTCAAGTTAACCCATTTGAACTTCATAAGACCAAAATCCTATTCAACTTGATTCAAGCCAATCAAACCTTATCTAGACCTTTTGATCATTCCAAACACTTAATTGAGCATCAAAACCTATCCCGATTAATTCAATTAAATGAATAAACCCAATTGAATTAAGTTGGCCCATTTGACCTAAAGGGTTCAAATGAGTCAAAATCTAATATAACTCAAATCAATTGCAATTAGGGCCATCAATCAACTTCAAATTCATCATTTGACACATTCCAACCTTTTTATAACTTTAGTTGAACTCAAATCCATTCAATCAAATCACTTGACCTAAGTTGGCCTAAATAGCCCAACTGGATCAAACTTTAATCAAATTCCAATTGGACCAAATCAAATTATCCAATCCATTCCTTGATGATTGTAGATCATCATTGATCATTTAATTATAATTCGTTGGACTAAGCCAAGCCAATTTGGCCTTTTAACCCAAGTTGACCCAATTTGACCTAAAGTGCAAAATTGGGACAAATCATGTCCTAACCCAAATTGATTACAACCAATACTTCTAATCCATCACTAATTGAGTATTGAACATGATCCAATCACTAATTAAAGTCAATTTGGTCAAACTAAATCAATTGACCCATTTGATCCAATTTGACCTAAAGGATTAAATTGAGCCAAATCACATTCTATTCTAAATTAATTTAAAGCAACACCTCCAACCAATCTGAAATGATCAAGTGAACATGAACTAACCTCTCACCCAAACTAATTTGACCAATTTGACTAAATTGGTCAACTTAACCCATTTGACCCAAATGAACTCACATGAACCAAATCCAATATAATTTGAACCAAACTAATTGCAATAACTCATTCCAAATGACTAATGGAACATAACCAAAGTCCCCTCTTGACCCAATTTGGTCAAATGATCAACTTAGCCCAAATGAACCCAATTTGATTTATATTAATCAAATTGAGCCAAACCCAATCAAACTAAGTCCAAATCTAACCAAACTTGGCATGGCATATTCTTAGGTCCCCATTGACTTGCCCAAGTGGACCCAACACATGATGAACCAGGGTTGGGTCAAACCAATTGAACCAAGCCCTCCAACTAGGAAAAAATTCTCATTTAGAAGGGCTCTCCACTCCAGCTACCATTGGCAGCCACCTTTGGCCTTCTTTGGACATAAGCCCACTGAGCTAACCTAACCCAAAGTTATTGGGTTCAATCCTTGGCCAAGAGAGGGCAGCTTTGCCCTTGGCCAGCCATTGATCCACCTAAGGAGGAGTGTACACCCCATGGCAGCCCACCAAACTCACTTAGCCACTCAAACAACTCCACCTCACTAGTCCACTGCCACCTCTAGCCACCAATTATGGCTTGACGGCTGCCAAAGGCTGAGCCAATCCTGAGCCTTAGTTTAGTTGGGCAGGAGGATATACTCCACCCCACCCATTCAACTCATTAGAGACCTTCCATAGGAGATTCCTCACAGTCCCAAGCCTTCTCCAGAGCTCTCATGCACCAGGCCACTAACGAGACCAAGTTCTACTCACACCCGAGAGCTCTGTCCATTTAAGCTCACAAAAACTTCACCAAACCCAAATTAATTCCTCCCACACCTTCATATAGCCTTGACGGATGAAAATGAATCAATTCCCGATTGATTTAAGCACTAGAAACCATCTCAAGACCAACTCCAGTGAGTTTCACGGTGGCATTTCGTAGCAACTGACCGGGAGGCAACTCATTAGCTGCTTAACAAGGCTTCATCTCTTCAAGATGATACTACCTCAATCGATAGACCTCCTTGGTAGTGCTTTCTTTTCTGTGTTGAGCTCGATGAGGTAAAATTTGATAAGATTTAGAAATCCCCAGGATTGTTGGTATTTTATGAAAGAAATCATGATTTAATGCGAATCCCATTATAAGATCTTCTTATATTTTATCCTTGATCATTTTGGAATCATTTCCTATCATTGAACAAGCTTCAGTGAGCTTGAATTGAGTGGTGAAAGGCTAAGGGTGTTCATTTTTTGATGCTTGTGGGATGACGGATCATCAGTCGTCCATTCCACGTGATTAGAATGGACAACATTGATTAATCACATTAGATTTTTAAATTTATTTCCTTTAGAATCATGAGATTAATCTTGATTGTTCGATCTAAAATCAAATAGACAAGACAAAACTGCGTCCACTGCTGCTGAGTCAGCTATTGCGTTAGATGTTTTAAATAGCTAATCATGCAGCGCCATGTGGAAAGTTAACCCAGCTATTGCATCAGATGTTATGCCAGCATCTGCATGGCATCGACTGTGTAAAACATTTAATTAAGGTTAAAAATGTGATTAATTGATCAAAACTTCTAAAAACTATAACTAATTATAGAAAAATTAAGAAAATACAAATAAGCCCTTTATGGAAATCTTAGAGAGAGTTAAATCCAAAGAAAATTATATCTCTAGATTTCATCCAATGAACATTAATTTGGGTTTGAAATGTCAATGAATTACTTTAATTAAGCTCTAATTACTTGATTATTTAACTTTAAAATTGGCATGCCTCCCATAATTTTCTTGGATTAATTTGCTACGTAGATTAGTAAAATCATAATTTTAGCTCTAATAACCCCTTTTGAGTGATTTATTCATTATTAAAATTGAGAAAATAATGAAATTGATTAAGGAAGGTTATTTAATCATCATAATAATAAAGATGATCAAGAGAAATAATTAGGGCCTCCCCTTCTAATTGTGTCCTCAAAATCATCCCTAAATCCTTTAATTAAGTGATTAAATAATTAAATAAGAGAGAGAGAGATAGAGAGAGAGAGAGAGAGAAACTTAAAATAAATAAATAAAAATTACACCATCATAATTAGTACAATCAATAAGATTGATTTAATTAATCCACCTTATGTGCTTAGTTAGCATAAATGTTTTAAAGAAATTATGATTTTTTCATAGGTTTGGAAAAACATGAAAGTAATTAGCTCAATCCTCTTAACTCAATTAATTATTTTAGCATGGGCCTAATTGCTTTAAAATTTTTAGGACAATGTTAATTTTTTTTTTAATTGCATCATCATGTTTCATAGGCCCTTAATATATGGTTAATTAAGTTAAGAGACTCTTTGGGAGAGTGATTAATTGACTTGTAAATGAATTAAATCAAATTTAGTCATAAAATTTATTTAATTTCTTTTTGAATTTATTAACTAAGCAACATGAGCATGGGTTAAATAAATTGATCTTGTTTCTCCTCTTTAGGATTAAATAATTCAAAACAAAAAATCTAAATCTTAAAGAAATTTTGATTAGATTTAAGGTGTGTTTGTTTAATATGATTGTCTTTAGGTTCTAATGAAGCTAAGTATGTCACTTGATGACATTTAATTATCTTGTTTAAATTATCATAAGTTTGCATGCCATGTGTTCCATACATTCATGTTTTAAATTTTAAAAAAAGTTTTGCATCTAATTGCATGATGTGGAAAATAAACTATATGGTGTGGCTATTATCACTATGTAAACTTGAAATTATTTTTCTTTTTAAGGTAAGAATTAGGTGCTAACTATTAATTAAATAATTAGAAAGCAATAATAACCTAAAACTTTTCATGATTTGATTTTGTATCCAGATATGCATGCATGTGTATTTGAACTTGCAAGTATATAATCTGGACATCCCAAGAATATAAGGCTTTAAGTAGCCCCATGGAGGTCCTAGATAATGTCACTTCCCTGGTTTAACAAAGGCATGTACTTGCATAGCTCTCTTACATACTTGTAAACATATGATTAGTTATGAGGTGAGATTTCCTTTAGTACAAAATTCATGAATATTTGTGTTTAAGTGTGCCGAAATGAATATGTAGAGTACATGTGTGTTTGAACTTGCAAGTATATAGTCTGGACATCTTGGGAACATGAGGCTTTAAGTAGCTCCAAGGAGATCTTATATAATCTCACTTCCCTGGTTTAACAAAGGCACGTACTTGCATAGCTTTCTTACACACTTGTATGCATAAAATGAGATTTCTTTATTACCAAATTTATGCATATCCATGTTTAAGTATGCCAAAATATGTGTAAGATGTATGAATATATATATATATATATATATATATATATATATATATATATATATATATAAACTTAAAGTGAAGTAAAATGAAATGATATTGTGATGTTATTGATAATGAGACTAAAATAATAAAATATTATACATTTGATGGCGACTTAGCTTCATTAACCTTAATATGCCTTCCATATTTAAATAAAATTCATTAAGTAAAATCCAAACATAGGATTCATTCAAATACATGATTCATTAGAGAAATTTTAAAAATCATAAAGTTCATCAATTAGTATCAATTTAAAGTAGGGATTGAAGGGGTCCAACTCTCTTTCTTCTTTTTCCATTGATAAATTATAAGTAAAAGATCAAAGAAAATAAGAGATTTAAAACTTAATTAAAGTCTTAAACTAGTTGAAGTGTAACCACCTTTAATAAAGGGTTTAAACATTCAAATACTAGAATATCTCAATCTTAATGCCTAAGTGAGACATACCACATTATAGATATAGCACACGCAATCGAATACTAAGTCACTAATCATAGTATTAGGTTAGGCCGGTGATTGTTATGGTGATATATTTTGTTTTGTGATGAAATATTTTAGATTACATGTTAGGATTATTTGACCGTAGACTAGATGTTAGGCCATTACTAGCCTAATGATATTTTTCTTTCAGAGGATTGTATTTAAGGGACAGCTATAATAATAAAATATAAAAATGCCTTTTACTTCTAAGTGTGGCTTAAGTCTCTAACCACAATCCAATTAGGATAGGTGGGCTTGGTTACTCAAGTGAAGGGTGCTAAGCCCAAATATCTGAAATATATTTAATTGGCTTATGTATTTTTTTAGCTAACATCTATTTTATAGGTATAGTTAAATTTAATTTTTCACAAAAATGTAACTTTTGCAATAAGACTAGGATTAGAGTTATGAGGCTTAGGATGAGCAGTGGCTAGAAGGCAAAGACCTGAGAAGCCCTATGAAGCTTGGAGTATTCAAATCTAAGAAATGAAGATGAAGAAGAATTAAAGACCCCCATACCTTTTCCTTTTATTGTGATTCTAATTGTAATCAAGGTTGTATATTGGTAGAGCTCAACTACTCAATTTTTTTTCTTTTTTAAGGTGTACGATGGTACTTGACCTTTTGTTCTATTACGAAATTCAAATATTTGATTATTAGGTTTACAGTGTGTAATAGAAATGGCATGCTTCTCATAGGTTTCTTGAAGTGTGTATGTTTGATGTATGGCCTTGATATATTAGACTCTTTTGGATAAAATTAAATTTTCTACTCTCATTAATAACTTTAACTAAATTTTAATCAACTCTTAATCTCATCTTAAAGCCTGGGCTCTTAGTCAGAATAATAAAAGATTTAGCAACCCTTTAGCTAAATGTTATATGTTTTAACATCATACTTATGCATATTGTCTCACTCTTAAAAATGGGGGATCTCTATTCTTGCACCATAAGGGATAAGCTTGACCTATGAGGATAGTCTCTTGTAATGAAGAACACCCCTTCTATCTGATTTATCTAGTAATCTACTTTCATCCAGGATAAATCCTCCTAACTTTTAGTCCAAAATGATGACTCAAAAATGAAATAAAAATATGTAAATTTTATTGCATTAGCTTAGATCATAATTTTCACACAAATTATGATTTAGTCTCTTAGGGAGTGAGTTTAGGATATTAGACGCTTTCATAATTTATAATGGCTTAGTTATCTTACATTTACGTAGCTCAATGGATTTTAAATCATAGGAGGTGTTAGCTGGTAGCCACTCCAAGTAGTTGTAAGTTTAAAAGAGTTAAGATCGATCCACTCTCCCTAGTAGAAGTGAATCAATATACCTCATTCCCCTGAGTAGAATTAGATTGAGCTCTTCACTTATGCTAGAGCACTCTAGATCTAGGTTTTGAGGCGGCTAGTTTCTCTCTTGCTACTAGTATAAGTCCTCACCTCTTAGGAATTTCTACAATCTTATATTATTATAATATGAGTCATAGCATTCTAATAAAAGTTTAACTCCAATGAAAATAAATTCTCTCATTCAAAAATATAAAGCCTTACCATAAGGTAGACTGAAGCATCCACTAGGCTCCCTAGTATCTTGGATGCTTCCTACTTATTCTTCTATGAAATTTATGAAAAACTCTTCTTATTTGAACAATCTCATTTGATTTCTTATAATAACTAATTTTTTGTTAGTCTGGATTCATAATTTTTGGAGATGTTAATTGACTGCTTTAATCGAGAGTATTCTTAGAAAATTCTCATTTCTCAGAATGTAAATAACTATGGAAGCTTGCTTCCATATGGAACTAAAGAATCTGACATAAAATAAACCCTACTTTACTTATCTATATAAAGTAAGGAAAAGATTTATGGTATATATCTAGATCCATTTACCTTAAAAGTTTTTATTATGTGATTGAGTTTATTGTAGTGTGATGTTTATTTTAGATGTGATGGGTGAACATCACACATATCTTAGAGGGTATCTTTTGAAGTGATCAGGTACAACATTAAGGTATGAGGTATTATCTCAAAAGATAGAAACATCACCCTACAATGGACCTAATCACTTAATAAGAACTCTTAAGGTATGATGGGTCTTCATATGTACCAAAGATTCTTCCCCTACTTTACATGAAATAGTAAAGTAGGGTTTATTTTATACCGAGTTCTTTAGTTCCCTATGGAGGCAAGCCTTCATAGTTAATTACATCCTAGGAAATGGGATTCCCTAAGAAAACTCTCGATTAAAGTAGTCAGTTATTATCTCCAAAGATTTTAAGGTTTAAGACAATCAATGAATTGGTTATTTTAGAAAATAAAATGGGAATGTTTAATTGAGAAAGACTTATTTTGGATTCCAAAGGAGGATAAGTGGGGAGTACTCATAATACTAGAAGGTCTAGTGAGTACTCCAATCTATCTTATGGTGAGGCTTTATATAGCTAAAAGAGATGATTTATTTTAGTTTGAGTTGAAATTTTAATAGAATGCTAGGGATTATAGTCCATCAACAGAAGAATATGGAAATGTCTAAGAAGTGATGATTTACACTCATAGCCCAAAGAAAATAAATAATCTTGGATCCTAAATCTAGGAAGCTTTAGCACAAGCTAGAAGACGACCTAAATCTAAATGGAAAGGGGACATGAGGGCTTAGTTCCACAAGAGAGAATAAACCTATCCGACTCTTCTGGTCTTACATCCACCTAGAGTGGCTGCCAGCTAACACCTCCTACGATAGCTAGGCTTGTTATTTAATTTGGAAAGAAAAATAAATTTCTAAACTCACTCCCTAAGAGACTAGATCATGACTGGTATAAATTCATGACTTAGAATAAATGCAATAAATTTTAAATTTTATATTATTTTGACACATTCATTTGGACGAAGGCTTAAGATATTTTATGCTTAATTGCATGATAGAATTTGATTGTTGGCCAAGTCAAATGAGAAAGAGGGTGAAGCTCCATCATAAGGCGTTGCTCTCATAGGTGAAGTGGTCCTTAAAGTGCTGAAATGGAGGCCCTCATGTTTACAATAATGATTCAATATGATAAGCATGATGTGAGACATACAACATACATTTAATGCTAAATCTTTTAATTATCATATTTACATCCTAGGCTTTATGATGAAGTTGTGAGTTATTTTAAGATTTAGTTATGAGGTGTTAGTTGGGTAGAAAAATTAATTTTATCTTAAGAGCCTACCGCATCCAGGCCACACATTCAAACATCAATCAATAAAAAACTATAAAAATCATGTTGTTCTATTGCATAATCTAAATTAAAAAATAATCATTTTATAAACTACCATGAAAGAATAAAAGGCTGGTGCAGCCAGGTACTGCCATACACCCCAGAAAAGAGAAAAGATGGGTAGCCGAGTTCTACCATTATACAACTTGGAATTATAAAATAATATTATAATTTAGAATAAAATACATGCTATGGGGTCTTCATTTTTCATTTTTTTTCTTTCTTTTGATTCTTTTGATTTGGTTTCCTCCAAGGCATCATAGGGCACCCCAGGACTAAGCCTTCTAGCCACTACTCATCATAATCCCCATAGCACAAATCCTAATTCCTATTGCAAAAATTATATTTTATGAAAAGTAAATCTAACTATACCTACAAAATAAAGCTTAGCTAAACATATATATAAACCTAAGCAATTATATTTCAAAATTTGGATTTAGTATCTTGCACATGGGTAACCAATCCCACCAGTCCTAACATGTATTATGCTTAGGGGCATAAGCAACATGTAAATAGAATATTTATATTTATTTTTAGCATCCCCTTAAGCATGACCTGCAGAATTCAAGATTAGGTTATCAATAGCCTAACATCTAGTCTACGATCGACATTCCTAACATCCAATCTAAAATATTACATCATAAAATAAAATGCATCATCATTATATGTACCGTCCTAACCTAAAGATAGAAGTTGTGACTTAGCATTCTATTGTGTATGCTTCGGCTTTGTGTAGGATGCCTTAATTAGGCTTTAGAATTATAATTTCCTAAGTTTTAAAAAGTTTAAGTTAACATGATGGATGGTTTCATTTTAAGTTGTTTAAATGATTTGTTAGGTTTAATTCAACTACACTAATTCCTAAAGACAAGCACATTAAATAAAAATTTTTAAAGAAAACCAAAGGTTCTTATTAATTTGATTTTGGATTTTAATTAAACTTAAAAAGAAGAGATTATTTGTTATTTTTACCTCATTCCCATGTTAGTGATCTTAATTAATTTAAGGAAATATAATTAAGTGATTTTTAAAATTTAATTAAGTTGAACCATTAAATAATCTATTTCATTACCATTCCCTATGCATCTTTAATTTAATTAACCATTCAATCTTGAGCCACAAATGACATGTACATAGGGAAAATAAAATTGCAATGCCCTTCAAGGACCTGTTGCAATTGGCTCATGATTAGATATTAATTAGATTAAAAAAGTCTAATTAAGTACTTTTATAATTTTCTCACACTTATGAGCTAATCATAATTTTTTTAAGTGTATTTATGTTATTAAACACATAAAGAGAAGCCCTTAATTTCAATGTTAGGTAATCTAATGAGATTATCAATTTAATTTTGATTTAATTTTATTATCAATTGATTAATTAATATTTTAATTAAACCTCTCATTTAATTAACTTTTTCTAATAAAATGAATTTGGAAAAGTAATTAAGAAAGAAGTCCTAACCACCCTCCCTCATCATCTCACTATTGATCAGTGATTAATGAAGTTAAATTAATTAATTTTTTATCATTTAGAACTTTAAATAATCATTAAGTTGATTAAGAGGATAACTAAGGTTTGAATTTCAAATTCCTTGAATCACATAGCCAATAAATCTCAAGAAAAGCATGGTAGGCAGTGGTTATCCCATTAAATCAACATGCCAAGTTTGGGATTAATTGCCCAAGTAATTAGGGCTTAATTAAGCTAATTAAGAAAATATTCAAACTTTAATTAAACCCTAATCACTATTTAAAATCAAATAAAATTGCTTTATTAAATTCTCCTCTATTTAACCTTTCCAAAATATATTTATTTGTATTTTTTGGATTTTTTTACACTTAGTTATTATTTTAGAAAGTTTTAGCTAATTAATTATATTTTTAAGCCTAATTAACCCCTATTCCCGTTGGTGCCACACAAATGGTTGACGTGACAACGCTTTCCACATGATGTCACGGGATTGGCCACTTAAATTATCCACTGCGTCACTGACGTGGCGGCGACTGATGCACTTTCTTCCCCGCTGTCCAATCTAAGATCAAATGATGGGGATTAATCTCGTACTTCCTATACACTTTATTATAATAATAATTATTATTATTATTATTATTATTTATTTTATTTAATTTTTTTGTGGTCTCTTAACGATTAAATCAATTAAATATAGTAGATTAAATCACGGTAGTCCGTTCATATCACGTGGAACGGACGACAGATGATCCATCACCCCTGAGCGACGGAAGACAGACACCATTCACCCTCCTCCGCTCGATCCAAGCTTGTCGTAGCTAGTGAGACATCGGGATTGACTCCAAAAGCTTTAGGGAGAAAATCTAAATGGATCCCACAGTTGGAATCGCATGAAATCATAATTTCCTTCGCAAAGGCCCAAGAAAAAAAATGAGATTTTGACGGTTTGCCAGAATTTACCTCGTCGGAGCTCAGGATTGGCGGTCTATTAACCGAGGTAGCTTCATATTGAAAAGATGAAGCCCTGCTAAAAAGTTCCTACCTTGCCTCCTCGCTGGTGACTTTGTGGATAAAATGTCATCAAGATCCTCACTGGAGTTGGTCTTGTTCTATGGGTCTCTGGTGCTCGAACTGATTGAGAATCAATTTATTCTTGCTAGCTGGAGCTCGAGAAATGTGTGAGTGAAGTTAGTTTTAATTTGGTGATGTTTTAGTGGAGTTGGATATAGTGGAAGCTTGATTTCATTTAGCTTTGGTGTTATCGATGATGGGGAGCTCCAGGAAGGTCAAAGAAATGCTCGGGGAAGTCACCGCGAGTCACCGATGCTCTTTGAATGCTTGGAATGGAATGAGGAGGGGTATACCCTCCTCCCCTGATGACGACCCAATGGTTGGACACCCTGGCTTTTTGGCTGTCATCCGGCCAATGTAGGTGGCAAAGAGTGGCTAAGGTGGCCCAATTTGAGTGGTTGAAGGTCCGAGGAGGGCTGCTAAGGCTGAGGTGGAGTGTCCTTGGTTTCCTATATGTGCCAATGGGAGGAGGTGGGTTAGTTCACCTTCCTTAACCTATGGCTGACCCAATGTTGACCTCATTTTTAGAATGTGCTCTCAACTCCTCCATCTTAGACATAGAACTCCTCTTAGACATTAAGAGTTCCTTAGTCTTAAGACACTTCTAGTGATTTGGTGAACACTTAACCTAACTTTAGAGACTTAGAAGGTTTAGCCATAGGAATAGGTTATGCCTTAGGGGTGTTAGGAAAATTTACTGCAGCCCAAATCCTCACTTCCTTCTTTCAAGACAAACTCCAAACTCATATCAACTTCAACTCTGAATTAAACCTTAAACCAATTTCAATTGATTTTCGCAAATCATGAATCAATTCCAAATAATTGAAACCCATAATTAAAATCCATAACCAAATCCAAATTCCAAAAATATTTCCTAAGCCCTTTGATTCTATCTTATGGACTTAGCTCAAATCAAATCCAAATCAATTCAAATTCAAGAAATTTTCTCATAATCCATTTATATTCTCAGTTATATTCACAAATATAAATGAAATATAAATTCAAATAATAAAAACCAATTCAAAACCCAAATCCAAATCAAACCAAAATCCAACTTCTGCCTTTTCAAGTCAAAGTCTTGAACTTAACCAAATCAAACTCAAATCAATCCAAACCCTTGGATTTTCTTCATAATTCAATCAACCCTTCAATCCCAAACCAAAATATGAACACAAACTTCAGTCATCAAATCAAAATCAAGCTAACACAAGTCAAACCCATATTCACCCTTTTGACTTGAAATTGTCAAATGAATCAAAATTTATTTGACTCAAAATCACTTGCAAATGGATTTATATTTCAATCACAAGTCCATATGTGAGTTCAACCAAACTTGAATCAAGCCTAAATCAAGCCAACTAAACCCAATTGGCTCACTCGACCAAAAGTGACCAATTTGACCTACATGAACCAAAATCTAATTCAATTCAAATCAAAGTGAATTAAGCCAATCCAAACTTCATGTCATGTTTGTTGATCATCATAGGTTAATCAATTATGTAAACCAAGTCAACTCATTGACCAAGTCAACCCTTAACCCAAAATATTAGCTAAATTGAACCACCAAATTGATTACAACAGTAACTTGCTTAATTCACAAATTGAAATAAAACCAACCTCAATTAAACAATTTGACCAATTGTCAACTAACTCACTAATTTAACCTTGAGTCAAATCAACCAAAACCCAATCAAATCCAAATTGAACTTAACCAAAGACTATAATATATTTAAATGATCAACCAAACCAAACCAAGCCATGATTCTCTTAATTTGACCAATTGGTCAACTCAACTTAGCCCAGCCCAAATTTAACCTTAAATCCAAGTGGAAATCCATTAAATCAAATTAAATCAAATTGATTGAAATCAATTGAACCAATGCAATCCAAATAGTTATTTGAACTTGACCCAACTCTTATTTTGACCCAATTTGACCCAAATGGGTTAAATTAACCCAAATGAACTCCAAATGACATAAAATTTGGTCCAACTTACTTTTGACTCATTTGAAATCTACTTAAATCAAATTCAATGCCAAATGATCACTTTGCCCTTAGGTCAAGGGCATCCCATGAAAAAAGACACTTGCCCAAGTGGTCATTTTCTTTTCCTTGGCCACTTGGAACTCATCCATTGGTCCACATAGGCACCAAGGACACTGATATTCTGACCCAAGGAGTGGTTGGGGCAGCCATGACTTATGGGGAGGTGAAATCACCTTACCTCTCCCATTGGAACAGTTGGCATGAAGGACTGTCACCTCCCCTTAACTAGGACACCCATTTGTCCTTCATGGAAGCCACTTTCCATGCCTTAGACAACCAAAGTGAGCCCCCTAGGATGATTCTCTTCCATTCCCAATCACCCCAAGCCAAATGATAAGAGTTTGGAGCCAAGATTTCAAAGAAAAGTGTGATTTTCATTCACTTTTCATTCTAAGGCATCAGAGGCTGAAGTAATCATCCATTTCTCTCATTCTCCATCTCCTAGAGCTCCCAAACCCATTATCAATCACCTCCACTTCATTTTGTAGAGAAATACTCCAAAATTAAGTAGATTTTGGCGAGGAAACGGTAATTATCGGTGGAAACTTTATTACGATTTGAAGGTGAAGATCGAAGCTCATTTCAAGGCCTCTTCCCCTACTCAACAGTGTGCTTGAGTCATTACCACAGTTGAAAATCATCCTCAATGAGGTAACTTTTAAAAACCGTAGCCAGCCTTAGGATCCTTCATTTGTGATAGTGTTTCACACAATTTTTTAGGAATTTACCCTAGATAATTCTATATTTTTACTTTAAATCCTCCTCATTAGAAAAAAAAAGTTTTCTTGTGTGAATCAACATGAAAATGAGTCCATTTGGATAAATTTTCACTTAAAATTTCTAATTTCCCCCCTAATATCCCATTTTTAATGTTCATACCTGACGACTTGCAACAGCCGTCTGATCCCATGGTTTGCGGGATCGGATAGCTCGAATCACTTGTTGATTGCGCTATCCGGGCCTTCATATCACTTGATGCATTATGGACCATCGATCACGCAATTAGCATCGCCGGACGGTTATCGTGCGTCATGATCCGCCTGGATTGCGATCGATTTGGGCGGTCCGATTGCACCGGACGGTCGGTCAAATCATGTGTCACTTATCTTTGGCGACATGGATTCTTGCTCAAAAGTTGATGTGACATGGCGCGCCAATCATGGATTCACTCCTAGGAAAAATAAACCAACTTAATGAACTCAAAACTAAAAATTAATAACTCATAACCTCATTTAAAGCTTAGGTTATAAATCGAGATAAAAGAATTAATAACCCTTTAGCTGGATGTTGTATTTTCTTTCTCACATCATGCATCAAAAGCATCTTGTTTCACTCTTATTATGGAGGGCTTCCACCAGTGCCAGGGAACATGGCTTGACTTTTGAGAGCCATGGTAGAAACACACCTCATTTCTAGCTGATTTTGGCCCATAATCTAATTTCTCATGCATTAGGCATATGAAACCTATAGGTTGAGTCAATTGAATTGTTTAAAAATGAAAAAATAAATATATGAAAAATTTGCATTAGATTTATGTCATTAATCATGCCTTACATGAACTAGTCTCTTAGGGAGTGTGTTTAAGGACTTAGTCTCCTTCTAAATAACTAACAATCTTACTATCTTGCATAAACATATGAATTTCCTACATGAATTTAAAATCGTAGGAGGAGTTAGTTAGTGGCCACCCCCAGGCGGTTGTAAATCCAACAGTCGGGTGGTTTATTCTCTCCTGTGGAGGTAAATCATATACCCATTTTTGCCTTAGATTTAGGTCGTGCTTTTGGCTCTCGCCAAAGCTCCCTAGATTTAGGTTTTGAGATTGCTTCTCCCCTTTACGGGGAACAAGCATAAATCCTCACCTCCTAGGCATTTCCAAACTCTTGTGTAGTGAAATTATAAGCCCAGAATTTCTAATGAAAATTCAACTCAAACAAATAATTCACTTGAATTTAAAAAATATAAAGCCCAATCATAGAATAGTTTGAGATGTTTGCTATGTTTTCGTTGACCTTATTTTTAGAATGAGTACTCAACCCCTCCATCTTAAGCATGGGACTCCTCTTATACTTTAATAGTTCCTTAATCTTAAGACACATCTAGTGATTAGGTGGACACTCAACCTTGCCTTAGAGACTTAGAAGAGTTAATTATAGGAATAGGTCATGCCTTAGGAGTGTTAGGAGAATTTGCCTACCCTTAGCTTGAACCATTCCTCACATTCCTTCGTTCTAGTCAAACTCCAAATCAATCTTATTTGATTTTCTCCAAACTCAAATCAACTACATGTGATAGAAATTCATAATTGAAATCCATGATTAAAATCCATGGATGAAATTCCTAAGTCCAAATCTTTCCTAAGTCCTTAATCTTCCTTTAAGGACTTAGCCCAAATCATGATCTAAACCAATTCAAACTCATGAGATTTTCTTATAATTCATTTATATTCTCATTTATACTCACATATATAAATGAAATATAAATTCAAACCAACCAAACTAAACTCAAAACTCAAAATCAATTCACAAATTTTCCTAAGTCCTTTAAGTTTTCCTTCATGGACTTAGCCAAAATCATGATCAAATCAATTCAAAATTATGGGATTTTCTCAATACTCATTTATATCCTCATTTATATTCACATATATAAATGAAATATAAATACAAATCAATCAAGTCAAATCCAAAAATTAAATTCCAAATTTGAAGTCCTTCTTAAATCCTAAATTTTTCTTAAAAGACAGCCTAAATCATGATCTATACCAAATCAAATTCATGGGACTTTCTCATAACTCATTTATATTCTCATTTATATTCACATATATAAATAAAATATAAATATAAATCAATCAAACCATATTAAAAAATTCAAGCTCCAGACTCCAAAAATTTTCTAAGTCCTTTAAATTCCTTTTAATGGATTTAGCCTAAGTCATGATCCAATCACTTCAAATCCTTGAAATTTTCTCATGACCCATTTATATTTTCATTTATATTCACATATATAAATGAAATATAAATTCAAACAATTCCAAAAATCAAACTCAAATCCACTCAAAATCCAACCTAAGCCTTTCAAGTCAAAATCTTGAACTTGGCCAAACCAACTTCAAATCAAGCCAAACTCTTGATTTTTCTTCATGATTCAATCAACCCTACAATCATGAATCCAAATATAAATACAAACTTCAATCACTAAATCAGAATCCAATTCAAAAATCAAACCCCAAATCCATTCATATTCTTCCTTTAAATATAAAATTATCAAATGAATCAAAACCCATTTGACTTTAAACCACTTGCAAATGGATTTTTATTTCAATTATAAATCCATATACAAGTTCAATCAAACTCAAATCAAGCTTTGACCAAACCATTTGACCCACTTAGGCTCACTTGACCCAAAGTGACCTAAGTACCCTTATCAGCCAAATTCTAATCCTAACCAAATTGGATTGAATCAAACTCACCTATGCCTCTCATCATGATCAACAATCATCATGAGATGATCAATCAACCAAATTTGGTCAAACCAAGTCAGACATAAGGGTTGACCAAGTCAACACTTAAAATAAAACTAACATAGCCAAAATCCACCATAGGCCAAATTGATTGAAACCAATGATCTAAGTTCATTCATGAACTATATTTGAACTTGACCAAGTTAACATTTGAGTCTAACCTAGCCCAATTGGCCACTTGACCCAAGTTGACCCAACTTGACCTAAAAAGTCAAAATGTGTGAAAACTTTATCTAAGCCAAATTGATTGAAACTAATGGGGTCAAGTTCATTCTAAATAAGTTGCTGAACTTGACTAAAGCCTCAATTGACCAACTAGCCTTAACCTAGCCCAATTGACCTTGAACCCAACTTGACCTAAAGGGGTCATGTTAAGCCAAATTCAAACTTAACCAAAATTGATTGGAAACAAAGATATCAATCCACTTCATATGACTAACTAAACCTAAACCTACCCTTGACTTAGCTCAAATAGGTCAAATGGGTCAAATTGGTCAACTTGAAGTGATATGAGCCATATGAGCCAAACTCAAAACTAAACCAAATTGAATCAAACCAAAGCCACCAAAATATTTTGAATGGTCATATGAACTTGACCCAACCCTTAGTTTGACCCAAGTTGACCCATTTTGACCTAAATGGGTCAACATGAGCCAAACCATATCAAATTAACTCCAAAGCTAATGAAACTTTGCCAAACCTATTTTCTCACCATACCCAACATATTCAAATTCAAAAATCAACCAAATGACCATTCTACCCCTAGGGCATAGAACAAATTTTGGTCTAATCCATGGGTAATTTTTTCAAGCCCTCTTCATATCAACTTGATACCTTCCTAATAGGTCAAGTGAACCCTATGGAGGGTGGTACACCCAACCGAATGGGTTTGGGTCAGCCCAAATAGACCCAAGGACCCACCCAGCTCAAATTGGCCAATTTGAAAACCTCCCCCCATTTGAAGCACATGGGAGGTTACTAATCCACTCTTGGCTCAAACCACCATGTGACAACTTCAAATAGCCCAAACAACCCTTTCCATATGGTCAATTGATTGGATCAAACAACATGAGCCTTGTGGTGCATAGGGAGATATATTCCCCTAATTCAATTCAATTCACATCATCCTCATTGATTGAGTGCTAGAGTGTTAGGAGCCATCGGAGCATTCTTAAGCTTCCTAGGAGGTGAAATCAAGCATTCGATTTTATTCCTTAGAAAATAGGGAGCTTCTCTCATTTCCTAACTTCTTCCATACTCCAATTCACTTCAATTGCCTTTGCACACTCCCTCAGGGGACCAAGTCTAGTGCACCCAAGCATTCACATAAGTTCCCAAAGCAAGGAGGAGTTGAATTCGATCAAAGCCGCAAAAGAAAGGAGGAGAGCTTGCTCCATAGAGAGATCTACTCAACCCCAAGGCTTGAAACTTCTATGCTTTGTGATGGTGTGGGTAAAATTTTATCCCAATCCTAGCTCGATTAAGCTCGAATCTTCCCTTAGATCATGGACGGTCTACATTGATCCTTAGGAAAGAACATGGGCAATCCCGGCCCTCCATCCACGCATTTTGGATGGATGGCCAAGATTAAACGCACATTTCATAAATCGATTTACCCTTTTAAAACCACGAGGTGATTCCTGGTCGTTCGATCCTTGATCGAATGGCAATCAAGCTGTCCCACCATCATCGTGATGGACGTTTAAGTAACCCCTCCACGACGATGCATGTAAAACACCTTGGCCGCCATTGCCGTCTTTGCTAAAGAGATTAATTAGGTTTTAATTAATTTTAAGTAATTCCCTAAGCTTTAAAAATTCATATCTCCCTAAATAAAAATCAGAAAAATATGAGGTAATTTCTACTGAAAGATAATTCTAACTAGAATATACTAAAATTGATTTTAATGGATTTGGAATTATATTCTTCTCTGATTTTGGGTTTTAATGGAAATCTTATTTTGGTAATTATTCCTTAATTAATCCTTTGATTAATCCCACACTTCTTGGGTATATTTTGAGGGTTGACTTCTGCCTCCCCTAATTTTCTTGGGATTTATTGAAGGCTTAATTGGTTGCATTTCTTAATTACTCCCTTAATATAATTAAGAATAATTAAGAGTTTAATTATTGTTTTAATATCTTATTGGAGTTGATTAAGGTTAGATCTAGTGAATAGGAGGCTTAGGGAATAATTTTGGGGTATTTCCCTTAAGCTATTCCCTAAACCCCCCTTTTTTTCCTTAATCCTCTCTTAATTAAGGGTTAAGTCATTAGTCATTCTCTTAATTAATTTCTAAAAATTCTAAAACCTTTAAAAACTTAATTAATCTACTTTTGGTAGATGTTTAGGTGTTCAAGAGCCTAAGTTCAATTAAGGAAATCAAAACCTAACTCATATGTGTGAGGGGTGTTTTGATATTACTTAAGTTAAACCCCTTAGCTTAACTAACCATTAATCATGAGCTAAATTGCATTATGCCATTTTCATCCTAGGTGCATTACAAGTTTAAATTCCTTATGAGGTTTTATGTCATATCATTGGCTCATAATTATTTGATTAACTATGCTAAGGTGGTGTAGGTAAGGGTTAATTAACATGCTTAATTCATACCTTAACCTAATACAAATCTAAAATGAATCTAATCATCTAAAAATTTAACAAAAATATCAAACACATGTGGGAATGGGTTAGGAATAGCAAACTCAACTCATATTTTCAAAACTAAATCAAACTTAAGATCAAACAAAAATCACATTGAATAAACTTTGATTTATTTTAAGCTTTCTTATTTCATAAGATTGTCTTTAGGATTTAATTAAAGTGAAGGTGTTTACATTATTTCATTGCTTTAATTCTTTCCCCAACATGTTAAATTTATATTTCATGTGGCTTCATGCATCCATACTTTTAAAATTCAAATTTAAAATGAAAATGTTTGCTTTATGTCAAATTTGCATGTGTTGGATAAAGTAAGAATATGAGTAGCTATTATCACTATTAAATTCAAATTATTTTCAAAACATATGAATCAATTATCAAATCTGAAAGTGTGTTACTTATATTTTAATTATAAGCTTGCATGTGAGTTAGATATAAAGATGTGCTTAGTGTAGGTCTTCCTTCTCTTTTCTTTTAGTATAATTTTGAATAGGATTTGGTAAGATGTGTGGTTCATTTGAAAAGAACATAACACTTGCCTAATCCCATATCCTATTCATTCCTATATTATCATTTAAGAAGGATACTTATGCTTGCACATATAAATTGCTTAAACAAAATGAATCAACTAATACAAATTTTTGCATTCTTTCTTTTTCCATTCATTTCTTTTGCACACATGTTTGTATTTAAGGAAAGTGGTATATTAGTCTGGAAAATCTCAAGGTTACGAGGCTTTAAGTAGCCCTAAGTAGGTCTTGTACCTTACATCTCTAGTTAATAATGGCACTATACTCTCTTATGCCTTTCTTACTTTCATGTGTATATGTGAAAATTGGATAAGAAATCCCTTTTCTACTTAATGAAAATCATGCATCATAAAATTCCAAATTTCCTTAAATGAATTGCTTAGCATGCATCATAAAGTGTGATAAAAAATTTTCATTTGTATGTATAGATATGCTTAGGACTCATTCATATGCATGCTATACATGTTGGGAAAGAAATGAAGTGATGTATGTTTTGTGAATTTGGTTCATTTTATTTAATCTTAAATTGCCTTTCTTTTTGAATGGGTTTTTTTAGAGCTCATCTAAACTTAGGATTAATTAAAATAGTTAATCAAAATATTCACCAAACTAAACCAAAACATGAATATACTTTAGAAATTACTTAGGTTACGGAAGGAAAGAGAAGTTCCCTTCTGTTTCCTGTCTTTATAACTTAGTAATTAATTATAAGATTCACTTGAACCTAATTAAAACATGAAATAAAATTAACCCAAAATAATTAAATCACTTAAATAAAACCCTCCTCTAAGTTGAACATTTTTCACACTTAGAAAATTCTAACTTAATGCCATAGCTAAGCATACCACACAAACCTCTAAAGCACACACATTAGGCTAAGTCACTTGCCTTAGGTTAGCGTTATGGTTTGATGTTTACTTTTATTTTGTGATATATTTTTTAGACTAGATGTTAGGATGAATGCTCATAGAATGAATGGTAGGGCGATCTTAGTCTAACCATTATTTCCTGCAGGGGATTGTACTTAAGGGGCACTGTAATATATAAAAATATAAATACTTTTGTTGTGAAAGTGCTTATACCCCTAAGCATAATCTAATAGGCCAAGTGGAATTAGTTACCCATGTGTGGGGTGATAAGTCCAATATACATGCTTAGGATTTGATGGTTTGTTTAGCTAACATTTGTTTTGTAGGTGTTAGCTAGATTTACTTTTCCTTTTCATGTAAATTTTAAAATTAGGATTTTGGAATGATTGTTATGGGGATTAGGATGAACATTGGTCATAAGATCTCATCTTATATACCATGTGAAGCCTTTGGAGCATCCACCTTCCAACCATCCAAAAGAAGGAACTAAAGAGGAAAGAAGAAAAGAAGAAGAAAGAAGAAAAGAAGAATGAAGAAATGAAGCTTGAAGACCCTCATAACAATGAATTCCTTGCTTAATTGTAATTTAATTCATTTATAATCTGGGTTGTATAAAGGTAAAGCTCAGCTACCCAATTTATTTTCAGGTTTATGCGGTGGTACCCGACCATAATGGCACCTTATTCTTTTTATGATTAGCTTTATAAATTGATTGATGATTTGTTTAGCTTGTGCTAAGTGGCATATTTTTCTACTTTCTTCCTTGCTTTATGTATGGTCTGGATGTGGATTTGGCTCTTAGGAAAAAATAAATCTTTTACCAAATTTTAACAACTCAAAATTAAAAGTAAAGAATTCATAACCTCACCTAAAGCTTAGGTTTAAAATCAAGATAAAAGAATTAGCAACCCTTTAGCTGGATGAGTATTTCTTTTATAACATCATGCAAAAATGCATCTTGTTTCACTCTTGATTGGAGGGCTTCCACCTTTGCCAGAGAAACTTGGCTTGACCTTTGAGAGCCATGATGGAAACACACCTCCTCCCATCTCATTGATTTTGGCCAATAACTTTATTTCTCATGAAATAAGCATATGAATATTATTAGCTTGAGTCAAAATGATTGTCCAAAATGAAAATAAAATGAAATTTGATTTACATTAGATTTAGGTCATTTGAAGCATGTCCTTACATGATCTAGTCTCTTTAGGGAGTGAGTTTAAAGACTTACTCTCTTTCTAAAGAAATAAGAGCCTAGCTCTCTTACACAAGCATATGAATTGCCTACATGTATTTAAAATCATAAGAGGAGTTAGTTGGAGGCCACCTGAGGCAGTTGTAAGTCCAAATAGTCAGGTGGTTTGTCCTCTCTTGTGGAGACAAACCAATTACCCATTTTTGCCTTAGATTTAGGTTGTGCTTTCGACCCTTGCCAAAGCTCTTTAGATTTAGGTTCTAAGGTTGTTCTCCCCTTTGTGGGCCATAAGCTTAAATCCTCACCTCTTAGGCATATCCATAATCTTGTGTTGTGGAATTATAAGTCCTAAATTTCTAATGAAAAATGAAACATAAACAAATTAAATCAGTTTCAAAAATGTAAAGCCCAACCAAATGATAGTTTGAGATGCTCGCTAGGTTTCCTAGCATCGTGGGCATCTCCTACTTATCTTTCTTTTGGCTTCAATAATAAGTCCCCCTCTTTGATCAATCCCATTTGATCTTCAAAAATGAACTAATCGATTGATAGTCTTTTCTTATTGAAATCTTTGAAGACAATGATCATTTACCTTAATCAAGAGTATTCTTAAGAGATCCCATTTCTTATGATGTAATTAACTAAGGGGGCTTTCCCCTGTAGAGAACTTAACAAACCTAGTTTAAAATAAACCCTGCTTTACTTTCCATGTAAAGTAGGGAAAGAATCTCTGGTACATATATAGACTCATTTTTCTTAGGAGTCCTTATTGAGGTGATTAGGTCCATTAAAGGGTAGTGACTTTTATCTCCCGAGAGAGTACAATGTTCCTTGATGATGTATTCGATCACCTGAATAAGCACATCTACGGATCTATGTAGCATCCCAAAAACATGAATTTTTATATTCATGATTTTCACCACAGATTAAAGGCGACTATATAGAAATTTTTCTCCACAATTTCCTAGCATCGTAAGCTTCTCCTACTTATCTTCCTTTGGCTCTGAAAAGAACTCGCTCCTCTACAATCAATCCCATTTGATCTTCCAAAAATAAACTAATTGATTGATAGTCCTACCCTTAAAATCTATGAAGACAACGATCATTTACCTTAATCGAGAGTATTCTTAAGGAACCTCATTCCTTAAGATGTAATTAACTATGGGGGTCTGCCTCCATAGGGAACTTAATGAACCTAGTTTAAAATAAACCCTGCTTTACTTTTTCATGTAAAGTAAGAGAAGAATTTCTGTTACATACGAAGACCCATAGTCCTTAGGAGTCCTTATTCAGGTGATTAGGTCCATTGTAGGGTGGTGCTTCTATCCTTTGAGATAATACACCTCACCTCAATGTCATACCCAATCACCCTAATAAGAACATCTATGGATCTACATGGTGTCCTAACTAAAGGCGTATATTTTTGTTTTCATTTATCCTCTTCAAAAAAATAGATGAAGGTGAAAATATTTCACCACAAATTTTTCTAGTGACTCCATTGGAGAAAGTTCCTCTCTCCATCTTTGGTAAATGATCGTTGTCTTCAAGTATCAATAGTGGGTTTGTATTTTATATGAATCCAAGACTATCTTTCTTTTTCATTGACACTTAGTTTATTTCATCCTTAAGCTAAGCTAGCCAATATCTTTAGATTTTAGGACCTCATTCCATGTAGATCTTAAAACCCCTATTGGGTTCCCCAATAGGTGAAAAGAAAAATAAAATAAAATAATAATAATAATAATAACAAAAGACTTCCTCCTTACTATTTCTATGGTAAGGAAAGGTTCATTCCAAAAATAAAGAAAGAATAAATCCTTTTATGAAAAACATAATCTTTCCAAAAAGCACTTTTTCAAAATACACATAATAAAATATTTTCACAAAAATTTTGCAAACCAACCTCATCTAACAATCTTCATGATTATTATATGTAGGATCTTTTTTTAAAAAAATAAAATCCAAAATTATTCTTTTCAAAAATCACAAGTGAACTTCCTTATTCAATTTATTAAATGAGAACTTCACTTTCAAAAAATCAAAATCAACAATCATATTTTTTAAAAGCACAAATGAACAGTTTCATTCAATATACTAAAGTTTATTGAATGAAAGTTTTCATTTTTCTATCAAAAATTAAAAGTCAAATTTTTCAAAAGTACAAACGAACACTTTCATTCAATATACTCAAATTTATTGATTCAAGATTTTCATTTTCAATCAAAATCAACAATCCCATTTTCCAGAGAATAAATGAACACTTCCATTCAATATTTATTGAATGAAAGTTTTCATTTTCAATCAAAATCTACAATCATATTTTCCAAAAACACAAATGAATATCTCAATTCAATATACTCAATTTACTGAATGAATATTTCTTTTCAAAATAATAAACAACAATCACATTTTCAGAAATAAAATCAACAAACACCTTTTCAAAAGTCAAAATTAAGGATCATCTTTCCAAAATTAAAACAACATTTGGATTCTTCATTTAGCATACCCAAATTTACTAAGTGAAGATCCTCCTTTCAAAATAAAATCAATAAACATCATTTCAAACCAAAAAACAACATTTGGATCTTTCATTTAGCATACCCAAATTTGCTAAGTGAAAATTCCTCTTTTTCAAAATCAAAATACATTTGGATTTCCTTAGCATACCAAAATTTGCTAAGGATCCTCTTTTCAAACAAAAAATCAAAATAATGTAACACACTTGGATTTCTTTAGCATACCTAAATTTATAAAGGACCCCCTTTTCAAAAATCAACAAAAGTCAAAACAAACCACATTTGAATTTCCTTAGCATACCTAAATTTGCTAAGGATCCTCTCTTCAAAATAATCAAAATGAAACACATTTGGGTTTCCTTAGCATACCTAAATTTGCTAAGAATTTTCTTTCCAACAAAATCAAAACAAAAGCACACTTGGATTTCCTATTTAGCACACATAAATTTGCTAAGTAGAAAGCCTCTTTCCAAAAAAATCAAGAGAACAACATCAATCACATTGGATCCTTTATTTAGCATAACTAAGTTTTCTAAGTAAAGATCTTCTTTTTCAAAAACAACAAAACATTTGGATTCTTCATTTAGCATACCCAAATTTGCTAAGTGAAGATTCCATTCTCAAAATTCACATGATTCACCAAACAAGCAAATAACAAAAGAACAAAATTGTTTTCAAACACATCACCTAGCATACCTAAATTTGCTAAGTGAGCAAAATACAAAATCAAAAAATCCACATTTCAACCCAAAAATCAAATTGACCCTTTACTTTAACATACCAAAATTTGTTAAATAAAGGATCTTCAAACACTTAAAACTCAAATATGAACCTATGGAAGCATCAAACTCTCCAAAATACTTGAACCCATTTTCAACATACTCAAATTTGTTGACAATGGATTCTAAATTTAAAAATTCCCTTTCTCTAATCAAATCAAAATCTCTCTCTTCCAAATTCATTTGAGCCCCACTTAACACTTTCAAGTTGTTGAGTGTGGATTCAAATTCTAAAATCAAAAATTCAAAAAAAAAAAAAAATAGAAGTATGATTCAAGTTTATTTTTCAACATTCTTTGACTTTGTCAACTTGACCCGATTTAGTTATTTAGGTTTCAATTCAGTTAGCTCAGTTTTCAGATGGAAGCATCAAAGTATGTGTTCACCTTTCTCCATGGGATGGATCTGGCCTTGGATCAGGCTAACCTCCCACGCTCTGACTACGCCCACCTCATCCACTTTGGTTGAGGCTTTGAGGGGGCTCGGATTACATGTGAGGGGACCACCCTCATGACTGTCAGTAGAAGCATAGTGATCAGGCAGAAGTAGGTCATTTGGGTTGAGTTATCATCAGATTCTAAGATTCTCTCATTGAAGAGGAAGGTTGTGGTAGTTCCCACAATAGCAGTAGCAGTGTCGGCACTAGTGCGCCCCATTGTTCCCCTTGCTTCCCTAGTTAGGGATAGCACCCACTCCTTGGCACCTTCAAAGGGAAAGGCTCTCCTGATTCCAGGGATTATCTCCCCTGCCTTTGAGGTCAGGTCTAGCTCCTATTTTGGTCGACCTACTAAGAACCAACACAGAAACAAGAACCACATGATCTAGTGGTATCACACTCGCATAGCGAGAGAGCTAGAGGCAACTACACAGTTGAGGATACACCTAGGATAGTCTCCCCACTCATCACGGAGAATAAATTTCACCCCCTCTCTGGTTTTGATAGAGAAGATGTTAAGAAGATTTCAGCCTCACCTCCACCAGCAGTTCATTTTCAAGATCCTACCACTAAGAGGAGGAGGTCGTATGCCAGCTTGAGGATAGTTCTTTGCCAAGTTAGCGGAGCCTACGGACGATCAGCTTCTGTGGCTCAATTTGATTTAAGGTCAATTATCCCCCATAGCATGGGGAAACATATCAGCGGGGAGAGATAAGAAGCGGTACATCGGTTCATTTTACTAGTAGAGCGGAGGGCGAGCTGACCTTCACACTTATTGAATTTATAGACCGGTGCGCTACCCATATCAATTATACTGATAGCATCTTGCTCATGGGGATGACCCATCATAGGAGAGGAGCTCCTATTCAAAGAGAGTCGGTGGTGTGTCCACCACACTGCTCTACCCCTCATCCACAGTCTCTGATACATGTTCCAACATCTACTATTCCACCAAAGGCCATGAAGGCCGTATCTGGGGAGAAAAGGATCCCACTGGTGATCTAGCTACGGTCAAGGGATCCCATTCCATCTACATAGCCTACTATGGTGAGGTTGAGTTCTCCTGCTCGACCTTTTTCCCTAGTTATGGTGAGGAAGGAATGGTGACCCCAGAGTATCATATTCATCTCATCACCGCCACCACCGCATCAGGCCACGGAGATTACAGTAGTAGTCGAGGGAGCAGGAGATAGTGCAGTTGCCCCCATGGCTATAGATCTTCTTAGGAGTACTACTCCATCCAGATCTAGTGACAGCCAAGAGCATCTTTCTTCTAGCGAGTGTTGCTCTCATAAGGTTAGCTATCCAACAGCAGCAAAGGTTAGATGCATTTCTGTTCATGATAGTGATCCTACTACTGGTCAACCTAGATCTTTTGTACCTGCTCAATCTGACCGAACCCTAGATGACATCGTCCCATAGTATCTAGTGGAGAAGAAGGAAATCTTAGGATATTCCTGGTCAGATTTGGAGAATGAGAAGGTTAATTTTGATCTAAATGAAAATGATGTTGATGGGAGACTCATATGGATACGAGGGGGTTCCCTTCTTCATGAGAGCGGAGAGATATGGAAGGTGATGTGGCGGATGACCTGACTCACCCAACACCTCCTTCAACAAATTAAATAAAGATAAACAAATTGATAGGAGAAAGAGGCGAGGATTTTACTTGATATTTTGGCACCATCATTAGTTGAATCTACTATTGTGAGACCGTCGGTGAGTTGTTGCATGTCTTGGATCAAGACTTTGCCTCTAGTAGGCAGCTAGCTTGTATAGGAAGGTAGTGGATAGTACCTCCATACAAGAAAAGATATCAAAGTTATGGTTGAGCAGCAGGTGAGAGAAGCATTGATGCAAGCCCGATGAGGATCATCGATTCCAAATGGTAGACCTTACCCAGAGGAATTTGATGCCATCCAATATTCTAAGGGTTTTATGCCACCTTATTTCAAAAGCTTCGATGGCAATGGGAACCCAAGGTAGCACATAGCGCATTTCAAGGCTAGTTGTTGCAACGTTGATGGCAGTGATGCTTTACTCTTATGTCTCTTCATCAGTAGCTTAGCAAGTATAGTCTTTGATGGGTATGCTAAACTTCCTAATAGTTCAGTGAAGACTTTTGCTAAGTTGGAGCAACTCTTCATCAAGAGGTTTTGAGCTCTCGACAAAAGGGTATTGTGGCGTCTGTTATGGCTCAACACAGTGAGTCCCTTGATTATTCTTAGATGACATAATTTGAGTATGAAATGTTTGTCGAATACATGCCATTGAGATTCTACTTAAGAATATCCAAGACGCGATCGCCTTCATGCTCAAAGGTTTCACCATCAAAACCTTTGAGAAGTTAATCAACAAGGTGGCTAGCATACAAGGAGAAGCCAAACAGTTATTTTTTCCATATCAACCAACAAAACCAAACCCATAGAAAGTTTATGAGAAGAAGCCAGGGGCAGTGATAGTTGTAGATAAGGGGAAGTGGCAGGCCTAGAGACGTCGAGCTCCACCATCACACCTCCTCTACCACCTGAGGCCTTCCACCACCGGTAGCCTCCATGGCCTTCCCAGCCTCCTCCTTAGCCATATCCATAGCGGTGACGTACACATATCCACCGGTAGCTACCATCCACCTACTCTTATGGATAAACTAAACAAACCATATTCATTTAAGAGGGAGGTAGTTAGGAAAATCTTTAAGAATATCCTAAAGAAACCTGACTTTCAGCTTCCTGAACTTAGAAGGCTGGAGGAAGTAAGCAAAAGCAATGATCCTAACTTTTTCCTCTACCACCGCATGTTAGGTCATATTTTGGAGGATTGCTTTACATTCAAGGATTGGCTCAAACATAGCTTCAAGACAAGTGCTATAGTTATCTCAAAGGAATATCTTATGGAACAACCATCCAGTTCCATTAGGGTAATCCTTGGGGATACATGATCCTTCAAATTGATGAAGGTTGGGATATCTCTTATCAAAACCTCTAAGATTGTCTTCAAAATCAAGTTTCTTCGGTGGTGGAGTGCTCAAACCTCAACATCAAGGAAGGTTTGCAAGTTGTCGGGACAACTTAAGGAAAGGGAGCTTAGCGGCGGCTAGCTTGACCAGGATAGCCAAATAGTGCAACCATAGCGAGGACCTCCTCACCATTGCGGCTCTTATTTTTAGCACCCACTTTTAGTTCTTCTAGTAGACATCTTGTATCGGTGGATGAGGGCATCAAATCCCTCACCCACTTACTTTATGATTTCTACTTCTTCTTTAAAATCCAATAAATTGAAGAATAAAGCTAGTTTGAATTATATGTGTCACTTGATGGGTTGTCTCTTATTCTTAGAAAACTCTTCAAGTCTAAATAATAATTATAATAATCTAATCTTCCTTTTATTCAGATTGGACTTTTTCCTTTGAATACTATGGGTTTTACCTCTTGAGATAGACTTGGAATCATCGATTTTGAGAGTCCCATAGGGTGAGAAGCGGTGAGAATCTTTCTTAAACTTCCATGAGATCATAAGTCAACCTCCATAGTGGCAGGTTCTACCTCCTAGGGCGCACCTCAAGATAAAGGAAAATAAGTCATTGATTGGATGAGCCCTCCATGGATGCTCCACCCTTGGATATGCTTATGGAGGACCAGAGTGGACTAATGTCCTCTCTCACTAAGAAAGTTGTCATCTAAGTTAAGCATATATGATGCCTTGTCTTATCCAAAGAGATGAGGGAATCATTAATCAAGGCTCTCCTTGATCTACAAATATGCTTAGCTTAGTGACCTATTGAGAGGAGGCACATTATTCGAAAAGCATCACCTTCATGAAGACCTTCTTAGGGGACATGGAGCCTCCCCTACATCACGGTGGACATGGGCGATTCAACTTTCAGGGTTTCTGGTTGATCAGGTGCATTGGTGAACATTATGAGTTTAAAGACCCTTGCCTATTTGAAGATCGACATCTTTACACATTGAGGAGATCAGATGATGTTGAGAGGATTTAATGAATAGGGTGGAGGGCTTTAGGCTCAATAGTGTTAACTTTGGAAATAGGTGAATAGAAGCAAGTTCCATAATTGATTTGAATACTTCCTTTGCTTTGCTTGATAGCCTTGGATACATCAGAATAAGATGATTCCATCCTCTCTTCATCGATTGCATCAAGTTTCAAAAGATGGATCAAATCATGTCAAAGGAGATGAAAAGCCATTTTTAGTTAGAGGTTGAGATATATGAAGGATGCGACCTACTATCTTCCTCAAAATATTTTCTCATGAACTTGGTCAAAATTCAAATGCAAAAGAAAAGAAAAGAAGAAAAAAAGAAAAGAAAAGAAAAAAGAAAATACAAGTGAGCGAAAAAAAGAGAAGAGGTAGAGAATACATATCACATTCCACCCAGTTCATTCCATCATATGGACATGTGGGTAGGATGACTCGACCGGTAGAGGAGGCAAATAGAAGTACTTCCAGGTGGAAGACCCACGGTTGGCCATCGACCAATAGGGGATGTTCAGTTCATAGGGTACCCTACTATTCACATAGACTTGGAATCCATCTTGAGGATGAGTCTCATGTGATTACCCCTCTCGAGTTTCATTGGAGGTGACACTCAAGCTAGATGAAGACCCGCCTCAAGCAAAAAGTATTTGAATCAAGTTTATGTAAAACTATTACACAACTGTTGGGAACCTTAGCTCTAACCTCACTTTCATCTCAAAAACCTGAAGTTTTAGTAGTTAAGAAAAGTCTTCTTGATGACATGAAACCAAAGAGATTCTTTTTGGGATCATCATCCTCAAGTTAAGTTGATGTAGAACTTGAGGATATTCATATAAGAATTAATGGAATTACCTTTTGATTTTACTCATCTTGTGTTCATAATCTTATATAAAGAAAGGTTTGATTCCTTATACATGGTCAAGCAGTAGAGTACTTTGAAAATCTATGGAACAATAAAGCGAAGCAATCAAGATCAGGACTAGGATTAGTACGGTGGGTCGATCGATGATGATTACTGCTTAGTTGTCACCAATCATTTGGAATCTGATAAGGTATTTTTAAACCACACTAACTCTTATGATAAAAACTTTCGATGATCCTGATGGTCTTCAAATCAAAGATGCACCGCCAGAATTTGAAGAAGAAATTCATTCAACAATTGACAAGCTTAAAGAAATCAACCTGGGATAGAAGAAAATCCACGCATACATCAGTTCATTCTTTGAATGAAGAAGAAACCAATGACTTAGTTAGGCTATTGAGTTTAAGGCTACTTTGCATGAGTTATGAAGAGATGCACGGATTATCTATGTAGCGGTCCACAAGCAATAGATCTGCTACCACATCAAGCTCTAGATGCATGCGATTAGAAATTGAACAATAGGTCATTTTAAAGTCAAATTGATCGATGATGGTTTCATCAGGAAGAAAATATCCTACACGGTTAGCAGTGTCATAGTTAAGAAGAAGAATGGCCAAATTGCATATGTGTCGATTTCAGGGACTTAAATAAGGCATGTCCCAAGGATGAGTTTTCTCTTCCAATACCAGAATTAATGGTGGACATCGCCTCATCTCATGCAGTATTCTTCTTTATGGATGGGTCATCTGGCTATAGCCAAATCAAGATGGCCCCTGAGGATGAAAGAAACACTACTTTTCGAACCCTGATCGGAATCTATTGTTATAAGGTCATGCCTTTTGTTCTTAAAAATGCTAGTGCTACATACCAACGGGCCATGACTCAAATCTTCAATGAACTCATTCATCATCAAGTTGAATGCAATGTTGATGATCTAGTAGTCAAAAGCAAAGAAAAGGAAGACCATCTCTTTGACTTGAGAGTAATTTTTGAATGGTTAAGATAATTTAACTACAAAATGAACCCCCTGAAGTGTGCATTCAAAGTAGCTTCGAGGAATTTCCTTAGGTTTGTTGTCTGACACCGAGGAATAGAAATAGACCCAGAAAAGATCAAATCCATCTTAGAAATGCCACCCCATAAAAGCCTAACATAACTCAGATCATTCTAAGGGCGGTTGGCATATCTAAGGCGCTTTATCTCCAATCTATCGAGGAGATGTAAGCCATTTTTAGAACTTGTCAAAAAGGATGCCAAGTTCAAGTGGGATGACAAGTGCTAGCATGCTTTTGAAGATATCAAATAATATTTGGTGAAGCTGCCAGTTCTAGCAGCCCCTATCCCGGGTAAACCACTTATCCTCTACACTGTTGCATTAGATAACTCCCTTGGTGCTTTGTTGGCCCAAGCCAACGACCAAGGGAAAGAGAATGCTCTCTACTATCTCAACCCTCATCTGATTCTTGCTGAAGTGAACTACCCACCTATTGAGAAACATTGCATAGCTTTAGTTTTTGCATCTCAAAAGCTATGACACTATATGCTTTCTCATAAGGTGGACTTAATTTCAAGAATCAATCAACTGTAATATCTCATGACACAGCTAACCTTATCTGGATGGTTGGCACGCTGATACATGATTCTCTCATAGTTTGATATCACATTCATACCCGTTCGTGCAGTGAAAGGACAAGCATTAGCGAATTTCTTAATAGCACACCCACTTCCTCCTAACTCCCCACTTAGTGATGATCTCCCTGATGAACAAATCATGAACTTAGGGGAGGTTAACAATCACCATTGGGAGATGTACTTTGATGGTGCGACTTCTTTTCAAAAAAGATAAGAACCATGATCTACTCTTCAAGGAAAGGCAAGGGTAGAAATAGTTCTCTTGACTCCATACCATGATGTGATGAGATTCTCATACTATCTCTCCAATCCCTGCACCAACAACGAAGCTGAGTATGAGGCATTGATTATCAGTCTGGAGTTAGCTATCACAGTATGTGTCAAAAGCATCAACATCTATGGGGATTCTCAGTTGGTCATCAACCAAATTGCTGGGTCCTACAAGGTTCTAAAGCCTAAGCTACATCACTACCATCAGTACACCATGAAGTTGTTGGCCCAAATCCCAAAGGTTACCATCTACAAGATTCCTTGAGGAGAGACGCAGTAGCAGATGCATTAACCAAGCTCGCCACAGAGTTAGAATATCCAAAAGATGATCCCATTCCAATAAGGGTCCAAAATAGACAAGTCTTATCCCTTGTTGATGATGAACTCATCGAGAGGTTCTCTCTTGAAGGGGAGGTTGTCGTTGCCAAAAAGGACAAGGAATCAAATTGGAGGCAACCATTCATGAATTATTTAAATATAGGCAAACTACCACAAGAGAAATCACTAACACACCAGGTGAAATAGATAGCTCTCTCTTATGCTCTTGTGAATGGCACCTTGTACCGACAGTCCTTTGACCAAAAGTGGTTATGTTGTTTGGATAAGCACGAAGCCCGTGACATTATAACTGAGGTACATTCATGTATATGTGGAGCGCATCAATCCGATCCAAAGATGAAAGCCAAGATCAAGAGACTAGGATACTACTAGCCTTCGATGATCAAAAATTGCATGGACGTAGCTAGGAGATGCCACCAATGTCAGGTACACAGTGTGGTCCTATATAAACCACCCAACATTCTACACCCCACATTGGCCTTATGGTCGTTTGAGTGTTGGGGTACCGACATAGTGGGTCCAATCAATCCTCCCTCTTCCTAGGGTCACTAGTTCATTCTAGCTACCATCGACTACTTTTCTAAATGGGCAAAGACAATCCCACTTAGAGAGGTCACAGCCAGCATGGGCTCAAGTTTTTCAAGAACCATATCATATATATGTTTGGGGTGCCTCAACGAATTATATCCGATAATGGCTGCATTCAAGAGCACTGAAATCTACAGCTTTTCCTAGAGACATAACATATATTGGAGATACTCTACCATCTACTACCCGAGGGAAAATGGTCTAGCAAAAGTATTCAACAAGACACTCATCCAAATATTAAAGAGGACACTTGATGACAACAAGCGACAGTGGCATGAGCAGTTAGTTGAAGCCTTGTGGGCATACTATACCACATATAGAACTCAAACGCAATCTATCTCATTCTCCTTAGTGTATGGGTCCGAAGCCTTTCTACTATTGAAAGTCCAACTCCCATCACTAAGGATAGCAATGGGTAGTAAAATCACTACAGAGTAGAATGCCAAGTTGTAGTTAGAATAGCTCAAAGGTTTGGAGGGGAGGTGCCTACGGGCATGCCAAAATCTCGAGTTTCACAAAGCCAAAATGATTCAAGCTCACAACAAGTTGGTCCACCCTAGATCTTTTCAAGTAGGAGAACTTGTATTAGTCCTAAGGAGACCAATTGTTGCCCACCAAAAGATGAGAGGCAAGTTGGAACCCACTTGGGAAGGCCTCAATGTCAAAGAGAAGGCCTACCAATAAGGATCTTATCAGCTTATTGATTGTAAAGGGGAACACCCGATGCTTCCAATTAATGAGCTCTATTTGAAGAAATATTACCTATTAAAATATGTTTGAAAATAATTATCATCAAAAGAATAAAATTTCATTCTAATTCAGCAAAATCTTCTCTTCATTCGGAGTGTTATCTGCTTGTCTTGCGAATCCGCCATGATGCATTTAGATTAGCAGTATGAGAACCCAAGAGGCATCCTACCTTCTTCACAACACAAACATAAATTAAACTCATTTCCCAGTGCTACTAGAATAAGTGTGAGAAAATCCAAGAGGCATCCTATTTTGACTAACATAACTAAGTTAAGTGCAAAAGAACCAAATGGCATCCTTTCTTGGTGGAATCGCATCTGCCATTCTTGGCACCATTTTATCAAATTCCCCAGCGTGTTTAGGATAGGTGTAAGAGAACCTGAGTGGCGTCCTATTCCCTTTAACACGAACATAAAGACAAACATAAATTTTTTATCTCATGTAATTTTAATGTGGGAGCAAGCCCCCTATGGCACTCAAACATTAGCTGCTCTAAGTCAGGCTGATATGCTACCTTGCTAGTATGTCACCCCACTAATCACTTGTCCAGCCGATGTGAGTCCCTGTGCTTTCTTCCTAACTTGACCATTACAAACTAATGAGCGCCTTGTTAGTCTGGTAGACCTTGCTACATAAGCAGTAAGCTACCTCATGATTGACTTTGTTTAAGAGGATGTAAGCCTACACCCTTTCTTCTTGAACTAGCCATCATGCACTGACTAGCCATCCCCCAGAGGCTCCTTTCCTCTAGACTACTTTTGAGTTGATATAAGTCCCCTAGTGGCATTCACTTAGTAGTCACCCTAGGTCAGATGGAACCTGTCGAGCCGAAGATAGACTATCATGGCGATCAATTTTGATGCGCAGATTCTCCCTTAGTTCAGTAAATCTAAGATAAGTATAGGCTAATATAAGCTCCTTCTCAGTATGATTCCTCACAAACTAATAAGGTCCATGATAAATAAATAAACAAAATAAATAAATTAATTCGCTTGTGGATTAGGAATTCAAGCCCCCCAAAGGGCCCCTTTTTCCAAGCAAGCATCCTATCTTTAGTACAGTGTCAGCAGAAATCCCTATAAGAATTGTCTAACTACTTGAGTAGAGATAAGTCCCTGGGTCGGCATTCTCTCAGTAGTCATCCTTAGGTCGGATTCAATCTATTGGTCACAAATAGGTTACCCCGATAGTCATCCCAGTTTGGAAGATGTAAGTCTATGATGCTTTCTTTCTAGCATGATTGTCACAAACCGACGGGTAGCCCTAGGTCAAGTTAACATGCTACCTCGCTAATGTGTCATTCCAGTGGTCTTTTGTAGTAGAAGACATGATTCCCTGAGCTTTCTTCCCTAAATTAGCCATTGCAAATTGAAAGGCACCGCTTTGGTTGGATAGTTCTCCTCTCGGCCAAGAAGCTACTCCCTTTGGATTCGTAAACCTAAATTAGATCAATGCCACCATGTCCCCTACTCAGTACAATCCATCACAAACCAATAGGATCCATCAAAAATGATTAAAAAATAAATTTACTTTGAGTATCTTTGAGTTGATTTAAGTCCCCTAGCGACATTCACTCAACAGTCAGCCCTAAGTTAAGTCAACATGTTACCTCACTAATGTGTCACTCCAGCGATCTTTTGTAATGGAAGATGTGAGTCCCTGAGCTTTCTTCCATAGATTAGCTTCTACAAATTGAAAGGCATTCCTTTGGTTGTATAGTCCTATTGTGTGGTTGGTAGACTCCCCCCTTTGGATTGGTAAACCAGTAGTAGATCAAGGCCACCACATTCCCCACTCAGTGCAGTCCATCGCAAACCAATTGGATTCATCTAAAATAAAACTAAAAATGAAGTTAATTTTGACTATCTTTAAGCTGATTTGAGTCCCCCAGTAGCATTCACTCAATAGTCATCCCTAGCTTGGCTTCAATCCATTGCCTCGCCAACTGATCACCTGGCAACTGGTTCCTATTTTAGAGGATATAAGTCCACTATGCTTTCTTCCTAGTACAATTTCTATACATCGAAAGGCATTCCTTTGGTTAGGTAGCACTACTTTGGATTACACATTTGGATTGGTAACTCTGAGCTAGATCAAGGCCACCATGGCACTTATGCAGTACAACCCATCGCAAACGAACAGGATCTATCTCAAAATCTAAAAATTTAAAAATTTGAAACAAATCAACCAACCTCCCCCAATGGAGTCAAAACAAAACAAATTCAACTCTTTTCCCTAGTGGAGCTCAATTAAATAAATCTCAAACAAAACTAAACAAACAAAAAAATTAAAACAATCAAAATAATCAAATTAAATCAAATCTAATTGCTTCTCCTCAGTGAGATGCAAATATTTCTGATTCCCCCAGTGGATCCTGAATACTAATCCCTCAGCAGATTTCACAACTCCTTTTTCCTCAAGTGGATGACTTGGACTTGCTCCCTAGTGGAGAGTTCATGTTTTCATCCCTTATGGAGCACTAAATAAATCAAACTAAATTTCTCCCCATTGAGACTCAAATAAAATCAAACCTCTCATCCCTCAGCGGATGACTTGAACCTTTTCCCTTAGTGGAAGGTTCACATACTCAATCACTAGTGGATTCCTCCTTCACTCACTTATGTCTCTGACATGAGTAGAGTCACAGTGCACTAAACTCTTAATTCCTTCTACAACTCTGGTTTGGGAGTAGATCATTTTTGTTAGTGTTTATGATCGTTCGACATTGTTGAACATCTTGGTCAACACCAATACGTGTGGTATGCCTTGTCCGTCACACCACACCTATTGGGCGTCCTTTGTTGACCTCATTTTTAGAATGAGCTCTCAACTCCTCCATCTTAGACATAGGACTCCTCTTAGATATTAAGAGTTACTTAGTCTTAAGACACTTTTAGTGATTAGATGAACACTTAACCTAACCCTAGAAACTTAGAAGGTTTAGCCATATGAATAGGTTATTCCTTAAGGGTGTTATGAAAATTTGCCTACCCTATAGCCTGAACCAAAACCTCACTTCCTTCTTTCAAGAAAAACTCCAAACTCATATCAACTTCAACTCCAAATCAAACCTTGAACCAATTTCAATGGATTTTCTCAAATCATAAATCAATTCTAAATAATTGTAACCCATAATTGGAATCTATAATCACATCCAAATTCTAAAAATATTTCCTAAGCCCTTTGATTCTATCTTATGGAATTAGCTCAAATCAAATCCAAATCAATTCAAATTCAAGAAATTTTCTCATAACCCATTTATATTCTCATTTATATTCATAAATAGAAATGAAATATAAATTTAAATAATCAAAACTAATTCAAAATCCAAATCCAAATCAAACCTAAATCTAACTTGTGCCTTTTCAAGTCAAAGTATTGAACTTAACCAAATCAAACTCAAATCAATCTAAACCCTTGGATTTTCTTCATGATTCAATCAACCCTTCAATCACAAACCAAATATAAACATGAACTTCAATCTTCAAATCAAAATCAAGCTAACACAAGTCAAACACATATTCACCCTTTTGACTTGAAATTGTCAAATGAATCAAAACTCATTTGACTCCAAATCACGTGCAAATTTATATTTCAATCACAAGTCCATATGTGAGTTCAACCAAACTTCAATCAAGCCTTAATCAAGCCAACTAAACCTAATTGGTTTACTTGACCCAAAGTACCCAATTTGACCTACATGAACCAAAACCTAGTTCAATTCAAATCAAAATGAATTAAGCCAATCCAAACTTCATGTCATGTTTGTTGATCATCAAAGGTTAATCAATTGTCATGAATTGGATCAAACCAAGTCAACCTAGCATGTTATTGTTCACTAGATAACATTGGAGATTTTATTTTTTCTTGGATTCCCCTATGTCTAAGCTTTCCAAAATGAGTTTAATTATATTTTTTTAATTTTATTTACAATTAGTTATGATTTTTTTGAAGTTTTGGATATTTGAAACATAATTTAAATTCTAATTACTCCATTGACATAATTAGTGCCACGCGGACACAGACGAGATAGCGCTTTCCACGTGGCATTGCAGGATTTGTTGTTTAAACCATCTAACGCTACTGCTAACTCAGCGGTAGTGGCTGCGCCGTCCCAGCCATTCGATCATGGATCATATGAAGGAGATTAATTCCATGGTTTTAATAGAAAGAATTAAAAAAATCTAGCATGATTAATTATGGTCATCCATTCTAATCATGTGGAATAGATGACCAATGATCCACTATTTCCCATGGTGAAAATGGACACTATCCGTGATGTAGGGCATCATCATCACCACCGTCGATGTTATCATCATAAAGCTTAAATCTATGTATTGGGCCTTTAGGTTACAATTTGGGTTATGTATTATTGGGCTTTTATATTTTATATCTATTTTGGGCTTATATGTATTGGGATATTCTTATTTCATGGCTCATGAAGTGATTCATGATACTTTAGATAAGTATGAGAGGAATGGTAGGTTTGGTAGTAGGTTGTTGTAGGTTTTAATTTGGAGATAAGATTGAGTATTCTTAATTCTCTCTCTCGTAATCTTATAAATAGGGAGGTTCTTGTAATGCTTGGCACTTGAATTTGGATTAAAAATTATTTTGTTAAATTTTTATTACTATACTTTTGTGTGTTTTCTTCCCAAGTGATAGACTACTTAAGTGTGTGAGCTCAGAACCCTTAGAGAAAAACTTCTAAGAAAGGAATGTGATCTCCATAATGATTGACTATTTATAGAGGTTGACTTCAACTTTTTCTCACTATGCTATTGATTATTTTAAATTTGCTACAGTTTAGATCATTCATAACATTTCAATTATTTCGTTACACTAATAAGATTTAGATCTCTAGTATGGTTAATATAATTTTAGTCAAAAAATTTCTAACTTCATTAAATTCATAATATTGTGAATGTGTCCAATAGTAGTGTGCATTTATCATTACTCTTTTGTGAGGATTTAAGAATTACAGATGTAATAAACTTTATATCATAAAATCACTCTTGTCCTACATCATATTTGGTATCATAGCAAGTATGTTTCATCAAGAACATCTTGTTTGGTATTAAATTTTATTTTCTACATTAGAGTAATCTTGTAATCCCTTATTAAAAAATATACAAAAAATTATCATTTAATTATGATATTTACTTATTTATTTAATCGTGTCTTTGGTTTTATTATATTGCATATTTAAAAAAATAATTAAATATTTTCTTATATTATAATTTTTCAATAGCATATCATTATATCAACTTGTAGTGGTCTTAGATATCAAGATCAATCTTTAGATAAAAAACATGATTCTTATGAATTTTTACTAGAAAAAATAGACAAGCTCACATTTCTGCACCAACAAACCTATAATGAATTTCAAAAAAGATTTGAAGTCTTAGAACTAAAAGTTGGTAGGCTAGCAACACATTCGTCAAAAATTAACCCAATCATAGAACACCAACTTGAAGGGAGAGATGGTCATCCTGTTCACCCCATTCCTCTTCCTCTCCCTCCTTATCCACATTCTCCTATTAGACCCTGTTATCATCTTAGGGACAACTTTAATGAATATCTTGATTTCAATGAGGTACTTTATCGCCCACCTCATTGAATAGTAAGACAACTAAGATGAGATGAAAGCTATGCTCATTGAACTTTTTATGGGCATTATACTTGATATTATGAGGAGCCATTATCTAGTTTTGTTGCCCCTCGATGTACACTTAAAGAACCTGATGATGTTGTTATTCAAAGTGTTAAAATTGATCCACCTACTTTTGATGGCCGACTTGATCCTAAAATTTTTTTAGATTTGTTAGTAGATATACAAAAATATTTTGATTTGATGCCCATGTCGAAAGAAAGATAAGTTAATTTTGCTTGCATGAAACTAACTAGCCATGCTATGACTTATTGGATTAATCTCACACAAAAATTTTAATGATTAGGGCAACCACTTATTGGTTCTTGGGATGAGAAGAAAGAAATTTCAAAGCAAAAATATGTACCATTAAATTTTTATGATCAACTTATGGATGAAATGACTATGCTTAAATAATGATCTTTGACTATTGTTGAGTATATGACATACTTTGATGAATTAATGACCCATTATGATGTTAGAGAGGATCACCACACCATAATCTCTAGATTTAGATCTAGGTTATGAACTAATAATCATGATGAAATATTAACCCAAGAATTATATTTCCTTAAAGATGCATTTCGAGTTGCAACTCAAATTGAACAATATCTTAGGTCACAAACTTCTAAGCGATTCACAACTTCATTTAGAAATAAGTCTCAATTGTGTGTTACTCCTCTTATCTCAGAAGGTCCTAAAGGACCTAATGAAATAAAAAGAAAAGCTCTAGTGGGAAAATCTAGTTCTAAGCCTTCTAGCATTACTTATTTTATATGTGGTAAAATTAGATATTATGTAAGTACTTATTCTCATTGAAACTTACACTTAGATCATAAAAATGAGGATCAACAAAATAAAAATAATGATAATCAAATTGTAGTTGATCCTTGTGAAGGGGTGTTGACCTCATTTTTAGAATGAGCTCTCAACCCCTCCATTTAAACATAGGACTTCTCTTAGACTTTAAGAGTTTCTTAGTCTTAAGACACATCTATTGATTAGGTGGACACTCAATCTAGCCCTAGAAACTTAGAAGAGTTAGCCATAGGAATAGGTCATGCCTAAGGGGTGTTAGGAAATTTGCCTACCCTTAACTAAAACCATTCCTCACATTCCTTCCTTCAACTCAAACTCCAAATCAATCTTGTTGATTTTCTCCAAACTCAAATCAACTCTATATGATTGAAATCTATAATTGAAACCCATGATCAAAATTCACCAAAAATTTCTAAGTCCAAGTTTTTCTTAAGTCCCTTTAATTTTCCATTAATGGACTTAAGCCAAAATCAACTCTAAATCAATTCAAACTTATGGAATTTTCTCAAAAATCATTTATATTCTCATTTATATTCACATATACAAATGAAATATAAATACAAAACAATTGAATCAAACCCTCAAATTAAATTCCCAATCTAAAAATTTCCTAAGTCCCTTAATTTTCCATTACAGGACTTATCATAAAGCATGATCAAACCAATTCAAATTCATGGAATTTTCTCATAACTCATTTATATTGTCATTTATATTCACATATATAAATGAAATATAAAATCAAATCAAACAAATCAAAACTAAAAAGTCAAACATAAAACTTCTTAAATTTTCCCCTCCTTCTTAATGGACTTCAAATCACTTCAAATTTTCTGATAAATTTTCTATCCTCATTTATATTCACTCATGTAAATGAAATATATCATTCAAACAATCAAAACCTATTCCAAAATCAAACCCTCAAAATCTAATCTAAGCCATTCAAGTCAAAAATCTTGAACTTAGCAATTTCAAATCAAGCCAAACTCTTGATTTTCCTTCATGATTCAATCAACCCTACAATCATGAATTCAAATATAAATACAAACTTCAATCATTTAACCAAAATCCAAGTCAAAATCAAAGCCTAAATCCTTTCATGTTCACCCTCTGAAAATGAAATTGTCAAAAGAATCAAAACCCATTTGACTTCAAACCACTTGTAAATGGATTCATAATTCAATCATAAGTCCATATACAAGTTCAATCAAAGTCAAATCAATCTTTGACCAAGCCATTTGACCCACTTAGGCTCACTTGACCCAAAGTGACCTAAAGTGCCCTTATGAGCCAAATCCTAATCCTAACCAAATTGGATTGAACCAAACTCATATATCCCTCTCATTATGATCAACAATCATCATGGGATGATCAATCAATCAATCAAATTGGGTAACCTAAGGGTTGACCAAGTCAACACTTAGCCCAAAATGAAACCTAACATAGCCAAATTCCACCATAGGCCAAATTGATTGAAACAATTGATCTAAGTTCACTCATGACCTATGTTTGAACTTGACCAAGCTAACATTTGGGCCTAACCTAGCCCAACTAGCCACTTGACCCAAGTTGACCCAACTTGACCTAAAGGGTCAAAATGTGTCATAACTTGATCTAAGCCAAGTTAACCCAAACCAATGGGTCAAGTCTATTCCAGATCACTTGTGGGACTTGACCAAAGCCTCAATTGGCCAACTAGACCTAACCTAGCCCAATTGACCTTGGACCCAACTTAACCTAAAGGGGTCATGTTGAGCCAAATTTGAACTTAACCCAAATTGATTGGAAACAAGACTAACCTAACCCAAACTTACCCTTGACCCACCTCAAATAGGTCAAATGGGTCAAATAGATCAACTTGACCCGTTTGACCTATATGAAGTCATATGAGCCAAATTCAAAACTAAGCCAAATTGAACCAAACCAAAGCCACCAAAACATTTCAAATGGTCATATGAATTTGACCCAACCCTTGGTTTGACCCAACTTGACCAATTGGTCAACTTGACCCTAGTTGCCCATTTTGACCTAAATGGGTCAACATCAGCCAAACCCTATCAAATGAATTCTAAATCTCATGATACATGGCCAAACCTAGTTTCTCCACATACCCAACATATCCAAATTGAAAAATTAGCAAAATGACCATGTTACTCCTAGGCCATAGAACAAATTTTGTCTTAATCTATGGGTAATTTGGTCATACCCTCTTCATATCTACTTAATGCTTTCTTAATATCTCAAGGGGACCTAATGAGCAGTGGTGCACCCAACCCAATGGGTTTGGGTCAGCCCAATTGGCCCTAAGGCCAAACCTGACCCCATGGGTCAAAAATGGCAAATTCAAAATCCATCTCCCACTCAATTTCAAGCACATAGAAGGTTGGCAATCCACTCAAGGCCTCAAAACGACCACGTGCAAACATTTAACTGATCAAACAACCCTCCCATTGTGGTCAATTAGATCAAAATGGCAAGCTCGACCTTCCGATCCTTCAAGGGGGAGATATACTCCCCCTAATTGAATTCAAAAACTGTCATTCCTCAATTCAATTGAACCTAGGGAAGTCAGAGAAGCAATTTATCAGCCTCCCCAAGCTTTCTAGAGTGAAATCAAACTTCATCTTCTTGGGCTTGCACAGTGTAAAAATAGGGGAGCTCACTTGAACTCCCAACTTTCTCCACACTAAAAACCATCCCAATTCCTCTTGCACACTTCTTCTAAGGACCAATCCGAGCACACTCAAGCTTCCATTGGAGTTCCCATAGCAAGGAGAGGAGCAATTGGATCAAGGCCACAAGGAGCATCAAGTGGTGTTGGTCCAAAGAGTAAGCCACTCAATCCCTAGGCCTAAGAATTTCAACAAGGCTTCGTCTCCACTAGACGAAGCTACCTTATCGATCTCGAGCATCGGTGATCACCGCTAATGAGGTATGAAATTTTTGACCACCTAGCATAAAAGGTGTTGGTCCTTTGTGAAAGAAATTTTCAATTCATGCAAATCCCACTATTAGATGTGCCGCTTATTGGCTTTAGATGGTATGGGTTAAGCTTTGTTTGAATCCAAGCTCAATCGAGCTCGGATCTTCACCTAGATCATGGATGATCTCTGTTGACCTAAGGGGAAGAACTCAGAAGATCTTGGCCATTTAATTCGCGCATTTTAGATGGAAAGCTGAGATTATTCCCATGTTTAGAACTTGATTTACCCTTTTTAAAATCGCAGGGTGATCTCTGGCCGTTTGATCTTTGATAGGATGGTAGAGATCAAAGCAACTTTTTGGATTTCATTTACATTTAACTCACCATGCAAGCACGTTAACCGCCACCCATCGCCGAGCTGTGGGATTAGTTAGGATGCTTAATTAATTTTGATTAATCTAGGGATTTTTTTAAAATTCAGAAAAATATGAAATAAATTTTTATGGAAAGATAATTCAACTTAAATTATTTTAAAATTAATTTCACTGGATTTTGAATTATGCTTTTCTTTATTTTTGGGTTTTATTAAAAAGTTCATTTTTGCTAATTACCTTTTAATTAAGCCACTGATTAATCTCAAACTTCTTGGGTTTATTTTAGGGGATGGCTTCTGCCTCCCCTGAATTTCTTGAGATTTATTGAAGACTTAATTAGGAGAATTGCATATGGATTTCCTAATTACTCCCTTAACCTAATTAAAGATAATTAAAGTATGATTAGTGGTTTTAATCCATGATCAGAGTTGATTAAGGTTAGACTAGTAGATAGGAGGTTTAGGGAATGATTTTTGGGCATTTCCTCTAAGCTATTCCCTAAATCCCCTTTTCTTTCCTTAATCTTCTCTTAATCAAGGGTTAATTCATTAATTAACCTCTTAATTAATTTCTAAAAATTCTAAAAACTTCTAGAATTTAATTAATCTACTTTGGGTAGATACTTAGGTGTTTAATAGCCTAAGTTCAATTAAGAAAATCATAACCCAATTCATATGTGTGAAAGGGTGTTTTGAAATTACTTAAGCTAAACCCCTTAGCTTAATTAACCTTTAATCATGAGCAAAATTGCATTAAGCCATTTTCTTATTAGGTGCATTACAAATTCAAATTTCTTGTAAGTTTTTATGTCATCTCATTAGCTCATAATTATTTGGTTAACTATATAAAGGTGGTGTAGGTGACGGGTAATTAAGTTATTTAATTAATTCCTTAACCTAATTAATACATAAAAATGAATATAATGAATTAAAAATTAAACAAAAATATCAAACACATGTGGGAATGGGTTAAGAATAGTAAACTCAACTCACCTTTTCAAAATTAAATCAAACTTAAAGCTAAAAAAAATCTCATTTAATACACTTAGATTTATTTTAAACTTTCTTATCCATAAAAATGTCTTTAAGATTTAAGTGAAGTGAAAGTGTTTATATGCTTTCATTGCTTTGATTCTTTCCCCAACATGTTACATTTTGTATGTCATGTGGTTTCATACATTCATATTTTTCAAATTCAAACTTAAAAATGAAATTGTTTACTTTATGTCAAATTTGCATGTGTTGGCAAAAGTAGAAACATGAGTGGCTATTATCACTACTAAATCAAATTTATTTTCAAAACATATAAATCAAGTATCAAATCTAAAAGTATGATACTTACATTTTAATTATGAGCTTGCATGTGGAAGAATATAAAGGTGTGCTTAGCATAGGTTCATCTTCTCTTTTATGTTAACATAGTTTTGAATAGGAGTTGGTAAGATATAGGGTTCATTTGAAAAGAACCAAACACTTACCTAATTCTATATCCTATTAATCCTTATGCTATCACCTAAGAAAGGCTACTTATACTTGCACACATAAATTGCATAAACAAAATCAATCAACTAATACAACATTTGCATTCTACCTTTCCGTTTCATTTCTTGTATACACATGTTTGTATTTAAGGAAAGTGGCATATTAGTCTGGACAATCCTGAGGTTGCGAGGCTTTAAATAGCCCTAAGTAGGTCTTGTACCTTACACCTCTAATTAACAATGGTGTTGTACTCATGTGAAAAATTGGATAAAGAAACTCTTTTCTACTTAAAAAAAATCATGCATCTTAACCTTCTAAATTTCCTTAAATGGATTATGTAGCATGCAATATATATATATATATATATATATATATATATATATATATATGCTTAGGGTCCATTCATATGCATGTTATACATGGTTGGGAAAGAAATGAAGTGATGTGTGCTATGTGGATTTAATTCATTTTATTTAATCTTAAAATGCCTTTCTTTTTGAATTGGTTTGTTTAGAGTTCATCTAAACTTAAGATTAATTAAAATAGTTAATCAAAACATTCACTAAACAAAACTAAAAATGTGAATCTATTTTAGAGATTATTTAGGTTAGGGAAGGAAAGAGAAGTTCTCTTCTCTTTCCCTCTCTTCATAACTTAGTAATTAATTATAGGATTCACTTGAACCAAACCAAAACATGAAATAAAATCAACCCAAAATAATTAAATAACTTAAATAAAACCCTCCTCTAAGTTGAACATTTTTCACACTTAAAAAATTTGAACCTGAAATCATAGCTAAGCATACCACATAAACCTTCAAAGTACACACATTAGCCTAAGTCACCGCCTCTAGCTTTAGGTTAGGTCGGTGCATGGTTTGATGTTTTATTTCATTTTATGATACATGTTTTAGACTGGATGTTAGGGTGTATGCTCGTAGAATGAATGGTAGGATGCTCTATTATTTTCTGCATGGGATTGTGCTTAAGGGACGCTATCTTAAATAAAAATATAAATTCTTTTGCTTGTTGGTGCTTTTCACCCCTGAGCATAATCCAATAGGCCAGGTGGACTTAGTCACCCATATGTGGGGTGATAAGTCCAATATCCATGCTTGGGATTTGTGTGGTAAGTTTTAGCTAACCTTTATTTTATAGGTGTTAATTAGATTTCCACTTTTCCTTTTATGTAAGTTTATGCAATTAAGATTTTAAAATGATTGTTATGGGGATTAGGATGAGCATTGGTCATAAGATCCTATCTGATGCACCATGTGATGCCTTGGAGCATCCGCCTTCCAACCATCCAAAAGAAGGAACCAAAGAAGAAAGAAGAAAAGAAGAAGAATGAAGAAAAGAAGAAGAAAGAAGAAAGAAGAAGAAAGAAGTAAAGCTTGAAGACCCCATAACAATGAATTCCTTTCTTTATTGTAACTTAGTTCATTTGTAATCTGGTTGTATAAGGGTAGAGCTCGGCTACCCAATTTGATATTTTCAGGTTTGTGCGATGGTGCTCGACCACAATGGCCTCTAATTCTTTTTGCGATTAGCTTTATAAATTGATTGATGATTTGTTTAGCTTTTGCATTAAGTGGTATATTTTTTCTAGTTTCTTCCTTGCTTTATGTATGGCCTGGATGTGGATTAGGTTCTTTAGAAAAAAATAAATCTTTTACCAAATTTAATAACTCAAAATTAAAAATAAAGAACTCATAACCACACATAAAGCATAAGTCTAAAATCAAGATAAAAGAATTAGCAACCCCTAAGCTGGATGAGTTTTGTTTTTATAATATCATGTAGAGTAGCATCTTATTTCACTCTTGATTGGAGGGCTTTCATCTTTGCTAGAGAAACTTAGCTTGACCTTTGAGAGCTATGGTGGAAACACACCTCCTCCCTTCTCACTGATTTTGGCCAATAACTTTATTTCTCATGCATTAGGCATATGAATCCTATTAGCCTGAGCCAAAATAATTATCCAAAAATAAAAATAAAATGAAATTTAAGTTGCATTAGATTTAGGCCATTTGAATCATGCCCTTTACATGATATAGTCTCTTTAGGGAGTGAGTTTAAGAACTTAGTCTCTTTCTAAATAAATAATAGCCTAGCTATCTTGCATAAGCATAATGACTTGCCTACATGTATTTAAAATCATAGGAGGAGTTAGTTGGTGGCCAGCCCTAGGTGATTATAAGTCCAAGATATCGAGTGGTTTGTCCTCTCTTAAGGAGGCAAACCAATTACCCACTTTTCACCTTAGATTTAGGTTGTTCTTTCGACCCTCACTGAAGCTCCTTAAATTTTGGTTCTGAGGTTGCTTCTCCCCTTTGTGGGCCATAAGCGGTATTCCTCACCTCTTAAGCATTCCCTTAATCTTATGTTAAGGAATCATAAGTCCTAAATTTCTAACGAAAAATACAACTTAAATAAACTAAATCAATTTGAAAAATGTAAAGCCCAACTATAGAATAGTTTAAGATGCTCACCAGGTTTCCTAGCATTAGGGGCATCTCCTACTTATCATCCATTTTGGCTTCGATAATAACTCCCACTCTTTGATCAATCCCATTTGATCTTTCAAAAATGAACTAATCGATTGATAGTCCTTTCCTATTGAAATCTTTGAAAACAACGATCATTTACCTTAATCGAGAGTTATTCTAAGGAATCCCCATTCCTTAGGATGTAATTAACTATGGGGCTTACCTCTATAGAGAACTTAATGAACCTGGTTTAAAATAAACCCTACTTTATTTTTTCATATAAAGTAGGGGAAGAATATCTGGTACATATGCAGAGCCATCGTCCTTAGGAGTCCTTATTGAGGTGATTAGGTCCATTAAAGGGTAGTGACTTCTATCTTTCGAGATAATACACTATTCCTTGATGATGTACTCGAACACCTGAATAAGTACATCTACAGATCTGCGTGGCATCCTAAAAAGATGAATTTCTATAGGTCTCCTCTTTCTTTTCTCACCACAGATTTGAAAGGCGACTCCTATAAGAATTTTTCTCCATGCACCTAGATAAACCAATAAATTTACAAGAGACATTCTTGATAATAAATGTATATTTATATAAAAGAAAACAATTATGTATTTCTCAATTTTCTCTTAGAGAATTCTTTATCACTAAGCGACATGATGGGGGTGTAGCTGGTTATTTTGGAAAGAATAAGATCATATGTTTATTAAAACTTAGATTTTATTGGCCTTCATTGAAACAAGATGTTCAAAAATTAGTGGCTCAATATTTAATTTGTAAACAGGCTAAAACTATCAAACAAATGTTTGAACAATGCACTGCCTTACATGTTCCTTATAGTCCTTGGGAAGACTTATCAATGGATTTTATTCTAGGATTACCTAGGACAGCTCAAGGACATGATAATATTTTTATTGTAGTGGATATGTTCTCAAAAATGGCTCATTTCTTACCTTATTCAAAAATAAATGATGCTTCTTATATACCAAATTATTTTTTATGAAAATAGTGCGGCTTCATGGTCTCTCTTTAACCATTGTCTCTGACAGAGATGTTAAGTTTGTCTCATATTTTTGGAAAATATTATGAAATTATTAGGTACCAAATTAAAATATTCTTCTGCCTTTCACCCACAAATTAATGGATAGACAGAAGTAATTAATCATACCTTAGGAAATTTGCTTAGATGTTTGGTAGTTAAAAGTTTAGGAAATTTGGATTTACATTTACCCACCTCAGAATTTGCCTATAATAGTACTATTTCTAGAACTACAAAAAAATCACCATTAAAATAGTCTATGATCAAAACCAATGACAACCAATAGATGTAGCAAACCTACCATCTCTTGTTTTTTCTGATGTAGCATTCTCATTTGTTAAAGATTTTCAAAGCCTCCATGAAGATATAAGAAAGCAAATTACTATAAGTAATGAAACTATGCTTCTAAGGAAAATCATAATCATTTAATGAAATAATATAAAGAATGTGATTATGTATTGATTCGCATTCAGCCTGAGCATTATCAAGTCACGAGATATAAGAAATTACATGCACGAGCTTGTGGTCCGTTTAAAATTCTTAAGAAAATTGGAACTAATGCTTATCACCTTGATTTGCCTGCTGATGTGCTCATTCATCCAGTTTTTAGTATTGAAGATATTTTATCATATGAAGGACTTAGCAAACCTCCACTTGTTCAGTCCAACTCTTTAGCAAGAGATATAGCATCATACTTGTAGAAGCCTTCTTCCTTTAAAGTTGACTATATTATCACCGAGGAAGCACCCATTGATCCAGCTTCTGAACAACATTTTTTAGTTCGTTGGAAGAATAAGCCACCAGCTGAAGACACATGGTTGACATGTACTGATTTGGAGACTTTAGCCCTACAATTAGTAGAAGACTTCTTAGATTTCAACTCTACGGAGCAGAATTCAATTGAGCCCAGGGAGTTGATGTAGAACATCATGACGATCTAAAAATGAGAGCTCAAGGTCCATTTACAAAATCTCAAGCTAAAGCTCAAGAAAATTCAAGAAAGAAGAAGGCTTAGCCCATTAGCCTGCTAAGGCCCATTTTATGATTTCATCTTTTTTATTTATGTAATTTTAATTTTCTTCTAGAAACTCCATGTTTGAAATTTTGCATTTAAAAATTCAAAGAATGACATGTGAGGTGGTTGAATCCACATAAAATAATAGCATGTGAGATGGGTGGATGACATAAAATAATAAAGCAATTTAATGCTTCACATTAATGTGGCCACCTACCTTTTCCTCCATATTTTGAATTTTTTTCTTTTGAAAGATGCTTGTAATGGCTATAAATAGCCCCTCTTATTAGAATGAAGGAGATCTTTTGGCAATTACAAATTATTGAGTTATTCTTGTGGTTTGAGAGCTTGGTGGCCAAACCATGGCAATCCTTGGTGGGAGCACTAGTTATCCAACATATCTTCTTCCTTCACCTCCAATACCCACATTCTCTCAATCTCATCAAAAATAAAACGCCCACCTTCATCATTTATTTTTTTTTCAATTTATCCATACTTCGGTGCTGGTTATTTTAAATCCACTATATGTTAGATCATTCATAACTTTTCATTTATTTCTTTGCACTTATAAGATTAAGATATCTGGTGTGGTTAATTTAATTTTAGTCAAAAAACTTTTCAACTTCAATAAATTCATAATATTGTGAATGTGCTCAATTGTAATGTGCATCTATCATTACTCTTTTGTGAGGATTTAAGAAATTATTAGTGTAATAAACATCACTCAAGTTCTATAGCAGTCTGCCTTTCACCACTCGATCCGAGCTCGTCAGAGCTCATTTGATAATGAATTGGATTCAAAAAATGATCAAGGGATGATTTTAAAGGGATCTTATGGTGGGATTCACATGAACTGATTTTTCATCACAAAGGACCAAAAATCCTATGATTTTCTACGGTTGACCAAAAATTACCTCGCTGGAGCTCAACACCGGAGGTCCGTCGGCTGAGTGTTTGCATAAAATATGCTAATAATAAATAATTTGGCCATAATGTCATGTCGCTAAAATAGTCCTTCTAGAAGGATAACTGTTTGTTCAGTTGGCGAGCCTATGACTTGGTGTCGTGGCGCTGCCATGATAGCGTCGAGATGTTGTGACCACGATTTGTACTTTAAAGAAACATATAAGAACTGCCATTCCCTCCCCATGGCTGCTAACTGCCTAGGGAAGTATGGGGAACAGTTATGGGGCAAAAAAACCTTCCTAGTAGTGGAAAGAACTCCATAAAAAGAGAGAAAAATTGCTCCCCTCTTTGCTTCCACTTTCCCTCTCCACTTTTAACTAATTCTCTCTGATTTTTCTGATAGTTCGTGCTTCTGGGAATCAGGATTCTCTGCAAGATCAACTTTCACTCTTATGAAAGCCATCTCTCAACTACTAACGATAAAAGATTCGATGTAATAAAGCTTCTTGCATTCTTTTACCATACTTTTCTCTCTTTGCAAGAGTTTTTTTATCAAAGAAACCTCCGCCATTAAACTTAGTTCCGATGCGAGAAGAAAAGAAATCTCCCTCATTGATCCTAGTTTGGAATAAGAAAAATGACATCAAAATACAAGAATTTAGCATTGTTAAAATGTTACTCTGCCCAATTTATTATAAATTTGTTGAATGTCATAAGAATTTCTTTCTAAATTGTACATTCTTGACTCGCAATGTCGCGGTGCCAAAATCCCAATGTTGAGGTGCCACGCCCTTGGGAATATAGTCGTATGGCTCTGACCTACAGCGTCATGATGCCAACCATGCAGTGTTGAGGCACCATGCTCTCAAGTCTCTTGCACTTGATGTAAAGCCACAACATCATTCCTTCAGCGCCAAGGTGCCACGCCTTACAACATGATCTGCCATTGAACTTAGTTTCGATGTGAAACAAAACCCTCCCACCATGGATCTTAGGTCTCAAATAAGGGAGAAGAGTGCCTTGTATTGAACATGCAAAAAAATATAGCATTGCTAAGACACTACGCCACTGGAATTTTCAATTTTAGGCATTAAGTGAACAACCCCTCGGCGTAATACCTAGAGCGTCGCGATGCTATACTCTTGGATTCAGCCAATTTAAAAAATATTATCGGTACCTCAGTATTATATATTATGCACCATGATGTTACAATATTGTAACACTTCTGTAAAATATGTGACATCCAACTTAGAAAACATACGCCTGAGTTTTGCTTAGGTTAGCTCCTCAATGTTGAACAATGAGTGTTTAGGTGCCACCCTCTTGGGTAAAATGGATGAAATGAACCACTACCGAGCTTTGTGGTGTGGTATAATGAGCATCAAGGTGCCGCTCTTTCAGGTTATAAGCCTAAGTCCTGTAGGATAACATCATCAAGGCGCTAGGACTATAGCGTTGAAGTGTTGTCCTCTCTAGTAGAATGGCTGAAGTAAACCACTACCGTGCATCGTGGCACGATATAATGATTGCCAATGCGATGGCCCCTCGGGTTATAAGCTTAAGTTCTGTAGGATAACAGCATCTAGGCATTGGAACTATAGCTCCAAGGTGCCGCCCTCTCGGGTAAATAAGTAGAAGTGAACCCATAGTGGGATCCAACAACGCTGAATATCAGGTGCTGAGGCACTGCACTCTAGAGCTCTAAGGCTAACCCCTACTGCATGCGAGCACTGAGGCACTGCAATGATAGCGTCGTGATGCTCCCTCTCTGATGACATTTTTTTTAGGTGAAATAATTTTATGATTTTAATCCTGGAGCTTCCTAAATAATAAGAAATCACACATATACATAGAGAAAAATAAATATATAAATGAAAGAATGATGTATTTATTAATATAAAAAATAAAGAGGGAGTTACATAAATTGAATAAATAAAAAATAATAACAACAAAAATATAAAATAAATAAAAAGGAGAAAACTAGTAGTCATAGTCATACTCGTCCTCCCCTTCTTCCTCCTCTAGCTTCGGCGGGACGCTTACATAAGGTTGGTAATGAGACACCGCAAAAAAATAAGCTTCACCAGGACATGCATAGAAACCATAGTTTTCAATGTGCGAGGTGTTAAACTCGACCATCAATGAAAACTATTGTTGCTGATGATCCATGTGATGATCAAATTTCCTCTCCAGTTCCTATTGGCACCGACTAGTCCCATTGACCTTTTTCCTTAGGTCTGAGACTTGTCCTCCAATTTTTTGGAGTTGCTCATTTAGGGTTTTGAAAGATTTTTTCCCGAGATCGAGGAGCGCGTTAGCATTCCCCCACTTCAATTTTAGAACCAAACCCCTCAATAACATTTTTAGTGAGGGGAGCCTTTTATATGAAGACTTCCTCATCAAGATCCCTTGTCGCATTCGACTCAACACATAAAGCATAAATGAGAGAAGGATGACCAAAACCTATTGTAGCACTATTGTCAAACATATTATAGATCAAATTATAAATAATTTTTCCTACATGCATAGTAAAGCCCTTTTGAATTGCAAAATTCAAAATGACCATATCCCTAGTTACCTCACTGATATTTTTAGTGGGCAGCAACATGGTAGAAATAAAATAATGCCAAGCTTTAGCCATAGTTGTGAGGCTAGAGAAAGAAAAATTGACAATTTTCTTCTCCCACATTTTCCACTAGGTATTAAAATTTCTTACAGTGTCAAAATTAAGGTTTTCATCAAATTCAGGATGATCATTATAATAAAAAAAGATATTGATCGTAATCTATGTTTAGTATACTGTAATATACGCTAATGGTAGTATTGACAAAACCTGCTAGTTTTCTCTGGATGAAGACTTGATTATGTTGGTGCTCTATCACGTTGGTAAAGAACTCTCACGCCATGGGGACAACACCAGATTTCTTATCGTAGTACAATTTTTCCCAACCTCACTCTAGAATGATGCTCTTCACGCTCCCACCTGGATTTTAGAAGCTCCTCTCTAAGATCAGATGCTTATGTATGAGGGCATGGTGGTACCTCTCCTCAGCCAGCAGACTAATAAATTTGTTAGTGTCACTAACGGCCACCCTCTTCTTACCCTTACCAACATATTTTTACCCATCATTGTGTTTGAGAAAATACAAATTAGAAGAAAGTGAGAGAGAGAGAGAGAGAGAGATAAAACTCTAAAGAAATGCTCTAAAGGGATTGCAGAGTAAATAATATCGGCTACCCAATGAGTCTATTTATAAGTCGGGCCTAGCGCCACGATGCTAACCTCTCAGTTTCTAAAATAATGGACTAGCACGGTGGCACTCACATTCTCGGTGTTGGTCAGATGGTCAAAGTGATTACTTCACTAATTGAAAGGGACATTAATTACCATAAATTCTTAAACAAAAAATGACATGTCATATTGATGTAGTGTCACGGCGCTCTAACACAGTGCTAATCAAAAAGTTTGTCTAATGTCATTAAATAGTCTGAACGTATGTCAGTTATCATAAACTGACTTTTTGACCAGCACAACGACGCTACATTATCAGCACTAATGTGCTAGAAAAGTGATCAACATGATCAATAACATCAGTGACATGATGCTAACCATGCAGCACCTCAATGCTGAATTTACAGCATTGAGGCACCATATTTGCAGCACCAAGGCGCTATGCTTAAGATAAGCTTGAATAACCAACATGGGCCCCAACATAATAACATTTGCCTAAATCTACTACTATTTGAGGATGCTTCATGGGTTAAAAAAAAACTTGAATCTTTTGCATGTGCCTTGACATATGCATAAAAATCTAACTCTAGTGTCTAAGGATGCTAAGTGGGATAATCCCTGATTGGGCCTTATGATTGGGTCCGGGTTACCAAAACCTAATCTTTCTCTAATGATGGCCATGCCAATTATATATATATATATATATATATATATATATATATATATATATATATATATATATATATATATATATATAATGAGGTTCATCTTTCAATTTAACTTAAACCAAATAATCATCCATCCATCATTACTTATCGAGGATGATAAGCTAAGAAAACTTTTACTTACAAAAGAGCTTATGTCAAATAAATATATTTATATTCATACTCAAACAATCTCATGCTAGTAAGGATGTGTTCTTTGTTCTGTATTTGTGTGGTTATGCCGTCAAATGACACCACAAGAAATGCAGATATTACTAGAACCCTTTGACCGGGTTGCTTGGCATCCATATAGCTCTACTATATTTCGGTCAGGGCAATAGCCCATATGTTTTTTAATGGATTTACCCCTTGAGCTATGAATCATGGAATATATTTAATAGGAAAAAATCTTTATATTAGCTAAGGTTGACTTCAATTTGTCCCCATAGATAAATATCACCCTAGATCTACAAGAACACCTTGGACGACTCAACTCATGGCTGCTAATAAGGATTCATTGGTCATGAATAATTTTCTTGACTGACTAAGTAGACTAGGGAGAATGATAGCTTGGGATAACAAAACCATGGGATCTTGATAGGGTGTGTCATCATCCCCCCAAACATATGCTTTAAGCTACATAATGTCTTCATTATTCACCGTATAATATGCATTAAGTGCTTATACATCTCATAGTTTGAATATTTAAATTATATTTTTGGCATTTCAAATGGATATAAACTCAATCTCTTTATTCATTATATGAATCATAAATGACAATCATCTATGCCATACACACACACCTCTAAGATACCATCACATATTACTAAGATATGTCTATTTTCAACCTTAATTGAGAGTACTCTCTTGTTGTAGTAAGAGGAATAATTAACTATGGAGGCTTACATCCATAAGAAGGAAAACCCAGATCTATATAAACTCTAATATAATGTTAGGGGAAATCTGGTTGAATATATATCAATCTACCTCACGAAAGATTATGCACCTACCCCGTCTTATACAAAGATTGCGGAGTGCATCCTCCACAGTGTTCTTTCAGAGTGATCATTGAGATAGCTTCATCTTGAAGAGATGAACCCATGTTGAGAAGACTGTGATTGGCCTCACCGCTAGTTGCTCTCTAAACCAAATGCTATCGTAAAGCTCGCTAGAATTGGTGATCTTAGGACTTCTTCTGGTGCTTGAATTAATCAGGAATCAATTCATTTTAGCTTTCCACAGCTAGAGGAATGTGTGGGGAGAGTTAATTTGGTGGAGTTTGGGTGATGCTTGGGGACTGCTCGGGTTTCTATGGGGATGGATCCTGTGAAGTTTGAATGTGTGAGGAGAAGTATACCCTTTTTCCCAAGTAAACCAAAGGCATGAGATTGGTTCAGCCTTTGGCAGCCGTCCGGCTAACGTAGGTGGTCGAAGGTGGTAGGGGACTGATTATGTGAAGGTGCTTGAGTGGCTACAAGAGTTTAGTGGGCTACCATGGGGTGTACACCTCTTTTTAGATGGACTAATGGCAGGCTAAGGGGAGGAGTTCCTCCCCTTGGTTAAGGGTTGTACCCAACAACCGTGGATTAGGTTGGGTCAGTGGACCTATGTCCAAAGAGGGCTAAAGTTAGCTACCTTGGGTAGAGGAGGTGCGTAGGCATTCCAAATGAGGATTTTTGTCTTATTTAGAACCATTGGTTCACTTGATTTGACCCTAATTGAGTTTACCATAGGTTGGGTTCACTTGGGTAGGTCAATAGGGACTTAAGGATGAGTCATGCCAAGTTTGGTTTGGTTTGGCTCGAGTTGACTCATATAAGTCAATTTGGGTTTACTTAAGCTAGGTTAATAAATTGACCAAATTTGGTCAAGAGGGCTATTAGATTATGTTTGATTGGATATTTGGACTGTATTGGTGCAATTGTTTTGATCCAATTTAAAGTGGATTCGAATTTGGCTCATATAGGGTCATTAAGGCTAAATGGGTCAAGTTGGTCAATTTGATAAAATTGGTCAAAATGAGTTGATTGATGGATTGGTAAATGTTTGATTGGTCATTTGTGATTGATTGTAGGTGTTGGTTTTAATACATTTGGATTAGATTGAGTTTTAGTTCAGTTTGATCCTTTATGTCAAATTGGGTCAAATGGGTTAGCTTGATCAAATTGGATTCAATAGGTGATTAAGTGTGTTTAATACTTAAATGGTGATTGATTAGATCCATTGGTTATCATTAATTTGAAGTGGAATGAGATTTGGCCCAATTTGACCCTTTAGGTCAACTTGGGTCAACTAATGTTAAATAGGTTAATTAGCTTGGTTTGGCTAAATTGATTGTAATTGGATGGTCAATTGTGAAAAATAATCACTTTGGAAAGAATTGAATGAATTGATTTGGTCCTATTTGGGTTGAATTAAGATTTGACTCAATTTGGTCATTTAGGCTAAATTGGGTCAAGTGGACCAATCGACTCGATTCGGTTTAATTGGAGGTATATGAAGGCTGGAATATTTTCAATGATAATTTTGAAGTGGATTGGTGACTTTGATTGCAATCTGTGGCGTTTTAATTAGGAGTCATTGTGAACACTGCACTGATATTATGGGTACTTATTGAAGTGATCTGGAATGATATTAAGATATGATGTACCATTTCAAAATATGAGAGCATCACCCTACAATGGACCTAATGACATAATAAGGACTCCTAAGGTAGATAGATCTTTCTTTGTATATACCAAAGATCTTTCCCCTATTTTACATGAAAAATTAAAGGAGGGTTTATTTTATGTCGGGTTCTTTAATTCTCTATGAAAGAAAACCTACATAGTTAATTACATTCTATGGAGTGTGAACTTTCTAAGAAAACTCTCAATTAAAGTAGTCAATAAATATCTCCAAAGATTTTAAGGTTAGACTATCAATGAATTGGGTATTTAGAAAAATCAAGTGGGAAAGTTTAATTTAGAAGACTTATTTTCAAAATCCAAAGGAAGATAAATAGGGAGCACTCATGATACTAGGAAGCATAGTGAGCACTCCAATCTATCCTATAATGAGTCTTTATATATTTAAAAGATAATGCTTATTTTTATTTGAATTAAAATTTTATTAGAATGTTAAGGCTTATAGTCCATCAACACAAGATTGTGGAAATGCCTAAGAGGTGAAGATTTATACTTATAGCCCGAAGAAAACAAGCCACCTCAGAACAAAAATCTAGGATGCTTTAGTATAAGCTAAGAGCTCAACCTAAATCTAAACGGAAGGGGGACATAGTAGTTTACCTCCACAAGAGAGAATATACTCATCCGACTCTTCTAGACTTACAACCGCCTAGAGTGGCCGCTAGCTAACACCTCCTACGCTTTAAAATCATGTAGGTCGATCTTATGAAATTGCAAGATAACTAGGCTATTATTTATTAAGAAGGGAAACTAGAGTCCTAAACTCACTCTCTAAGAGACTAGATCATGACTGACATGAAGACATGACTTAGACTAAATGCAAAATTTTACAAATTCTTTATCTCATTTTGACACATAAATTTAGGACAAAGGCTTAGGACAATTATGTCTACATGCATGATGAAATTAGATTGTTGGCAAAATCAGTCGGAGGATGTGTTCTCCACTACAAGGGATGCCCTCACAGGTCAAGCATTCCTCTATCATGCAAGAGTGGAGACCCTGCCTATTCAAGAAAGAAACAATATGATATGCATGATTGTTGAAACATACATCATTCAGCTAAGGGGTTACTAAATTTTTTAATTATCTTGATTTTAACTTAATATTTAAAGTGAGGTTATGAATTATTTTAAAATTAATTATGAGTTATTAATGGGGATAGAAAAATTAATTTTTCCTTAACGAGCCTACCACATCCAGGCCACACATTTAATCATCAAACTTAAGAAACCTATGAAAATCATGCCATTTCTATCACGCAAGATAAACACAACAATTAAACATTCATAGATTTCATAAAATAATAAAAGGCGAGTGCGGCCAGGGACCACCGTACACCCTAAAAAATAAAAGAAGTTAGGTGGTCTAGCTCTACCCTTATACAACCTGGAGTACAATCAAATTTTACATTACAATTGAAAATTAGATGCTATGGGGGCTTTATTATTTATCTTTTCTTTTCTTTCTTTTTGCTTGATTTGATTTGCTCCAAGGCTTCATAGGGCATCCCAAGACTTTGCCTTCTAGTCACTACTTATCCTAAACCCCATAATACTAATCCTAATTTCTATTATAAAAATTATATTTCTATAGAAAATAAAATTTGACTACACCTGCAAAATAAATCTTAGCTAAATCAACCATACAAACCCAAGCAATTATATTCCATAATTTGGACTAAGCACCCTACACATACGTAACCAAGCCCACATGTCCTAACGTGGATTATGCAAAGGGGTATAAGCAATCCTGTAAGTAAAAGCATTTATATTTATTTTATTTCAACAACCCCTTTAATATAATCCCCTATAAAAAATATCATTAGGCTAATAACGGCCTAACATCCAGTCTATGCATAAGCAATCCTAACATCCAGTCTAAAATATTACATCACAAAATAAAAATATAGCATAACAACATCCATCATCCTAACATAGAGCTAGAAGTGGTGACTTAGTATTCTAATGTGTGTGCTTAAGCTTAGTTTGGTATGTCTTACTATGCTTTAGGATTATGATCTTCTAAGTTTAGAAATAATTTAAGTTAAACATGGAGGGCGGTTTCATTTCAAGTTATTAAAAGGATTAGTGGATTTTAATTTATATTTTTGTTTGTTCCATTTGATATTTACTTAATATCTAATTATTATAAAGAGAAGAAAGAGGTTTGACCCTCTTTCATCCCAACCCTAAATTATTCTCTAAAGGGATGTTGTTATAACTTGGTTTTCTTTTAGTGAATGATTTATTAAATGTTTTATTAATCCTAAGTTTGGGTTAATCTTAAAGAATCTTATTCAAACATGAGAGTCATCTTACGATTAATAAAATTATATCACATGGATATTATTATGTGATTTATTTTTATCATCAATAGCATGCATATGATTTTGAATTTAACATACTTATACATGCAATGTATTTTTGGCACACTTAAATAATTGTAAATGCAAATATTTTTAGTAGAAAGAAGGAATTTCATTCCATGGCTAAGTGCACATACACATGTATTAAAGATTTAAGCAAGTACGTGTCGTTATTTAAACTAGGGAAGTAAGATAATCTAAGACCTTCTTGGGGATACTTAAAGCCTCATATTCTCGGGATGTCCAAACTATATACTTATTATCTTAAATACATATGAATGTATACACAACCATGAGAATGAAGATCATGCAAAAGATTATATATTAACAAATTTATTTACTCATGTAAAGTAAAGCTTTATCCAAATTCTAATGTATCTATACATATGAATAAAATTGAATAAGTATGTTTCATTGTTAACCAGGGAAGTGAGGTAATCTAAGACCTCCTTGGGACTACTTAAAGCCTCATATTCCTAGGATGTCCAGACTATATACTTAATAACATTCAAATACATGTAATCATACAAATGAACCATGAAAAATAAAATAATGCTTTAACATGTTTAAACTATAAATAAATGTAAATCATATAGAATATTCATAGCTAATATGAATTTAATTTTTCATCATTAATTTAAAATTTTGAAACTAATTTTTGAATCTATTAGTGATAAGAGCCACACATGTAATAGGATTAATCCAACACATGCAACTTACACATAATTAAATTTAATTGATTCTTTTAAATGTAAATCATATAGAATATTCATAGCTAATATGAAAAACATGAATGCATGATATCAAATGACATATAAATTTATGATGATTGAAAAGGAAAAATAAAACATTGCCACATAATACATCAAATCACATTATTTCCTAAGGACAATCACGTTAAATAAAATCATTTAAAATTAACCAAAGCTTCTTATGAAATTTGATTTTTATGTTTAAATCATTAAATCCTAAGGAGGAGAAAGGATATTTGTTGTTTTGCCTCGTCCCATGTGAGTGATTTAATGTGTTTAAGGAAAAAAAATTAATTAAGTGAACTTTATTGATTGATTAAGTTTGAATTATTAAGCAATTAATTTAATTTCCATTTCTTTTGCTTCTTAATTTAATTAACCATTTAACCATGAGCTTTTAATGATATGCCAATGAATAATTAAAATTTTCAATGCACTTAGCAAGACTGAATGCAATGAAGCTCATGATTAAATATTAATTAGATTAAGGAGGAATCTAATTAAATACTTATATGATTTTTCCACACTCATAGGTTAACCATAATTTCCTTAAGAATTTTTATGTTATTAAACACATAAAGAGGAACCCATAATTTTGATTTAGAATAACCGAGATAATTATCATTTTAATTTGATTTAATTTCATCATTAATTCACTTAATCAATCTTTAATTAAATTATAAGCTAATTAACCCTCCTATGAAAAAAGATTTAGGCAAATGACTAAGAAAGAGGCCTTAATCATTTACCCTCATCATTTTCACTATTAATAGTGATTAATTATCATTAATAATCAAAATTTTACTATTTAGTAATTTTAATAATTATTAAATTAATTTAGGAGGATGATTAGGGTTTAAATTTTAAATTGTCCTAATTACCTATCCAATAAATCTCAAAAAAATTATGGGAGCAGAGGATATCCCATGGGATTAACCCATCCAATTTGAGAATCATTAGCCAAGTAATTAAGGCTTAATTAGGATAATTAGCCTAAAATTTAAACCATAATTAAGCATTGTTCATTAATTAAATCTTAAGTATTTTTTTAATTAAATTATCCTCTATTTTTACAAAATGGGTTTACTTTACAATTATTTATGAATTTTTGAAGTTCTAGCTAATTAATCACATTTTAAACACCTAATTAACTCCCCTAACCCATCGGCGGCATGGGAGGAGCTAACGTGGTGACGCTTTCCATGTGGTGCCATGAGATAGGTTATTTAAAATGTCTCCCATGATGGTTGAGTTAGTGGCGTTGGACGTGGTTTCATCCTCGTCATCTGATTTTGGATCGGATAGCAGAGATTAATCATGTGATCTCTAATCAATTAAATCAAATTTTCTAGTGGATTAAATCATGACTGTCCATTCTAATCATGTGGAATGGATGGCAGATGATCCTTCGTCTCCCGAGTGACCAAAGATGGACACCGTCCACCCTTCCTCGAGTGAAGGAGATCCTACGGTGGAAATCGTATGAAATCAAAAAATCTTTGACAAAACACCAACACCTAATGACTTTTCTACGGTTTGTCAAAATTTACCTGAGCTCAAGAGCCAATGATAGGGCTTCATCTTGAAGAGAGATGAAGCTTCGTGAGTTGCCTCCCCACCGATAACTTTATGGACCAAACGCCATTGTGAAGCTCGTAAGAGTTGGTTTAGAAGTGCCTTTTAGTGATCGAATCGATTAGTTTTGACTCACCGAAGCTTGGGGAAGGTGTGGTAATAGTTAATTGAAGTTTGGTCGAGTTTTGGTGAGGTGGAAGGATGGGGCTCTTGGTTTTGAATGAAGCTTGGTCTCACCGACGATGAGGTCCACTAGGGGATCAAGTAAGGCTCTAGGACTGCTCAGAATTCCCTAGGGATGCTCTGTGTCAAGTTTGAATGGATGGGGAGAAGTATACTCTCCTCCCCAAGTGAACCAATTTGGCTCGCCTTTGGCGTCATGGCCGAGATGGTGGATGTGGAGGGTCTTGAGGCTGGGAGTGTACCTCTACCTGAAATGTACTAAGGATATGCTTACCTCTCATGACCCAAGGTGAACCCAGCTCTGGTCCTAGTGTCCAAAATGAGCTAAAGGTAGCTGTCATGGGATGGTGAGTAGGTGAGACCATTCAAATGAGAATTTTGTCTCATTTGAGTGGATTGGATCATGGATTTTGACACAAACTGGGTTCACCATGGATTGGGCCCATTTAGGCTAACCCATGGTGACAAGTTTAGTTGGTTTGGTTTGAGCTTAGTTTGAATGGTTTGACCAATTTGACCCATTGGTCAATTCAAACTAGGTTATTGGTCAAATTGGGAAAACTAAGGGTTTGGATGTGTTCAAATGATGATTTTGGATGTATTGGTGCCATTGGTTTGGTTTAATTTGGTTCATATGGTTCATCAAATGGGTTGGACCAATTTGGTCAATTTGACCAAATTGGCTTGGGTGAAGGGTTGATTTAGGTTCAATTGATCATTTTAAAATGATTGTAGGTGTTGGTTTAAGTTAATTTGGATTTGGTAATGATTTGGCTAAATTTAGGTTAAATGGGCCAATTGAGTTGGTTCGGCCAAATTGGATGTAATAGGATGTTGGATCATGTTCAATAATCAATCTGTGATTGATTATAGGTATTGGTTTCAATCAATTGGGTTTAGAATGATATTTGACTCAATTTGGACCTTAAGGTCAAATTGGGTCAACTTGGGTCAAGAGGTCAAATTGGGTTGGTTTGACTCAATTGGTGATTGAGTCATATTCAATACTAAATTTATGATTGATGAAAGTCATTGATTGTAGTTAATTGAGTTTGGAATGAGTTTTGGCTCATTTTGGTTCATGGGTTAATTGGGTTAACTTGGTCAAATAATCAAATTGGCTTGGTTTGACCCAATTGATTGCAACTGGTCAATCAAAGATGATCAATAAACATTATAGTGAAGATTTGATGGGTTGATTCAATCCAATTTGGGTTAGATTGAAGTTTGGATCAAATTGGTCATTTAGGTCACTTTGAGTCAAGTGGACCAAATAGATCAATTGAGTTGAATTGGGTTGAATTGAGTTGAAGTTTGATGATTTGCTTAGGATTGATTGATGGCTTTAGTTGCAATTGATTTGGATTTAATTAGGTTTTGGCTCATTTGGACCCTTTAGGTTAAATGGGCTGACTTGGGTTGATTGAATTTATTTTGTTCAATTGATTTGATTGAGAGTCTCAAAAAAATTTGAAATAGAGATTTGAATGGTTGGAGTGCTTTTTTAAAGATTGATTGGATTTGGGTCAATTGAATGGGCTTTGGGTTGGATCTAAAGGATGACGGTGGGCTTGGTTTAGGTTAGTGGTTAAGTTAATTTAGCTTGGAACTTGGATATAAAACAAAATCCAATTAAGGTTGATTGTATTAGCTTAAGGTTGGTTTTGGGTGAATGCACAAGCATGGGTTTTGGTTTAGGCCATAGGATATATAGAACCTATTATAGTAAGGTATATCCTAAGCTCGGGGAATGCCTTCCTAAGTCCCTAGACTTGGGTTTAGTGTTCCCTTAATCAATATAAATGTCCTATGACTAGGGGAATCCTAGTGCTTAGAAGATTCCTAAGTCTAAGATAGAAAGGAAGAATCCTCACTCTAAAAGTGATGCCAACACAATCAATTTGAGTTAAGTTGAGTTTTGACTCATTTGAACCTAGTAGGTCAGATGGGTCAACTTGGGTTAATTAGGTTAATTGACATGTTTGGAATGAATTGTAGCATATAATTGAGCACTTGAGACAATCATGAGGCCTGAATTAAGTTAAGTTGGCATGAATCAAATTGAATAGGGTTTTGGCTCTATAGATTTCAAGTGGGTCAACTTAGGTTAAGGCCTAAGTTGACTTGATTTGTTTCAATTAAATTGAAGTCAAGGCTCAATCATATCTAATTGGAGTTCAAATGAATTTGGATGGGTTAGATTCCAATAATGTTGATTTGGTCTTAAGTTTGGTCGTCTTGAGTCCAAATAGGTTAAATTGTACCAACTTAGCTAAGTCGAATTATGATGGATCAAATTGGGCCTAAGCCAAGTTTGTATTTGTCTTGGAGCTTGGTTTGTAATCATTAGGTTTAGGTTGAGTAATTAACTAGGCATGATATTTGGTTAGGCCTTAGTGTCGGTGAGAGTCTACTTATCTTAAGGTAAGCTCTAACCCTAGGGTTATGGGTCTTCTAAGTTTGGGCTTGGTGTCCTCCTGGTCACTAGAAGTGTTCTAGCACTAAGAAAGTTTTAGTATCTAGAAGAATATTAGGCCTAATATGAGAGCAGTCAACCTCACTCCTCACTCTAAAAGTAAGGTTAACAATCCTCCATTAAAAATCCTACTACTTCATAAACACATATACACAACATGTATAGATCAATGAAAACTGAATATTCTTCAACCACAGATCTTAATAATTATCAATACTTATGTCCATAGCATATGTACATGCAAATTTAAGCCAAAAATTAAGGTAAAATGAGGATGATGTACAATCAAATGTTTTCAATGCATAGAGCATATACATACATCTTCAATAAATCAAACCCTAAACTACAATCAAAACTTCTTACTATTTGGGCACTCATGTACACAACATATACACCTCCGCAATTCATAAATTGCTTTTCGAACGAATCTTAGGCATGTATAAAATCAAAATTTCCGAACTCATGTATCTCCATCAGTGAGGATGAAATAATACATTCTGAAACTAAATACACAAGAGACACGGACCGTCGAGGAGGAGAAAATATCAATGTAGTAACGAGAAGTAGGTCTCTCAAATATTAAAAAATTAACTTTTGGACTCCCTCGATTAGTTCTGAGAATGAAAAAGAGTTTTTAACTTTTATTTTTTTACAGTGGATTCGGATCGAACTATCGGGCTAAATAATAATAATAATAAAACACATATTATTATGTAATTAAAATTCTGACGTAACTATGTCCAAATTTTGTATATAATAATTTCTCTGTAAAGTGAGATTCACAGTTTGAGATAAAATTGCATCTGTTTAAAATATATTTTTGAATTTGAGAGCACGTAATCTCTTTCTCTCTCAACATATATTTAGAAGGATTATTTTTAAAATAGGTTTAGTGCTAATGATAATTAGTTATTTAGGCACGAAAAAAATATAATTAGTAAAATAGGTCTAGTCGTCCGTCAAACGGCTTTTTTTTTTTTTTTTTTCTTGATTTGTAACGGCGGGGGGGAACGGCGGGGAGAGAAAGAGAGAGAGAGAGACAGACCCTTTTTTTTTTTTTTTAACGACGGGAGAGAGAGAGAGGAAGATTTTATTTTTATTAATTTTTTTAAATAATATAATTATTTAAAATATATAATTTAAAATATTTTTTATAAAATATTTAATAACTAAATATTTATATATTTAGTTATTAATTTTTTTATTTATATATATAATTAAATATATAATTTAAAATATTTTTAATTATATATATAAATTTATAAATTTATTTAATATTTTTTATTAATTAATATAATTATGTATAATATATAATTTTTATTAATTTTTGTTAATATATAATAAAAATATTTAAAATATATAAATAAATAAATAAACAAAAGAATAAATTATATAAATATTTTATAAACTATATAAATAAAATAATTATATATATATATATTTATAAATTTATTTAGTTATTTATATGTTTAAATTATATAAATATTTTTAAGTTATATAAATAATTTAAAAATAATTTTTATAGAATATTTTTAATTATATATAAATATATATATATATATATATTTATTAATATAAGTCTTTAATAATAATAATAACAAAAAATATAAAAAATATAAAAATATAAAAAAAAATAAATAAATAATTTTTAATAAATAAATAAAGAAATGAATAAATATATATATATATATATATATAAATAAATAAATAACTAAATATTTTATAAATATATAAATAACTAAATATTTATATAATTTACAATTATTTATTTATTTATTTATTTAACTAATTATATATTTTAAAGAAATAAATATTTTTAAATAAATAAATAACTAATTATATATATATATATATATATATATATATATAACTATTTATTTATTGATATATTTTAAATATTTTTAAATTATTTATATAACTTAAAAATATTTATATAATTTAAATATATAAATAACTAAATAAATTTATAAATATATATATATATATATAATTATTTTATTTATATAGTTTATAAAATATTTATATAATTTATTCTTTTGTTTATTTATTTATTTATATATTTTAAATATTTTTATATTATATATTAACAAAAATTAATAAAATTTATATATTATACATAATTATATTAATTAATAAAAAAATATTAAATAAATTTATAAATTTATATATATAATTAAAAAATATTTTAAATTATATATTTAATTATATATATAAATAAAAAATTAATAACTAAATATATAAATATTTAGTTATTAAATATTTTATAAAAATATTTTAAATTATATATTTTAAATAATTATATTATTTAAAAAAATTAAAAAAATAAAATCTTCCTCTCTTTCTCTCTCTCTCCCCGTCGTTATAAAAAAAAAAAAAAAAAAAAAAAAAAAGGTCTGTCTCTCTCTCTCTCTCCCCGCCGTTCTCCCCGCCGTTACAAACCAAGAAAAAAAAAAAAAAAAAGAGGTGGCCAGGGCGCCGACGTGTATCCACGTCGTCGTCTGTTTGACGACGACTATTTTATTTTAATTATATTTTTTCAGCTAAATAACTAATTATCATTAAGACTCGTTCTATTTTAAAAATAATCCCATATTTAGATCTGATTACCTCAGCCCGTTTGACTTCTCTTTGTAATAATTTTCTTGATTGATTAGAATAATCAAATCCAAAGTTAATCCAATTACACCTACGTTGTACTTATAGTCTTAAATAAAGAATAATTAGTTCCACATTATAATTTTGAATCTAACAGTACACTTGGCGACGGACTGACCGACTGAGTAATATTTATAAGCTTTTTATCTTTCATCACGAGTTTGGAGGGATGGGTACCCTACCACCCAATCTTATAAAATTTACCCAATTAGGAAAACTATTTCTCACCAAAGCAAATAAGATATAAACAATGCCTCTCATCCCTAATTAAATACCACCACTCTTTCTCTCTCTCTCTCGCGCCTGAATGATCATTTCCCATTCTCTAAGCGGTCAGACCTGACAGTGCCATCGAGACAAACAGCAGCGATGCCTCTCCTCCCCGTAAGCTTCCGCTTCCCCGTCCTCAAACCTCTCTCAGCGCCACCATCAATCACTGTTGACGTCGCCGAGCATGAGTCTAACCACGACGGTCTCCTTCGTGCAGGAAGCAACACGACGGAGCCCATCCTCGCCGAGCATGAGTTCACCAGAGAGCTCGACAGCCCTCCTCCCTTCATCCTTGCCTTCTACAACCTGACCTACACCATTAAGATTCCAACCTCGAAGACCTACCGCCGCATCCATCTCACATCACCCAGAGACGCCCATTCACGCCGCCGCACCCTCCTCGACTCCATCTCTGGCGAGGCCCGCGAGGGCGAGATCCTCGCCGTAATGGGAGCCAGCGGATCCGGAAAATCCACCCTAATCGACGCCCTCGCAGATCGCATCGCCAAGCCCAGCCTCGGAGACGGTGGCATCTTTCTCAACGGCGAGATTTTAGATTCCAAGATCCAAAAAACCATTTCCGCTTACGTGCTGCAGCACGACCTCCTCTTCCCGATGCTCACCGTTGAAGAGACCCTCATCTTCGCCGCCGAATTTCGGCTACCGCGTTGGCTCTCCGCACCAAAGAAACGCGCCCGCGTACGGGCCCTCATCGACCAACTCGGCCTCAGCGCCGCTGCATCCACCATAATCGGCGACGAAGGCCACCGCGGAGTTTCCGGCGGGGAGCGTCGCCGCGTGTCCATCGGCACGGACATTATCCACGATCCCATACTCCTTTTTTTGGACGAGCCAACTTCGGGGCTTGACTCCACCAGCGCATTCATGGTGATGAAGGTGCTGCAGAGGATTGCGAGCTCTGGAAGCGTTGTCGTGACTTCGATTCACCAACCTAGCGCTAGGATTTTAGGGCTTATTGATAGGCTTTTAATACTATCGAAGGGGAGGACGGTATTCTTTGGGAGTCCGAACAGGTTGCTTGACTTTTTCGCCGATTTCGGGAGGCCGATGACTCAAGGGGAGAATAAGGCGGAGTTCGCCCTCGATGTTATTCGAGAGCTCGAGGATGACCCCGACGGCGGCGACAAGCTCGTCCGTTTCTTTCGTTTGCGGACTCAGGGCTCCATTTCTAGACTGTTGGAATCTCGTTCGACTCGGCTTTCATCTTCAACTTTAACACTGCAGGCGGCCATTGCTGCCAGTGTCTCCCGCGGGAAGCTCTTCGCCACCGCCATCTTAGAGGGTACGGTTCTTATTTAATTTAATTTTTTTTCTTTTACATAACATGAACTATAAGGATCATATTTAAATAATTTTTTTTAAAAAAATATTGGGATTTATTATTATATTATAACTTAATCTGTTCTTAAAAATACAACTAAAAGTATTTTTGTTCACGATTGATTATTAGTCACAAATTAAAAAAAATTAAAGATATTGTGATTTTACAACATTTCATCACACCATTAATGAATATATAATTCTATAATGTGCGGTAATAACTTTATGGTTAAAAAGTTATTATTTTTAATCATAATTTAAAGACATCTATGATTAAATTCATTTTTATAATTTCATCTGTCAAACACGTGTGATAATAAATTAAGAATTCAATTTCAAATTGTACTGTGCATCTCATAAGTCGTGTATTTAATAATTTAAATGAAATAATTGGTTCGGTTAATTAGACCGGCAAATTGATCAGTTTATATTTTGATAAGCCAATATCTAATTTGCCTAAATATTAGCTTAATACCGAATTAAAATCGAACAAAATTCATTTGTTTTCGATTTTAATTTACCACTAAACTAGCTATAACATATAAATTAATTTGATATTACAAAAAAATTAAACTGTTAATAAAATTATAATTATAAATGGATAGGACTTCATTAAGAGAGTTGATCTGAAAAATTATCATTGTTATGACTAAAGATAACCCTCTTTGACCACACCATTAGTCACATATATTTAGAAAATGTGATTGTTAATATTAATAAAAGTATTAATAAATTTTCATGAAAATGACTAAACAGTTTTACGATGACTTGTGATTGGCTATGTTGAAAATGGATATTTTTAAAATATTTTAACTAAGTGTGACCTTTATGTGCCAACTTTTGTCTTAAAAGTCCAAGAATGATCTGACTATTCACCTACTATTTTTCATTAGGCAGATTAAGATGAATACGTATGATTTCTCAGCAAAATACTGCACAATGAAAAGATCTAGCAAAATAACATTATATAAAATTGTCACTATCCTTATAAAGTGATGTTTGAATATATTCGTACATCAATAAAGTGCAGATAGGTACTCACCGTCTCTTAGCTCAGTTGGTGGGCGTGCCCGGCCGGGAACCCCCCGGTCCGGGTTCGATTCCTCTCCAGGGCGGAGGCGCCTATGCAAAATGCGGGGAAATTAAGTGGGGCCCGTCACGTGTGGGTGATGAATGTGGCGCTCGGTTCCAATGGGATTAGTCACAATGACATCCTTATCCATAAGATGAGTGGGGTGCTGGGTGGATACCCATTCCAAAAAAAAAAAAAAAAAATAGTGCAGATACCTGATTTGGTGTTCAAATGCTTGCATTAAACAGAAACACGGCACCTAATATTCTCTTCACTCTCACATAATAAATAGTCATACTTTTAAAAAAATATGATTTAAAATATAAATATCATTTAATATTTATGAAAAAGTAAATGATGAAACTAATTATTGAAATTAGAAAAGAAATTTTTTCTGTCTCGTTTAGTGGCTATTTGACCGTTCATATCACATATTTTAAGTATATCTATATAAGAAGAAATTTTTAAAATAAATATAATTTAAAATATAATTAATAATTTAAGTATTTTAAAAATAAAATTTAAATATAGATATAATCGCTCATTTATCGAACGATTTACCTATATAAAAATTATTATGTAACTATTATTTTTAATTATTTTATATCTAAATTATACATAAATTACATATAAATCTTCGATTTAATGGGCGACTCTCATATAAGTGATAAATAAGTTATTTTTTAAACATATGATTATATTTATATTTAAATTTTATTTTTAAGATACTTTTATTACTAATTATATTTTAAATCATATTTATTTTAAAAATTTCTTCTCTGTATAACTAGATTGCACGTTATAACTACTTAAACACATTTATACCTTCAATTCGAACCACAGGTTCATCGTCATCAACCGCGAAGTTGCCGCAATTCGCCAACCCCTTTTACGTGGAACTGTCCATTCTGACTCGACGATCCTTCACCAACACTTGGCGCATGCCTGAGCTCTTCTTCATGCGCCTTGGCTCCGTGTTAGTGACCGGTGGCATCTTCGCCACCTTCTTCTTCCGGCTTGACTCGTCTCCGCGAGGCGTGCAAGAGCGGTTCGGTTTCTTTGCTCTCGCCATGTCCACCATATACTACACCTGCACAGACTCCCTCCCGATTTTCCTCCAAGAGCTCTACATTTTTCTCCGAGAGACTTCCTACAATTCCTACCGCCGCTCCTCCTACGTTCTCTCCAACTCCCTCGTCGCGCTCCCTACTTACGTCCTTCTGTCTCTTGCCTTCGCTTCAGCCACCTTCTCCGGAGTCGGACTCGCCGACGGCTCCGCGGGCTTCCTCTTCTACTTTTTTATCATTCTAGCTTCTTTCTGGGCTGGGAGCGGCTTCGTCTCCTTTCTCTCCGCTGTCGTCTCCCATGTCATGCTTGGTTACTTAGCTGTCGTCGCCATGCTTGGATACTTTCTCCTCTTCAGCGGCTTCTTCATCAACCGTAACAGAATACCTGACTACTGGATCTGGTTTCACTACATCTCGCTGGTGAAGTATTCATATGAGGGGGTTCTGCACAGTGAGTTTGGAGATGATGAGAAGTGTTTCGTGAGAGGAGTGCAGATATTCGACACCACGCCGCTGGGGAAGATGCCGGTAGAGGTGAAGGAGAGGGTCTTAGTGGCGACTGGCGGAGCACTGGGGGTAAGCATATCGCCGGAGACGTGCCTAATGACTGGGTTGGACGTACTGAAACAGAACGGGGTAACGCAGTTCGACAAGTGGTGGTGCCTCTCCGTCATTGTTGCCTGGGGTTTATTATTTAGGGTTTTATTCTACTTGACGCTCTTGCTCCGAGGCAGGAATAAAAGGACGTAAAGATGCAGGCGTATGTCTGTGGGGGGATAAAATTTATAAAAAAGATTAAATAGATATCATACAATTCTTCTTATATTTACTTATCTAATATATAAAATTATACATGAAAAAGTTTATATTAAAAAAAGTAATGTTGAATTTTTTTTTAGTGTGATATTAAAGGTTTAAGTCTCATATATATATAAATAATTATTTATTTTTGTATTAAATGTATAAATATATAAAAATTATATGATATTCATGTAAATATTTTTATCATTTTTTTAGAGCTTCTCATATTGTATTTTAAAGCATATAATGTAAGATAAGTAAGTAAAATAAAATAATCTTTTCATTAAAAAAATAAGATAAATAATTTTAATCTTTTTGACGGATGAGTGATAAACCATAAATATGTAATTAGAATCCATGAAATTGCGAAAAAATAATTAGATTTCTCTATTAATAATCATAGTAAAATTTTTTGTACAAATCGATGTATTTATAATAAAAAATTTTAAATAAAGTATAATAAAAAGTTATTTATAGTTATTATAGAAATATCAAATATTTTTTTTACCGAATACTATCTTTTTTAATTATCACTTGTGTCGCACTTATTATGCTAATTGCATTACGGGGTATATTGCCGTATAAATTTAGTATTTGTTCTGCATATATATTTCAATTAGTTTATGGGAGAAAATAAATGATAGATATATCTATTGAATCAACATATTTATAATATTATTTTTAGTTAGTATGTAATTAAAAGTTGAAATTATTGAGTTGATGTTAAAAATGTGTTGAATTTATAATTTTGAAAGTATGAGTGATATGAATAAAGTTTAACACAAAAGTATTGCTTATATAGGCTCATATTAATATTGATCAAAAACAAATTAAGATCATTAATGATGAATTACAAGAGGCAATTTTTTTAAAATAAGTATGATTTAAAATGTAATTAGTAATTTAAGTATCTTAAAATAACAATTTAGATATAGGTATACTGGTTTAATCGAGATTGTCACACGCCAAAATACGACGGCTATTCACTTTGTTGGTTTAATGCAAACGCTGAATTTATGTATTAAATTAAGTCGCCGTCAAACTGACTTATAGAATTATTATTTTTAAAATATTTTGGCAACTTGGTTGGATTTAGGTTTGACTATTATTTACCTTTGGACCTACTCGAATCTTCCGATATTTATATAAAGCCTCTCATTCCCCCGATAAATATTTTATTAAGTTCTTAATGTTTTATCTCAAATTGTATAAATATATGAATTTATTCATTTATTTTATTTTGATAACAGTTTTTTAAATAAGCATGTTTTTAATGATCTGTGTATATTTTTATGCTATATTTTACAAGTATTTGATTAATTAGTAGATAAATATAGTTTAAATATTTTTTTACTTAATTCCAAATTTGTTTAAGATGAAGACTTTTTTTATTGAAAAATAATGATATTATGAAAAGTGTAAAATTACATGAACTATTCTCAAGAATTTCTTTAACCACACACACACACACACACACACATATACAATTGTTATTATAGAAATATCAAATAATATCAAAAAAAAATCCTAAACCCTAACTAAAAAAATAAAATAAAAAAATAAAAAAATAAAAAAATCATAACCCTAAACCATAAACCCTAAACCCTTAACCTACAACCATAAAACTGAAACCCTAAACCTTAAAATCCTAAACCATAAATCCTAAACCCTAAACATTAAACCCTAATGATCAAGATATTATATCCATCATTTAAGATATTAGACTTAATATTAATATTTATCTTTATTTGTGTGGACAAAGTTTTGATCTTATGTGCAAATCATTGAAAACATACTTATTTATAACTGACTCCAGTTTATATATAAATAAATTTAAAATTAAATAAAAAGTCATTAAATTATATTTTTCTACTAATTAATCAAATACTTGTAAAATATAGTATAAAAATATGTGTAAATCATTAAAAATTTACCTATTTATAAAATTTTCATCAAATGACAGATAATAGTGGAACTTAAATCCAATCAAGTTGGCAAAATATTTAAAACAATAGTTAAGATAGTCGCCGTTAACGCTAATTTCCATGTAATATATAAGTCATAAAGCCACTGACAGACACTTAAACGGGCGACTAGTCAAATTGACGGCAAAGCAAGTCGCCTGTAAACGCACTAAACCTATATCTAAATTTTATTTTTAAGATACTTAAATTACTAATTATGTTTTAAAACATACTTATTTTAAAAATTAACCCTTACGAAGATCAGTAGTTATAGCCTTTACATTTGTATTATTAAAATAAATTTATGTCTTTCAAAAGTCGCAAAAAATACATGGATTTTAAAATTAATTTAATTTAAATATTATTTAAAAAATTATATTTAAATTTCAAATTAATTCTAAAAAAATTATCTAATACCGCGGGCCTTGATCGCCTCCTAACCCGGACGGTCTAATGCGGCCGGTAAACCGAAACCACGACGTATACCATGGGCCTTGATCGCCACCAACCCGGACGGTCCGACGGGGCCGGTAAACCGAAACCACGACGTATACCGTGGGCCTTGATCGCCACCAACCCGGACGGTCCGACGAGGCTGGTAAACTGGAACCACTACGTATACCGTGGGCCTTGATCGCCACCAACCTGACGTTCGACGCGGTAAACCGAACTACGACGATACCGTGGCCTTGATCGCCTCTAACCGGACGGATCGACGGCCAGAACTGAACACGACATATACCGCGCGGTCGCCACAACCCGGACGGCCCGACGGCGTAAACCGGAACACGACGATACCGGGCCTTGATCGCCAATTAACCCGGACGGTCGACGGGTCAGAACCGGAACCACGACGTATACCATGGGCCTTGATCGCCTCATAACCCGGACAGTCCGACGCGGCCGAACCGGAACCACGACGATACGCCTTGATCGCCTCCTAACCGGACGGTCGACGAGGCGGTAACCGAACCACGACGATACCGTGGGCCTTGATCGCCTCTAACCCGGACGGTCGACGGGGTAAACGGAACCACGACGTACCGCCTGATCGCCCTAACCCGGACGGTCCGACGGGTAACCGGAACCACGACGTATACCGCGGCCTTGATCGCTTAACCGGACGGTCCGACGAGGTAAACGAACCACGACGATACGTGCCTGATGACCTCCTAACCCGGACGGTCGACGAGTCGGAACCGGAACCACGACGATACCATGGGCCTTGATGGCCTCTAACCCGACGGCCGACGCTGGTGAACCGGAACCACGACGATAGGCCTGATCTTAATTAACCCGTGACGGCCCGACGAACCGAACCACGACGATGTACGCCTTGATCCTCTTAACCCGGACGGTCCGACGCGTAATCGGAACCACGTATACCATGGGCCTTGATCGCTAACGGACGGTCCGACGCGTAAACCGGAATACGATATACCGTGGCCTTGATTTCCTAACCCGGACGGTCCGACGAGGAAACCGAACCACGACGATACCGTGGCCTTGATCGCCTCTAACCCGGACGGTCTGACGTGTGAAACCGGAACCACGACGATACCGCCTTGATCGCTTCTAACCCGGACGGTCCGACGGGTAGAACTGGAACCACGACGATACCGTGGCCTTGATCGCCTCCTTGACCGCCTCAATCGCCTCCGAATGCTCTTGATCGCTTCGATTGCCTCCAAAGGACCCTCACTCAAGAAGAAAGGGAGAGGGAAAAGGTGTGTCTCTCCCTCTCACCCTAGGGGGGAATTTATAGCCCCCCACAGGGGCAAAAGGGTAAAAACCCCTCAAAAAATAGCTCAAAACTCTTCAAATCCAGGTCATGCTGGGCGCTGGCCATGCAAGGCTAGCCATGAAGGCTGCTGGCGCTGACTGCGGCGGATTACAAGACAGCAAGATGCTGGCTCTCCGCCACCCATTCGCCCAGGGTCGTGCATGAACGTCGGCGACCGGCGTCATACCGACCGCCGCTACACCAATGCCACGAACTCCGTGACGACTGACCGTCAGCGACCAATCACCGAATTCAACCGCCGCTACCCAACCGTCACGCTGAACGGCCACACGCGCCATGGACGTAACCCCGCCAAGACCGTTCGGCCACCGACGCCACGCCGCTCCCGCATTAAATCGCTGCCTCGCCTGAGATTTGACCCGATGGGCCATCCCATCGCCGCAGAAGATCCAGACGGTCGCGACGCCGTGGCGCTATCGCGGCGCCATACGGTGACGCCCACCAGGTCCCCTAAATGCTCGAAAACTTTCGAGTATCTAAATATCAGAACCTCAAAATCTCATGCCTACAACTACACATCTACTTCCATAATCTTAATTTTATATTTTTATGATAATTTATTCTCTCAAAATGCATGATTCATGGGCCCGCACGTCTAGTTGAAGAACTCGTTATTTCGAAAGACATATATTTTGGATGATTAAGCTAATGTCATCCAAAAATAAAACTGATATGGCTCAAAATATCACTAGTCAAAGCACAAATCTTGATGTCGAAATATGATTTTGAGTAAAACCGACGATCAAGCACTTGAAATATAATTGGAATCTTTGGGACATCAATTAAATCTCAAACAAATTTTCAAATATGGAGTGTTTATAGTCAAATCGAAGCGCCTTGACGGATCTAACGAGCCTAAGATCTCATAATTCCGATTTCATTTGGGCATCCAAATGCTCAAAATACATCAAATGATCGAAGGAATCATCCGTCCGATCGAGGGGAGTGGTACGGGCTTTACAAGAATTTACAAGAATGCCCCTCCTCCCATCTATAACAGCCTTCATTCCTCACACCGGGGTGGCCAAGTGAAGTGAAGTGAAGAAGAGGAGCCACCGCCGACGGGCCAATCACACCACCACCCCATCGCTAATCCTTGTCGCAGTCAATCTGCCCAAGCAAGGAAGAAGAGGAAGAGCCCGAGCAAGGAAGAAGAGGAAGAGTCCAAGCAAGGAAGAAGAGGAAGAGTCCAAGCAAGGAAGAAAAGGAAGAGTCCAAGCAAGGAAGAAAAGGAAGAGTCAGGAAGAAGAGGAAAAGCCCAAGTGAGGAGGAAGAGAGAGCTCAAGCTCAAGATCCTCCAAGCAAGATCGCACCCAAGCAAGATCGCACTCGCCGCCATCAACCACCGCCACCGCCACCGTCACTAATTGTAATGTATTCCCACCTAAGTTACCCGCATCTCCACCATCGGACAATTACAACCGATCGTTGTTACATAGCTATTTTTTTCCTCCTCATATGCAATGTAATCCGTATCGGAAGACTTTGTACTCAAACAGATACATGGAAGCTTTTATGGGCTAGCCTCGTGATTTTTCCCTCTTTCAAGGTTTTCCACGTTAAAATTCGAGTGTCTCTTTTTCTTTAATTAGTGTGCTTTGGACTTCACAACAATAAGGCGAACTTTCACTCTACCGCGACTGGTTTTCTAGCACGCAACAACATTTATCAATATACATTTAACGCCACTATGAATTTAGTTACTTATAAAGTCATATCATTTTATAATGTAGTTTGCAGTTATCTTTTACTATAAATTTTAATTGCTGTCTCTAATGTATTAATTTGTTTCAAAGAGAGAGATTTTTCTTAATAAAACTTAATTTAATATTTTTTTTAATCTTAGGGTTTAGAGTGTAAATGAGTCAAGCTGGCTCGCGAGCTAACTTGAGCTCAACTTATTAACAAGCTCGCAAGCCATACTTATCGAGTCACGAGCTTATAATCAAGCTCGAAAAATTTTCAAACTCAATTTCAAGCCTAATTTGACTCAACTCGATAGCTTATCGAGCCAGCTCATTTTCATAATGGCAAACTACATTATATTACGTATCATATATCAATTGAGAACTTATCGAGCTTTTTAAATGAGCTCAAGCATTCTAGTCGAGCTCTAACTTGATTTTCTTTAAATCGAGTAGAGCTCGTGCTTGGTACTTTAGCACGAGTCGAGCTCGAGCTCAATAGTGATTACATAAACTTAGCTCTATTAAATCAAAACTTGACTTTACTCATTTACACCCCTTGACATGAAACAATAAGCACCCTTCTTAAAGTTCTTCGAAGAAAAATCAAAATAGATATAAATTTACTTAGACCAAATTGGGGACTAAACAAGTTTAGGAAGATATATTTTTCGAATTATTTTCACCCTAAACCCATCAAAAATTTGATCTAAAAATAATGATATTTTCTAGAGATCATCTCTTATACATTCACTTGATCTATAGTTTGCAAGACCTTTATAACTCTTATCTATTATTTGTGCAAGCCATTTCTACTCGTAAAACTTTTTTTTCACTTTTTATATATTTTTTAAAACAAAACCTTATGTCCTCTGCCCATTTTATTTATTATCAAATAGTTTGTCTTAAAAATCATTCATAGCTAGGATGATCAAAATCTCTCTATATTGGCTTGATTTCTGGCATGCAACAAGTCTTATTAGGGTTCATCTTAAGCTCGTAGCTTCAACTTCATTAGAACACCTTAATGTAATTGGAACCTCCTAAATCAACGATGGTGACTCTCTTGAAGCAATGACAATTGGACAGTGATGGTGTTGGCTTAAAAGTGCAGAAGCTCTGATGACAATCAATAGACCTTAAAGGAAATGATTAACAATTATGGGGATGTGGTCTTACGAAAATGCAATAATAATACTAGCAACAATAATATTAGGATGGCGACCAAAACATATCTGAGAAGGTGCATCAATGGATGTGGGGACAAAACCCTTGAAGGGGACAAAAACCTTTAAACTACTAATGTTATATTTTTTAAGGGCTATTTGTTTGCAAGTATTCTTAGTGTATTATAAATAAAATGTATAATGTTCGAAAGTTTGTGTTTGACCAAAAGAAAAAATGCGATGTAAAATTTGAAGTATTTGAAATTACATCACCTAATTTGAGCAAATTTAAAATATATTATTTGTGTGAAGCACGACAACTCTCCAACCAGTTGCTTTCGTGCCCATCACTGATCACTCGCCAGCCTACCATCATTATTATTTTTGACCATCACTACAATTAAATAAAAATTAAACTTCTAAATTTTTATAAATTATCAAATATTTAAAAAAACATTATAACAATATAAGAGAAGATTGACACACATTTCTTATGTATTCACATATCTAATATTTAAAGTTTAATGTTCTTATAAATAATATTTTTTAAGCATGAAAATATATAATTTATTTAAAAAAAATTAATGATAACATATTTTTGATGTGATATAAAAGATTTAAGTGTTAGGTATGCAAATACATAAGAATGATATGATATATTTGTAAAAATTTTTATATAATTTTATTTTATATTATATTATATTCAATAGTTATAAACAACTCCTTAATATTGCACTTAAATAGTGTATTAATGTATTTGATAATTTATCACCACCACCTACGAACAGAAAGAAACTGTTGACCGAAAATCAAAGAGCTAAGAAAAGCAAACTTTCTTCGTTTAGGTACGCAGTCATACTCATGAAAATTAAATTGTCCACCAAGTTTAGGTAACGTAACTCATTGTCAATATAATTTAAGTCATGTGCTGTAACTTCTCCTATATTGAACACAATTATTATTATTATTTATTTCGTCACATTTTTCTTCAAATTCTGATTCCACCATATTATATATATATATATATATATATATATATATATATATATATATATATATATATATATATATATATATATATATATATATAGAGAGAGAGAGAGAGAGAGAGAGAATTTTAAATTGAATATGGGAGAGCAATCACATATTTCCATGACTTTCGGAGTCTTTTCATAAGTCAATGGAACTCTCATTTTTTTAGGGGCGCACATTTAAATCGCTTTTGTTAGGGAAGGGGAAATTTAATTTATAGCATTTAAATGTTATATAGTTATAAAAAGAATAATAAATGCATCTATTTATAATAATACTATTTAAATCTAAAAGTATAATAAAATTATTAATTTTTTCTCAATAATTTATTAAAGTTTTAATAATTTTGTTAAATCACAAGTTAATTTGCTGTTTATTTTAAATATATTGATATTAATTCTGTAATTAAGTTAAATTTTAATTGTTCATATGTAAATCCCACATTTCATAGAAATGCTAATTATGTCAAAATGGCTTGTAAAGATGGCAACCAATCCAACATGATATATAAATCTTTTTTAATTGAACAATACTTCCTACACTCCAAAAAGTAACATATTTTTAACACAATATATGTGGCTTTTCAAACACAAAAGAGATATAATATGTGAGGAGATGAAAGATCAACTTCACTCTTTTTTATGGGGCATAATATATATATATATATATATATGTATGTATGTGTGTATAAATATCAAAATTTAGATATTAGATATGTAAATAAATAAAAATTTAATGATATGTGTGTATATCTTTCTTTTATTTAGTATAACTTTGAAGATGTGCTAATTTATATGATTGTAAGAAATAATTCTCATTTAATCTTTATTGATACTTAGCCTTTTTTTTTCCTTTTTTACTTTTTAAATATATCTATTATTTGTGCATTTGGGACAGCTTTTTGGCTGTTTTGCTTTTTCAAAAAGTAGTCAGAAAGTAAAGCAGTTTCGTTTGACTATCAACTTTTTAGCTACTTTTTCAGAAAATTTTTATGATGAAAATTTTGTTTTGAAAATCATAACTGTTTCAGTGCAATGATTATCAGAAAGATATTTTTTGAATTTTTTTTTAAAGAAATTATTTATATAATACACAACAGTTTTTTTCAAAAAATTATTTTATCTACAGCAGCTTTACAACTAGTTTTTTCAAAAAGTACCCAAATGACTCTTGGTTATTGAGAGTTTTGCTTTTAACCACTAATTTTGCAATATATTGTATATGTGAGTTTGTAATTAAATTCATTTAATATATAATCTCTAAATAAATCTATATTATTTTTTTCAATTTTCTTGAGCTAAACCAAGATATATGTACGTTATACATTTCTTTTATATCTATTATCCATGTAATATAAGCAGTCATAGAAATAAATACGTAAAAATTAATTCATAAAATTTCAATAATTTGTATAATTTCTAAAAATTTTAAAATTCTATTGAAAAGTAAAACATTACTTTGACTTCGAGTCTATTGCCAGTGGTGAAGTCAAATAAACTTCAGAGAAAACACTTATTTCTTATTAGATAAGATTAAAGGTGGGTCCCTCATATATTTTAATCAATCAGTGTACGGACTCTTTGAACTTTCCATTTCGTTTTGCATTCGAAGTCTCAATTATTATTTGGTCAGACTTTCAACTTTTTGCATTTCAAGAAAAGAAAATTTTTTCCCAAAAAAAAAAGAAAAGAAAATTTAAATGTTATAGGCTATATTAAATTTGGAAAATTTAGGTAAATATCACACAAAATTTATATATTTAATATTTAAAACTAAATATTTATTTATTTAGAATTTTTATCTGTTTAAAATATATATTTAATTTTAAAAAATAAATGATGATAATATTTTTGATGTAATATTAAAAATTAATATTATATATATATATATATATATATATTAAAATTTAAATATTTGATATTTAAATATAAAAAAATTATGTGATATATATGTTAATCTTCCATTAATTTTTTTTCTTACAAATCTAACAATTGATAAATGTATATATATTATATAAATGAAGGGAGAGAATTAAGTTCCTGTCAGATTACCCACCGTCTCTTAGCTCAGTTGGTGGGCGTGCCCGGCCGGGAACCCGGTCGTTGAATCTGCCTTTATCTGGAAAAGGGAAATTAAGTGGACGTGTGGGTGATGAATGTGGCTCGGTTTCATGGGATTAGTCCAGTCCTCATCCAGATGGGTGGGGTGCTGGGTGGATACCCATTCCAAAAAAAAAAAAAGTTCCTGTCAGATTGATTGAAAATTTTCAAATTTTTTATTAATTGGAATTTAATCCTATAGATCTAAAATAAAATTCAACGGCATCAATTTTGAAAAAAAAAAACAGAATATTATGATTATTTTTAATTAATATGAATATTAAATTTTTTTTAAGCGGTCATTGAAGATCACTTTTATTTATTTAATTTAATTTAATTTATATTTTAATTGAAAATAAAATATTTTTGATAAAATAGTTACTTTTTAAAAGCATTCATAACATTAACAAAATTCTTTTGAGTGTTTGGAAAAAGTAATCTGATTTATTTTAAAATAAAAACTAAAAAAATAAAAAATAACTTAAAATAATTATAGTTTTTAAAATAACATAAAATTGATTTAATGAATTTTTGTGATTTTTTAAAATAAAATCCCTTGAATTTATTTCAAATATAAGGTAAGCACACGCAAAATTCAGTCAAATTCAATAAATAAAATTAACAAGATTGTACATCTTAGATTGTTCATTAACGAATATTATAAACTTACTGGTAAATGACTAAATAATGAATTTTTGCCCATTCCCAATTTTAAAGGTTGAGATAAAAATCAAGGGTTATTTTCGCTCAACACTTCAATACTACATAATGTATACTTAATTGACTTCTATCCCTTTTGATCCTTTAGGATTTGTTTGAGATCAATTTTATTTTATATATTTTTTATTTTACTATGTTGTGTTCAAAATAATATTTATTTGATGTGTTTTTACGTGTTTATTATTTTCATTTTCAAAAAAGTAAATCACATTATTTAAAAACTACTCAAAAACTTTTGAGTATTATAAATATTTTTAAAAATAATTATCATCATTAAATATATTTTACTTTAAATCAAAACATAAATAAATATAATTAAAATAAAAAATAAATGATTAATTTTTGAATTTTCATTAGGTGATGAAATCCAAGGGCTTTTGAGATATGATTATAAATTGGGATAATCACTATTGAACTGTCATAAGTGCCCTATAAATGTGAATATCGCCCAATTCTCCTGTCTTCGACCCATCACTTTCAAGAGGTGTGACTAAAATTTACCATGTGATCATAGAGTATCATCGATCATCACTAATAACGCCTTTGACATCACCATCATTATTGAAGATAAGTGTTTTCACATCTTTGGACACTCTTTTCATTACTACTTTCATATCATTTACGAATTTTTTATCTTTAAAAGGTTCATACTAAACTTAAATTTCTTATCATTTTTTCTCTTAATATTCTATTTATTTTATTTAGATTATATATATTATTTATAATTATTAAAATATAAAATTTATAATATAATATCCAATGTATATATTAATTATGTATGTCGTATTCATTAAATAGTATCATGTGTCATAGATTACTTTAAAAATCAATATGAAATAAAATTGAATATTAGTTGATGGTCGATGCATTAAAAATCATACTGAGAAACAAATATTAGCTAATATTGATAATGATATAAACATTCAAAATTATCAAAATATGATGATAAGATATTATAAATTGTAACTTTTTATCATTATAAAGTGTATCTTTCTTATTTGCATTTTGTGGGTTACCTATTCGTTATTATTCATATAAATAATTTTCTTACATTAAAATATAATATTAACTTGAAATTTTGGCGTTCTCCCAATCAACACTTTGAACAAATTTGATAAATATAAATAAGTCATCGGATTATCTCAAGGTATAATATGAACTTTCATTTCTATAGTGATTACTAACTTCAAATAATTATACAGTTCTATTGTTAAAACAAATGTTACTGAATAATATATAGGGATTCATTGTATTTGACATTTAGATAGCAAGTATCGGCACGTAACAGAAGAGCAGTTTTCAACGTTGTTTGAAAAATATCGTCCTATAGTTTGTTGTTTTCATCATCCGACCAATATAAAAAAATTAATAACTTTACGAGATAAAATCACATAATATATAATTATGTAACAAAAATAATTCTATTTGAATATAAAATGTTTCATGACAAATTTTAACTCTAGGGGATGTTTGGGATAAATTTTATTTTGTGTTTTTTATTTTTGTGATATTTTTAAAAAAAATATATTTATTTAATATATTTTTTAAGTGTTTTTATTTTTTTGTTTTCAAAAATAAATAATATTATTTTTAAAAACACTCAAAACTCCTTTGAGTATTTTTAAAAAATTATTATTATCATTAAATATACAATTGATTTTAGCAACCTTAATACCCTAAACAAAAATAGAGAATTTTGTTTTTATCATCGTATTAGTAAATTTTAAGTTAGAAAAGCTTTAAAGAAAATAGAATGTAGAAAAATAGTTGGACTTGATGATAGTCCAATAGAAGTGTGAAAATGTTTAGGAGATCAATAAATTTTTTAGCTTATAAATTTTTTCAATGTTATTTTAATGACTAAAAAGATGTAAGATGAGTGAAGAAAGAGTTTATTGGCTCATATATATATAAAAAAGGTGATGTACAAGAGTATTAAAATTATAGAGGAATTAAGTTGATGTGGCATACATTAAAATTATGGGAGAGAGAGACTAATTGAGCATAAGTTACGATGTGATACAAAAGTTTCTCAAAATCAGGTTGGTTTAGAGGTTTGATGGATGATATGTATTTGTTTAGAGGTTTGATGGAGAAATATAGTGAAAGTAAAGAGGATATACATATGATATTTGTTGATTTAGAGAAAGCTTATGATAAAGTTCTAAGAGAAGTCCTTTAGATAGTTATAGAAAAGAAAAGAGTTAATATTAATTATATTCAAGTCATTAAGGATATGTATACTAGAGCTATTGTTTGTGTCCAAATACGAGGATTGAAAAAATATTTTTCTATTTCAGTTGTATTATATCAAGGATCGGCTTTAAGTACTTATCTTTTTTCCTTTAGTTATGTATGTTCTTACTAGGCATTTACAAGAAGATGTACCTTGGTGTATGCATTTTGCTGATGTCATTCTTCTTGCTGAAAAGACTAGAGAGGGAGTCCAAGAGAAACTTGAATTATAGAGGTCAACCTTAGAGTCTAAAGGTTTTCATTTAAGTAGATCTAAAATTGAATATATGGAGTGTAATTTTAGTTGTAAAAGTTATAGTGGTAATGTTGTGATATTAGGTGAACAAGTCATTAAAAAGAGTGAGCGATTCATCAAGGCTCTATTGTTTAAAATGATTGTGAAATAGATGGAGATGTTATTAGTAGAATTCAAGTTGGATGGTTGAAGTGGAGGAATGCATCTGGCCTACTGTGTGATAGAAAAGTATTACTTAAACTTAAGAGAAAATTTTATAAGATGGTGGTAAGACTTGCAATGATTTATGGTGCAGAATGTTGGCTAGTAAAAGAGAAATATAAAACTAAGTTAAGTGTTGTAGAGATGAGTGATTTTACTCTTAGAGATAAAATGCAAAATGAATATCTTTGAGAAAATATTGGAGTAGCTCCAGTGGCAGATAAGATTAGAGAGCGTCGCCTTGGATAGTTTGGCCACATAAAATGTTACCGTCCAATAACCCAGTTAGGAGAGTAGATGTACTAGATTTGTCTAAAATTAATAAAGATAGAGGTAGACCTAGAAAGACTTGGTTAAGATGTATAATAAATGACCTTAGCTTATTAGAATCAAATGTGACTTTGACACATAATAGGATATAATGGAGAAGAAGGATTCATATAGCCCACCCACATAGTGGGATTAAGATATATTATCATTATTGTTGTTGTATCAAACATATTTTACTTTAAAATAAAATATATAAATAAAATAAAATAAAAATGTGAATAAATAAATATATAATAACAATAATCCCAGGTAGCCCCTAATGTTTCTGAATGTAAATATTAGGATATACCCTAGTCCATTAGGCAATTCATTTGTACAGCACATTGAACGCTGCCCACCAGCCACTTCTATATTAAAGTAGTAGCATTGTAGTCAACCCATTAGCCACTCGTTGGTTAAAAAGTAATGCCAAGTGCAAGGACCTCCGCAGAGGTTCTAATAAATACAGTAGCATGTTACATTAATTTTTATTATTTGAATATATTTGTTGTTCTATATTTTATTATTAGAAGATTTATATACATTTCATATCATTCATATAAATTTATTTCTAATACCTAAATTTTAATATAATATTTTTTATGTATGAATAAGTATGAAAAGTGTAGAAAGATTTACATGTATATAACACAAGTTTTATGTATTTACATATCTAACACTTAAAAGCTGATATTTATATTTCAAACACTATATGTATGTATCTATACATGGAAAGATGTATTCATTTCTAGAAAGATGATAATATTGGTGTATTTTATGTATTATTGATGTAGGATGGTAGTGATTTTTATGACATGAAGTTGATTACACCAATAATTCTTAAATCCTCATAAAATAATAATGATAAATACACAGTACTATTGAGCACATTCACATTTGAAGTTGAAAATATTTCGACCAAAATTATATTAACCATAATAGAAATCTGATTCTTATAAGTGCAAATAAATAATTGACAATCTATGAATGATCTAACTTATAATAGATTTAAAATAACTAATAGTGAAGTGTGGATAAGTTGAAGTCGACTTATACAAACAATCCACATTGTGGAGATCACGTTCCTTTCTTAGAAGTCCTTCTCTAAAGGTTGTGAGCTCACACACTCAAGTAGTCTGTCACTCGAGAGAAAAGCACACAAAAGAAGAGTAAAAAAAATTTAAGAAGATAATTTTATTCCAAAGCTAAGTGTCAAGCATTACAAGAGCCTCCTTATTTATAGGATTGAGAGGGAGAGTTAAAAATACTCAAACATAACTCTAAACTCAAACCTACCACCAACATAATCACACCTACCGCCACGTACTATCAAAAATACCACTCCTTCCATACTTACCACAAATATCATATCAACTATTATGAAATCACTACATGGTCATGCCATAAGAATAGCCCAATACATATAAGCCCAAAATATGATACAAAATATAAAAGCCTAATAATACATAACTTAAACTATAATATAAAAGCCCAATACATATATTTAAGTTTTATGATGATGATGTCAACGATGGTACACTCCTCAGCTTTGAAAGATTCTCCTCTAGAGAATGAAAATCCATGTACTCTTATAATAATTGTGGGCCCAACTGATGTAACTCGTCAAATGTAAGCCATGAATCTTTAAGTGGAGAAAGACCATTCCAACAAACTAGAAACCTTTGAGTGCCTCCATTAGATGTGGTGGTAATATGGACTTCTTAAATTTCAACTAAGCGATGTGATCTTAAGTGACGAGATGGTAGAGGAACTAACTATGAAGTATTAACCTACATGTTAGTACTATTTATAGAGGGAATAATGTTATCCGTGGCCTGCCCATGATACAACGTTAAATCTGATATATTTAATATTAGAGAAATTACAATATTCATTAAAAGATTTATTTCATGCATTATTATTTATCTTTCTTGCAACTTTACAAGTACCAGATCTCTTGAGAATTAATTTCTTAAGAGTTTTAGTTGGAAATCTCTCAATTCTAACTTTCGTAATAATCAAATCTCTCTCATTAAATTTTACATATCATTTATGTGCATCAACATTAGCTTTATATTTATCATAACTTAAATTAAGTTTTTTTGTTGAATTTATGATATAAATCTATTGACCTCATTTTTAGTGAGGTTGACAACCCTCCTCTTAGACCTAAGACTTGATCTAGACACTAAGGTTATGTTAACCTCAAGTGAGGTTGACAATCACCCAAATCTTAGTAATTAGGATCTCCAACCTAGATCGAGAGCTTCCTAATTAGACACTTAGAATACTGTGATTAGTAACTAAATGCACAACCTAAATTAAAGCAGAATGAAAAAAAGAATAAATATGGAATTAAAACTAGAATAAAAAGCTAACACATTAAGAAGAAAACCTAAGGTAGTTTAGTAGGCTTGACCTAACCCAACTGGATTTGATGAAACTAAAATAAAACTTAAATCTAATAGAAAATAATATAAGTATAAATCAAACATATTTGAAATTAAATTTATATTCAACTAAACCTGGATTGAGGTAATTGGGTTTGGTTAACTCAATTAACCCATTTATGCTAAGAATCATATAAATCTAAGAAAATCATATAAAATAAAAATTAAATTAACTCAAGCCAAACCAAAAGCATAGAATCAATGCATAAATATAAATGAACAAAAAAAAAATCTAGATGAGGTCCAAAGTGATCGATCAGGTCATTTGACTTAGAGTTGAACCATGTGGGCCCCACCAAGTCAAAAGTCAAACTAATCAAAATTTGACCAATTTAAGTCATCATAAATGCTCAAATTATCGAATTATTATAATAGAATACAAAACTAAATAAATTTGAATCTAATGGTGACTAAAATAGCCTAATCGGGTCACCTAATTTAAGTGAACCTGAATGGACCCTATTGAACTTAAGCTCAAAATAAATTAAAATTAATTTAAGTTAAATATTCCAAAACACTTTCAAATCATATTTGAATATAATTTGACTGTTTCTTAAATTTGATTTGACTGAATTGCAAATTTGACCTGATTTGGCCCATTAACCTTAATTTGGGTTGAAATGGGCCTAAATCAAAATTAAATTTAAATTAATTAAAATTAATTAATATAAATCATATTAAATGCTAAATAAAATATAATAAAATTTTAAACCCACTTTAATTTGGGTTATATTGATCGTTGGATTCAATCGAACTTGCTTTGACTCATTAGAGTCAATTTGGGTTGAAATGGGTTCAAATAAAAAATTAACACCAGATTAATTGAATTATATTGCTCTAAATCATTTAAATATCAAATCAAACATAATTATAACTCAAATTAAGCTCAATTAAGCTAAATCAATGCATTAAACCTAACTTGACTCATTTGGGCCAAATGAGTAAAAAAAAAGGTTCAAACCAACTCAGCCCAACTTAAGTGGACTCAAACAACACCCAAAATTTGTCACATGGAAGCTAACACTTCGGCCCATGTCAAGTAGCGCTTCAACTCAATAATGGAGGCCATGGGGGAGAGAGGAGAATCAATGGCAAGATGTCAAAATCCAAGATCCACTTCAACACAAGCCATATCTCTACTTGGCTAACATTAAGCATGTTCTACAGTAGTTGTGGTGTTTATTTTTGATATGTATATGGGGGACACCACACAAATCTGAGGGTATACTTATTGAAGTTATCTGGTATGACATTGAGGTATGATGTACTATCTCAAAAGATAGAGGCATCACCGTTCAATAGACCTAATCACCTAATAAGAACTCTTAAGGTATGATGAATCTTTGAATATATCAGAGATTTTTTTTACTTTATATGGATGAATAAAATAGGGTTTATTTAGACCGGATTCTAAAGTTCCCTATGGGGGAAAGCCCTTATAGTTAATTACATCCTAAGGAAGGTGAGTTTCTTAGGAATACTCTCGATTAAAGTAGACAATTATTATCTCCAAAGATTTTGACGATAAGACTATCAATAAATTGGCTATGTTAGAAAATCAAATGGAATAGATCAAAAAGGAGAGACTTATTATTGAAGCCAAAAGGAGATGAGTAGGGAATGCTCATAATACTAGGAAACCTAGTGAGCATTCAAATCTATCATATGGTTGGGCTTTATATGTTTGAAATTGAGGAGGATTATTTATTTGAGTTGAATTTTATTAGATTGTTAGGACTTATAATCTTATAATATAAGATTATGAAAATGCCTAAGAGGTGAGGATTTATGCTTATAGCTTAAAGAAAATAGCCACCTCAGATCCTAAATTTAGGGAGCTTTGGCATAAGCTAAAGTATAACCTAAATCTAAGAAAAAATGGGTATATGATTTACCTCTATAAGAGAGAGTAAACCACCTGACTATTGGACTTATAACCGCCTAGAGTGGTAGCTAGCTAACTCCTCCTATGCTTTAAAATCATGTAGGAAAATCATATGATTTTGCAAGATGGTTAGGTTGTTATTATTTAGAAAGAAACTAAGGTCCTTAAACCCACTCTCTAAGAGACTAGAGCATGAGTGGTATGAGAAATGACTTAGTCTAATGCAAATCTTTTCAATTTTTATTTAATTTTGACTCTTCATTTTGACAAAAGCCATAGGATTTTTAGATGTCTAAATGCATGTTGAAATGAGGTTTTTAGCTAAATCAGAGAGAAAGAGGTATTTTTCATCACATATGAGACCCTCAAAGGTCATGTCTTCCCCTATCATGTAAGGATGGAAATCCTCTCTTAGCAAGAGTGAAGCGATATGGATGCATAATATTAAGCATATAACAATCAGCTAAAGCATTACTAAATCTTTTAATTATCTTGATTTAATGTCTAGGCTTTATGTGAGATTATGAGTTATTTTAAAACTTTAATTATGAGTTATAGTTGGGGAAGAAAGTTTATTTTTCCCTAAGAGCCTAATCGGATCCATGCCACACATTAAATCACCATTCATAAAGAAATTAGAAAAAGGTATGCCATTTCTATAGCGCAATTGTAAACAAAACATCAGATGATTTTATAAATCTAATGCAAAAGAATAATAGTGCGTGCCTGAAAAGAGAAATTGGTAGCCGAGCTCTACCCTTATACAACTTGATAAATGAAATAATAATTATAATTTATAAATAAGTGCTATGGGTGTCTTCAAATCTTCATTCCTTATATCTCCTTCATTTCTTCATTTGGATGTGCTCACTTCAAAGACATCACAGGGCTTCCCAGGACAAAGCCTTCTAGCCACTGTCATCCTAATTACCCATAGTACTAATCCTAATTCCTAATGCAAAATTATATTAAAAATAGGCTAAGCAAATCTAACTACACATGCAAAATAAGTGTTAGCTAAACACACCATATAACCCAAGCAATTATAGGTATAATTAAGACCCTCTACATGGGTAATCAAGCCCACATGTCCTAATTTAGATTATGCTTAGGGGGATTAAGCAACCTATAAGAAAAACATTTATATTTATTTTTAAAATGGCCCCTTAAGCATAATTCCCTGCAAAAAATATGATTAGGCTAATAACGACCTACCATCCAGTCTACGAAGAATACACCATAACATTTAGTCTAAAATAATACCTCACAAAACAAAAACATACATCACACCATGCATCACCTTAACATAAAGCTAGAAGTTGAGACTTAATCTAATGTGTGTGTATTAAGGCTTGTGTGGTATGCCTTAACTAGGCTTTGTTATAATTTTCTAAGTATGAAAGGGTGTTTAATCATAAGAGGTTGATTTCACTTTAAGTGATTTAGTTGATTTAGGAATTTTTACTTAATGTGTGTGTGTGTGTTTTTTTTTATTTTACTTGACTTACACTTAACAACTAAGTATTATAAAGAGAAAGAAAGAGAGGATTACTCTCTTTTATCCCTACCATAAGTTACTTCTAAAACATATTAATTAAGTGAATTCTCTTTAGTGAATAGTTAATTATATGTTTTAATTAATCCTAGGTTTAGGATCACTTTAAATAATATCATTCAATAATAAAGGCATCTTAAGATTAACTAGAATTAATTACTATCACATGACACATTATGGTGTTTATTTTTTGATTTCATTGTGTGTGTATATGTGAGGAGACACCATATAGATCTGAGGATGTACTTATTGAGGTGACCGGGTACAAAATTGAAGAATAGTATACTATCTTGAAAGATAGAAGTCACTACCCCATAATGGACCTAATCACCTAATAAAGACCCCTAAAGCATGATGGGTCTTTGAATATACCAGAGATTTTCCCCTTATTTTACATGGAAAGGTAAAGCTGAGTTTATTTAAATCGAGTTCGTTAAGTTCCCTATGGAGGCAAGCGTCCATAATTAATTACATCTTAATAGAAGTGAATCGCTTAAGAATACTCTCTATTAAAGTAGACTATTGTTGTCTCCAAAGAATTCAAAGATAGGACTATAAAAGGATTGCTTGTATTTTGAAAAATCAAGTGAGATGAATCAAAAGGAAGAGAGTTTATTTAGAAGCTAAAGGAGATAAGTAGGGAGTGCTCTTAATATTAGAAAACTTATTGATCACTCCAATCTATCATACGGTTGGGCTTTATGTATTTGAAATTGAGGAGATTTATTTATTTGAGTTGAAATTTTATTAGAAATCTAGGACTTATAATTCTGCAATACCAGATTATAAAAATACTTAAGAGGTGAGGATTTATGCTTGTAGCCCTCAAAGAAAACAACAACCTCAGATCCTAAATCTAGGGAGCTTTGGTGAGGGCCAAAGCACGACCTAAATCTAAGATGAAAATGAGTATATGGTTTACCTCTGTAAGAGAGAGTAAACCATCCGTATGTTGGATTTATAACAACTTGGAGTGGCAGCCAGCTAGCTCCTCCTATGCTTGAAATCTATGTAGGTAAGTCATATGCTTTTGCAAGATGGCTAGGTTGTTATTATTTAAAAAATAGACTAAGTTCTTAAACCCACTTCCTAAGATACTAGAATATGAGGGGTATGAATAATGACTTAAATCTAGTGCAAATTTTTATCAATTTTTATTTAATTTGAGACTCTTTATTTTGACACATGCTATGAGATTTTGTATGCCTAAATGCATGAGAAGTTGATTATGGGCCAAATCAAAAGGGAAAGAGGTGTTCTTCTATCATAAGTTCTTAAAGGTTAAGCCGATTCGATCTGGCAAAGATGGAAGCCCTCTCTTAACAAGAGTGAAATAAGATGGTTATGCATGATATTAGACATATAACATCTAGCTAAGGGATTGCTAAATATTTTATTATCATGATTTAATACCTAGGATTTTATGTGAGATTATATGTTATTTTAAAAGTTTAGTTATGAGTTTTTAAAATTTATTTTTATCCTAAGAGCTTAATCGCATCCAGGCCATACAACAATCATCAATCATAAACAAACTATGAAAAGGCATGTTTTTTCTAATGCACAAGCTAAACAAAACATCAAACACTTTTTATAAAGCTATCACAAAAGAATAAAAGGATCATTGTGCCATACAACCCAAAAGAAATGTGACGACTACCCTTATATAACCTAAATTACAAAAAAATAATTAAAATTACAAATGATGAATCTTATGGGGGTCTTCATTCTTCATTCTTCATTTCTTCATCTTCACTTGATTTGCTCCATTTCTTTCATCCTTTTAACTTGATTTAGATGTGGTTACTCCAAAGACATCACATGGTACATAAGACTTGGTCTTATAACCAATACTCATCCTAATCCCCCATAACATTCATCCTAATTCTAATGCAAAATTACATTAAAAGAAGGAAAATAGATCTAACTATACCTACAAAAAAAATATTAGCTAAACACGCCATACAATCCAAACAGTTATATGAATAATTTAGACTTAGCACCCCACACATGGGTAACAAAGCCCACCTATCCTAACTTGGGTTATGCTTATGGGGTAAGCAACCTACACAACAAGAATCATTTATATTTTTATTACAGTTGCCCCTTAAGCACCCTAGAAAAAACATGATTAATATATCGGCTGACATCATTATGCACCATCCTAACATCCAGTCTAAAATAATACATCACAAAACTAAACATACATCAAACCATGCATCGCCATAACATAAAGCTAGAAATGGTGACTTAGTCTAATGTGTGTGAATTAAAGCTTGTGTGGCATGTCCTAACTAGGCTTTAGTGTTATAATTTGCTAAGTGTGAGGGATTTAATTTATAAAGGGGTTGATTTTTATTTAAGTGATTTAATTGATTTGAATCTTTTACTTAGTGTCTCTTTAGTTTCATATGGCCTACACTTAACAACTAAGAGTTATAAAGAGAAGAAAGTAAGGGAATCTCTCTTCCATCCCTACCTTAAGTCACTTCTAAAGCAAGTTAATTAGTGAATTTCTTTCAGTTAATGGATTATTATTATTTTGATTAGTCCTAAGTTTAGTCTTAGTTTAAATAAACTTATTCAACAAGAAAGACATCTTATGATCAATTGGGATGAATTAATATCACAAACACATATTCATTCATTTCTTTCCCTCATATAAATCATGCATATGAACAAACCCTAAGCATATCTATACATGCAATTTAGATTTCTAGCATACTTGAATGATAAATGCAAGGAAGTGTATTTAGAGTTTAAATATTTTATTTGATTGAATTATGATTGCATGCCTTTTTAATAGAAAAGAAGGATTTTTCATCCATTAGCTAAATATACATTCACATGTATAAAAGTTTTAAGTATGGCGCCATTATTTTCTACACCAGGGGCGTAAGGTACAAGACCTACGTAGGGCTACTTAAAGCCTCACAGCCTCGGGATGTTCAGACTAATATACCACTTTCCTTAGATACATATAAATGTATAAGCAACCATAAGGATAAGAAAATACATGCAAAAATTGTATTTAATTCATTTGATTCATGTTTCCTATTCATTGGTCATATCACACATGCACATGTATAATTATTTTAAGTGAGTACGAAGCCATTATTTTCTACACCATTGGCATAAGGTACAAGACCTACTTAGGGCTACTTAAAGCCTCGCAGCCTCGAGATGTCCAGACTAATATACCACTTTTCTGAAATACAAGTAAATGTGCAAAAAGAAACCATAAGAATAAGAAAATCCATGCAAAAATTGTATTTGATTCATTTGATTCATTCTTCATATTCATTGGTCATATCACACATGCGCATGTATAAGAGTTTTAAGTGAGTACAATGTCATTATTTTCTACACCAAGGGTGTAAGGTATAGTACATACTTAGGGCCACTTAAAGCCTTGCAGCCCCGGGATGTCTAGACTAATATACCACTTTTCTCAAATATAAATAAATATGCAAAAATAAACCATAAGAACAAGAAATTATACAAAGAATCATATTGATTTGATTACATGATTTACATATGTGATATGAAGTTCTTCCTAAGTCCTAACATGGAGATACATAGGAATGGATTTAGACAAATGTTATGTTCTTTTTCAAATGAACTATACATTTGTGAATCCTATGTGAATCCATGCGAGATAAGGAAAGAGAACTTCATATTACATGTTCTATATTATCAACACATGTAAACTTATAGTATTTATAATTAGCATTACTCCACATGTTATAGTTGATTCATACATTTTGAAAAATAACTTTTAATTTAGTAGTGATAATAGCCACACATATTTAACTTAAATCAACATATGCAATTTGACATAAAAGAAATCATTTCATTTTTTATTAATTTTAAAAGAAATGAATGCATGATTACATATGACAAGCAACATTTACATGATAGGGAAAGCAGTAAATGAACATAAGCATACAATTTCATTCCTTTCAATTAATTCTTAAGGACAATCATACTAAATAAGGATACTTAAAACAAGCCAAAATTATTTAAGGCTATTTCATCTTTATGTTTAATTTGAGTAAGGTAATATGAGAGAGGTTTGCTTGTTCTAATCTCATTCACCATGTGTGAGTTAATTTTGGTTCAATGAAGAAGTAATTAAGTTGATTTTATGCTTTAGTTAGGTTAAGGTATGAATAAAATGAATTAATTAAACCTTACCTATATCACCTTAAGTTAATTGATTAAACAACTATGAGCTAATATGATATGCAACTACATGAAAATTAAATTTGCAATGCTCCTAAGAAATAAAAGGGGCCTAATGCAATTAGCTCATAAATGGTTAATTATTTAAGTTAAGGAGCTCACATAATTACTATTATGGTTTTCTCACACATGTGAGCTAACCATAATTTCATTATTTCTAACTTTGGATTGTTGAACACCCAAAGAGCTACCCAAGATTAGAAAGAGAAATTAGGTTCAATTAGATTAATTAAGTTCATTAATTAGTTAATTAAGTCTAAATTAATTTTAACCAATCAAGGTGTGATGGGCTTAGAGAAAGAGGCAAAGAAAGGAATCCAAGTCTCAATCCCAAAATCTTCTCAATTAATTAGTCAAGGTTCAGATTATGAATTGGATTTTTGATTAATCTTGTTAATTAATTAATTCAGGGGTGTTAATTAATTAATTACTTAGGGGATTAGAGAAGATTTAAGAAAAATAATGGAAAAGGAAGTCCCAATCCATTTTCCTAGACCTCATCATCATTAATAGAGGTTAACAAGCTTAATTGATTGATTAATTTACTATACATTTTCTTAATTATCACTAATTATATTTAGGAAGTGATTAAGACTTAATCCATTGATTTTTCTAATTAAGCAACTAATACAATCTCAAAAAAATAGGGGAGGCAGAGGTCATTCCCCTAAACATTCACAAAAAGTTGGAGATCAATTAGATGATTAATTATAGAGTAATTATGTTAATTATATTTCTAATTAAATCTAAATTAAGAAAAATTTACTATTCAAAATTAATGAATGATAATTTTTCAGAATTCTACACTAAAATATCTTTAAAATGAGCCTAAGTTTATATTTTTTTTAGATTTTTCTACATTTAGTTATGAATTTAGGAAGTTTCAGGATTAAAACTAAATTAATTAACACTATTTAGAGCCTTAACCCCATCGGTCCATGTGACGGCTGACGCGGTGCGATGATGCGACGCGCTTTCTACATGGCGTGATAGGATTTGCTATTTAAGTTGTTACATCCGAGTGCTGACTCGGATGGCGGGGCACGCGACATCTCCATGACTCGTTGGGGAACTTGAGGAAGCTTGAAAATGGCTCTAGGATTCCTCTCCTTGGCTGATAGGGTTCAATCGAAGGTGAGTGTCTGAGTTTAAGTGAGAGTGAGGGGGGTATACCCCCTCATTCCTTAGATTAGACAGCCATGGCTGATTTTGCTTTCTTTGATCAAGAGTTCACCATGGGAGCTCAATTTGGGTAGGGAATCATGTGTGTTGGCTTCCCTTGAGTGGAGAATGGTGTGAGAGTGGCTGCCAAGGGAGGAGGTGCTTGTCCTTGGCAGTTTGGCAAGCTCCAATGAGAATGGGGAGGTGATTTCACCTCCCCATGGATCATGGCCAACCCAACCACTTTTGGGTCAGGTTAGCCATGGTCCAAGGTGCCTAGGTGGACCTATGATTGGGTATCAAGTGGTTAGGAGAACAAAATGACATAATGTGCATGTGTCTTATCTCATAGGATGCCCTAACCCTAAGGGCAAAATGGTCATTTGGCTATGAGTTTGATTTGGGCAGATTTGTAATGGGTCAAAAGTGGGTTAGCCTAAATTTCAAGTGATTTGGAGTTTGTTTATTTTGATTTGGCTCAATTTGACATATTTAAGTCAAATTGGGTTAGGTTGGGTCAAGTTGACCAATTGGTCAAATTGGGTCCAACCAAGGGTTGGGTCAAGTTCACATGATCAATTGGAGTGTGTTGGTGTCATTTTTTTGGTACAATTTTCTTTGGATTTGATTATGGTTCATTTGGATTCATGTAGGTCAAATAAGTTAAGTTGATGAATTTGACCAATTTGACCAAATTGGGCTAGGTTAGGTGTTGAGTCAAGTCTAATTAGCTAATTGGAAATGATTGTAGGCTTTGGTTTGATTCAATTTAAAATTAAGTTGGATTTTGGCTAATTTGATTATTTAGGTCAAATTGGGCTAAGTTGGGTCAAGTTGACCAATTGGTCAACTTGGGCTAAAATTTTGGCTTTGATCAAGTTCAATAATCAATTTGGGATGAACTTGAGCCATTGGTTGCAATCAATTTGAATCAAATCATGATTTGACCCATTTTAGCTTTTTAGGCCAATTTGGGTCAACTTGGATCAAATGGCCACAATTAAGCTAAGTTTAGCTCAAGTGAAGGTTTGGTCATGTTCAATCATTAATCATGAGTGAGTTTGAATTAAAGGTTTTAATCAATTTGGCATATGATGGATTTTGTTTCATTTGAGTTTCATTTGGGCTAAATATTGACTTGGTCAAAGGCTAGGTTTGACTTGGTTTGACCCAATTTAAGGCAATTGATCACCCTAGAGTGGTTGTTGGTCATGTTATGAGGTTTGGATGTGTTTAGTTTAATCCAATTTGGGTCAAATTAGAATTTGTCTCAAAAGAGTCTTTTAGGCCACTTTGGATCAAGTGAGCCTAAATGATTCAATTGGCTTGATCATAGCTTGATTCTAGTTTAGTTGAACTTACACATGAGCCTAGAATTGAAATATAAATCCAATTGCAATTGATTTGGAGCCAAATGGGTTTTGGTTCATATGACAATTTCAAGCTAAGAGAATTAACTTGGGTTGATTTAGGTTAGCTTAGATTTGGTTTGATAATAGTGGTTTATGTTTATATTTGGGTTAATGATTGTAGGAATGATTGAATCATGAAGGAATCCATGAGTTTTGAATTAATTTGGGTCAAGTGAGCCTAAATGATTCAATTGGCTTGATCATAGCTTGATTCTAGTTTAGTTGAACTTACACATGAGCCTAGAATTGAAATATAAATCCAATTGCAATTGATTTGGAGACAAATGGGTTTTGGTTCATATGACAATTTCAAGCTAAGAGAATTAACTTGGGTTGATTTAGGTTAGCTTAGATTTGGTTTGATAATAGTGATTTATGTTTATATTTGGGTTAATGATTGTAGGAATGATTGAATCATGAAGGAATCCATGAGTTTTGAATTAATTTGGGTATCATTTAGTCATGTTCAAGATTTTGGCTAAAAGGGCTAAGATTGGGATTTTGATTTGGTTTGGTTTATTTTGATTTTGTTTGAAGGGTTTGAACTTGGTCTTCATTTACCTTTGTGAATATAAATGAATGAATGATTGATTCATAAAGAAATCAACCAAGTTTGAGTTGGTTTGAAGGAGTTTTGACTAAGCATATGAAGGTGTTTCATATGGCTTAAGAAGAGATTTTAGAATTTGGGCTTAATCATGGGTTTCAATCATTGAATTTGGAATTAGTTCATGATTTGAAATTTTATTTGAGATTGAATTTGAGAAAATCAATTGAATTGGGCTTGATTTGAATTTGGTTATGGCTAAGTCCATAAGATAAATTCAAACGGCTAAGGAAGGGATTTGAAGTTTGAAAATGATCATGGGTTTTAATCATTGAATTTGGAATTGGTTTTGGAATTTGGATTTGGAATTTGAATTTGAATTCAAATTTGAGATTTATTTTGAAAAAATAAAGCAAGGATTAGGTTTGGGCTATAGGGTAGGCAAATCTTCCTATATTCCTAAGGCACAACCTATTCCTATGGCTAACTCTTCTAAGTCTCTAGGATTAGGTTAAGTGTTCACCTAATCAGTATAAGTGTCTTAAGACTAAGGAACTCTTAGTGTCTATGAGAGTCCTAGATCTATGATAAGGAAGTTGAGAGTTCACTCCAAAAGTGGGGTCAATAAAGGGCACCCAATAGGTGTGGTGTGATTAACAAGGCACACCACACATATTGGTGTTGATCGAGATGATCAACAACGTCCGAAGGATCGCAAAAAATAACAAAAATGTTCTACTCCTAAACTTGATATGTAGAATGAATCAAGATCTTAATGCAATGCAACTCCACTCATGCCAAGGGCATAAGGAAGGAAGAAGGGATCCACTAAGGGATCAAGAATGTGAACCCTCCACTAGTGAAGCAGGTTCAGGTTATTCACTACAGATTAGGGATTTGGATTTGAATGCAAGATATGAATTGGGTAGAGTATCCACTATATATTAGAATGTATAACCCGCTAGGGATAGATGCATGAACCTTCCACTAAGGAAGCAAGTTCAGGTTTTCCACTCAGGATAAGAATTTGATGAGATTTATTTTGAGGGTGCACTCGATGGGGAATGCAGGTTTGAATTAGATATAATTGACTCCACTGGGGAGGTTGGGATGATTGATGTCTCACTAGGGAGAAGTCGGTTGATAGTTTGTTTTAAGTTTAAATTTAGAGATGGACCCTGTGGGTTTGTGATGGACCGCACTGAGAAGGGGCAATGTTGGCCTCACTTTATCTCGGTTACCAATCCAAAGGGTAGTCCACCACGGTGGTATCCAACCTAGGGGTTGCCTTTCAGTGTGCAATGGTCAAGTCAGGAAGAAAGCGCGGGAACTCACATCCTCCTACATAATGAACCGGGTGATCGGTTGCTTATGATAAATCAACGACCAGGCGACTACTTAAATGAATGCGCTATGGAACTTATATCGTTAGTAATTAGATAATGTCATTTGATTGAATTGCATTTATTTTAATTTCATTTATTTTGATTTGATGGATCCCCTCAATGTGCGATGGATCCATTAAGAAGGGGCTAATATCAGCCTAGACCTGTCTTAGGTTTATAAATCTAAATGGATAGTCTACACGACCATTGTAAAACTAACCAAGCGGTACCTTTCGGCTGGTCAAGTTAGAAAGAAAGCGTGGGGACTCGCATCCTCCTACACAAGGAACCACTAGGGTGATCGACTACTTGCGCAACAAATCGAGCCTGACATAAGGCTAGCCATTGGTTCGTGATGGTCGTGTTGGAAAGAATGTGTAGTAGACTTACATCTTTCAAAGCAAAAATGACCACCAGGGTGACTCGTTGGTGGCACAACAAGTTGAACCCAACCTAAGGGCGACTACTGAGAGAATGCTGACCTAGGGACTTATCTCAACTCAAAGTAGTTAGACAATTCCTATAGGGAGTTTTGCTGACTCTACCCTAAAGATAGGATGCCTGCTTGGGAAAGGGGTTGTTGGGAGCTTGAATTCCTAATCCAGAAGTGAAGATATATTTTGTTTTCTTTATGTTTGTGTGGACCCTATTAGTTTGCGAGGGACCACACTGAGAAGGAGCTCATATCAGCCTAGTCCTATCTCAGATTTACTAAATAAAGGGAGAATGTGCACATCCGTTGAACAAATTTTCCAACCATAAGGGTGGCTACTAGGAAAGGGAGACTGTCTAATCCAAAAATAACCGGAGTAGCGTCTAAATGGGGTCACTAAGGACATGATCGAAATAGAGTGCCCACAGGAGAGGTGTTGCTAGGGCCGTTATCCAAACCCTATAAAAGAAAGCCTATAGGTATATGGTGGCCAACTCAAAGAGAAAGTGCAGGGACTCACATCTACGAAGAGTGGTGTATACACAGGGTGGGTCTCCATTAGCATGCGATAACCAACCAACCTAAGGAACCACTAGGGTGATCGACTACTCGCGCAACAAATCGAGCCTGACATAAGGCCATGATTGATGGTGTTGGAAAGAATGTGTAGTAGACATCTTTCAAAGCAAAAATGACCACCGGGGTGACTCGTTGGTGGCACAACAAGTTGAACCTAAGCATTCGAGAATCGACCTAGGGACTTATCTCAACTCAAAGTAGTTAGATAATTCCTATAAGGAGTTTTGCTGACTCTGCCCTAAAGATAGGATGCCTGCTTGGGAAAGGGGTTGTTGGGAGCTTGAATTCCTAATCCACAAATGAAGATATATTTTGTTTTCTTTATGTTTGTGTGGACCCTATTAGTTTGCGAGGGACCACACTGAGAAGGAGCTCATATCAGCCTAGTCCTATCTATTCTTGAACCAAGGAGAATGTGCACATCCGTTGAACAAATTTTCTAACCATAAGGGTGGCTACTTGGAAAGGAGCGTAATCCAAAAAACAACCAGTAGTGTCTAAATGGGGAGGACATGATCGAAATAGAGTGCCCACAGGAGAGGTGTTGCTAGGGGAGTTATCCAAACCCTATAAAAGAAAGCCTATAGGTATACGGTGGCCAACTCAAAGAGAAAGTGCAGGGACTCACATCTGCGAAGAGTGGTGTATCCGCAGGGTGGGTCTCCATTAGCATGCGATAACCAACCAACCTAAGGTGCCCGTTGATTTATGACAATCAGTCTAGAAAGAAGGTGTGTAGGCTTATATCTCTCTAAAGTAGAACTAATTTCTAGGATAGTCTATCTTCAACTTGACATGGGCTATCTGACTTAGGGTGACTACTAAGCGAGGAGTCCTGTGTAAGGACTAAACCCAAGCTTGAAGTAGTCAGGAGGAAAGGAGCCATTGGGGGACTTGTCCTAAACCTCAAATATACTCAACCTAGTCAATGCATGTTGGCTAGTCCAAGAAGAAAGTGTGTAGGCTTACATCCTCTTAAATGAAGTCAACATAGGGTAGCTTATTGGCTGTGCAATAAGGCCTACCAAACTGATAAGGCACTCGTTAATTTGCAATGGTCAAGTTAGGAAGAAAGCGTGGGGACTCACTTCTGCCAGACAAGTGACCACTGGGTTAACACACTAGCAAGGTAGTATGTCAACTTGACCTAGAGCAGCTAATGAGTGAGTTCCACGGGGACTTGCTCCCACATTAAAATAGCTCGTGACAAAAGATATGTGCTCAATTGTGTTTTGAAAGAGGGAATAGGATGCCGCTTGGGTTCTCTTACACCTCCCCTAAACACGTAGGAAAATGGATGAAATGGCACCGTAAGGGCAATTGTAATTCCACCAAGAAAGGATGCCGCTTGGGTTCTCTTACACCTAACTTAGTTGTACAAGTCAAAATAGGATGCCTCTTGGGTTCTATTACACCTAACCTAGTAGCACTGAAGGATCATTTGTAGTTTATGTTTGTGTTATGGAGTGATAGGATGCCGCTCGGGTTCTCTTACACCTATCTTAAAAGAACTAGAGGATTGTTTATAGTTTGTGTTTGTGTTATGGAGGGATAGGATGCCTCTTGGGTTCTCGTACACCTATTCTAAACACGTCGTGGCAGATTCGCAAGCGAAAGATATTTCTAACACATAAGAGGTGGAATTTCATATGAAAAGGAAGTTTATTGATGATTATTTTTTAACAAGATTTATGGATAATATTTCTTTAAGTATTACCTATTGATTGGAAGCATCGGGAGCTCTCCCTTACAATTTATAAGTTGATACGATCCTCTTTGGTAGGCTTTCACTATGGCAAAAGGGCCTTCCTATGTAGGTTCAAACTTGCCTCCCATCTTTCGATGGGAAATAATTGGTCTCCTTAGAACTAAAATAAGCTCTCCTACTTGAAAAACTCTAGGACAAACCAACTTGTTGTGAGCATGAATCATTTTAGATTTGTTCAACTCAAGGTTCTGGCATGCCCGGAGGCGTCTCTCCTCCAAACCTTCGAGCTCTTCCAACCGTAACTTGGCGTTATGCTCTTACATTTTTTGGAAGAGTCAATTGTGATTCTTCACCTGTTTTAGAGGAAGTCACACCATCAAAATACATCTCCCAGTGGAAAAAGCTAGTATCCCCTAAGTTCATGATTTGTTCATCGGGAAGATCATCATTAAGCAGAGAGTCAACAAGAAGTGGGTATACTGCTAATAAATCCATGAGTGCTTGTCTTTTCACCACACGGAGGGGTATGAAAGTGATGTCAAACTATGATAGAATCATGGACCATCGTTACAATCACCCAGATATCTTCGATCGTGTCATGAGATATTGCAGTGGGTTGATTCTAGAAATCAAGTTGACTTTATGAGAAAGCTTGTAATCTAGTAGCTTTTGGGATGCAAAGATTAAACCTAGGTAATGCAACTCAATGGGTGGCTAGTTTGCTTTAGCGGGAATTAGATGATGGTTGAGGTAGTAGAGCATGTTCTCTTTCCCTTCGTCATTGGCTTGGGCCAATAAAGTGCCATGGGAATCATCTAATGCAGCAGTGTCAAGTATCAAAGGCTTGCCCAAGATAGGGCCAGCTAAAATTGGTAGCATAATCAAGTACTACTTGACATCTTTAAAGGAATGTTGGCACTTGTCATCCCACTTGAACTTGGCATTCTTCTTGATAAGTACTAGAAAAGGCTAGCATCTTCCTAATAAGTTGGATATAAAGTATCTTAGATATGCCAACTACCCTTGGAATGATCTAAGTTGAGTTAAAATTTTAGGGGGTGGCATTTCTAATATTGCTTTAATCTTCTCTAGGTCAATTTTGATCCCACGGTGTCAAACAACAAACCCAAGAAACTTCTCTGAAGCTACTCCGAATATGCACTTTGAGGAATTCCTTTTGAGGTTAAATTACCTTAACCATTCAAAAACTACTCTCAAGTCAAAGAGATGGTCTTCCTTTTCTTTGCTCTTGACCACGACATAGCATTCGACTTGATGATGGATAAGTTCATTAAAGATTCGAGTCATGGCCTGCTTGTATGTGGCGCCAAAATTTTTAAGTCTGAAAGGCATGACTTTATAGCAATAGATTCTGATTGGGGTTCTAAAGGTAGTATTTTTCTTATCTTTAAGGGCCATCTTTATTTTATTGTATCCAGATGAGCCATCCATGAAGGAGAACACTGCATGAGATGAGGCAATGTCCACCATCAGTTCTAGTATGGGCAGTGGAAATTCATCTTTTGAACATGCCTTGTTTAGATCCCTAAAATCAATGCATATGCGAGTTTGGCTATTCTTCTTCTTAACTAGGGTGACACTAGCCAACCAGGTGGGGCATTTCTCCTTCTGGATGAAACCAAAATTGATCAATTTCTTGACTTCAAAAATGATATGTTGTTCAATGTCTAATCGCATGCATCCTGGAGCTTGCTTGATAGGGTTAGCATGAGGCTGTATTGCTAACTTATGGACCGTTATGTTAGGAGCCAATCTGGGAATCTCTTCATAACTCCATGCAAATCAGTCCTTAAACTCAGTAAGTAGCCTAACAAGGTCATTGGTTTCAGTTTCGTTCAACAATGTTGAGCGTGGATCTTCTTCAATCCTAAGGTTGATTTCTTTGAGTTCATCGATCGTTGACTTGATTTCATCTTCTAATTCTGGTGGTGCATTTTTTACTTGGAAATCATCTAGGTCATCTGAAGTTTCTAAGCACACCTCCTCATATGAGTTAATGTGATTTGAAAAGAACTTATCAGATTCCAAATGATTGGTGATGACTATTCAGTAATCGTTATCGTCGACTAGGCCTATCATTCCAAAGCCTAGTCCTGGTCTTGATTGAGAGCTTTTGCATTTGTTGTTCCATACCTTTTGAAGTAATATGACCTGTGCTTATACCACGTATGTGGGATTAACCCTTTATTTACTAAATTATGAACACAAGGCGAGTACCAATCAAACGATAATCTTATTAAATTTTTATATGAATCATCCTCAAGTTCTACATCAACTTCTTAACTTGAGGATGATGCTCAAGGAAAGAACCTCTAAATATTCACAATTGTGGATGATTTAGGGGCTTCCTTAACTACCAAACCCTCAACTTTTTATGAGGAAAGTGGGGTTAGAGCTAAGGTTCCCAACTAGTGCATAATAGTGTCATATAAAGAGGACTTGGATATGCTTATACTTTGCTTAGGAATTCAATCTACATCACTGTCTTTCTTGAGTGTCACATCCAACGAGATCTGCTATTGAGAAGAGTTGGCCGGTGTGCTAACCAAATAAGACTGATCCTCTGAACTACATTCTAAGTCTATATGGATAGCAGGTGTACTCTTGGTAGCTAGGACAAATCTCCAGGTGGGTGGTAGGTATGGCTGTCTGCCACACCTGGGAATGCCTATGAACTTGCCTCTTCCTCATCCTAGTGGAGGCCGGGTCATCCTATCCACATGTTTGAATGGGGTAGCGAACTACGAGTGGAATCTAATATCAGGCTCCACTTTCTCACCTGAGTCTATCTCTCGCTCCCTTTTCTTTTTCTTTTTCTTTTTTCCTTTCTTTCTTTTTCTTTTATTTCTTTTTATTTTTTTCCCACATGGGGATTTTGACTAAGTTCACGAGAATAAACTTTTTGGGTTTTGGGGGAGGTAGTAGGCCGCATCCTCATATATCCCAACCTCGTGAACTAAAAAGGTTTTGATGTCTTCTCTGGCACAATACTTGTTTCCACCTCTCATGAACTTGATGTGCTAATGTAAAGAGGATGGAATCATATTGTTCTCATATATCCATAGTCTCCAAAGAAAAGCATTGAAATATGTATTCAAGTTCACTATGTGAAACTTGGCTTCGATCTTCCAATCATCTATTTCTAGTGGCTACACTATAGAGCCTAAGGCCCTCTCGCCTTGTTCATTGAATCCTTTCAACATCATCATCTCCTTAAGGAGTTTATAGATGTCAATCCTCAAGTAGACAAGGTTTTTTAAACTCATAATTTTGATTGATGCACCCAGGACAACCAAAACTCTGGATAGCCTAAATCTACCAACATACACTGTAATGTAAAGAGGATGGTTATGCTCAATCATCCCTAGAAGCAAGTCTTCATCATTGAATGTAACTCCTAAGATGTCCTTCGAGTAGTGTGCTTCCTCTCCAGTAGCAGTCAGCTAAGCTAAGCATATCTTTGGATCAAGCAAGGCTTTGACTAGAGATTCCCTCATCTCCTTAGATAAGAGAAGGGCATCATATATGTTTAGCTTAGCTGGCAACTTTTTAAGATGGGCTAAGACATTGCAATCAACTCTAGGTTGGTCCTCCACAAGCATATCCATAGGTGGAGCATCTTATGGAGGGGTTATCTTCTCATTGGAACCAATGACCTATTTACCCATATCTTGAGGTGCTACCCTAGGAGGTAGAACTTCGCCACTGCGTAGGTTGACTTCAGTGACTTCTTGGAATGATGAGTTTGTGGAAAGTTCTATCTGCTCATCAGGTATACCTATAGCTTTTCCTACGGGATCCTCAAAGTCAGTTGACTCCAAGTCAATCTCAAGAGGTGAACCCGATTGATTTAGAGAAGGAAAATCTAATTTTGAATCAAAGAGAAATAGATCAGAACTATTTGAGCTATTATTATTTAGACTTGAAGAGTTTTTTATAAGAATAAAACTAGGAGCATTAGAACTAGCAAAGATGTAAGTAGAATCAGCTTTCTTTAATGATTTCTTTAATTTAGGTGGAGGTGCATGATAGAAATCAAGTAAAGTAAGTGGAGTGAGGGGTTTGGTGCCCTCATCCATGGATACAATGTTCCTGTCGATTGAAGAAGAGCTAGTAGAGATGATGGTAGATATAATGGTGGAAGGAGTGCTAGACTCAGATGGTGGTTACGCTATAGATCTATCCCAGGGAGGTGTGGTAAGCTACTATTGGGCTTCCACCCTCCCTGAGTTGTCCTTTGCAACTAGCAAACCTTCCTTGGTATTGGAGGCTTGAGCTGCTTTAGGCACCTGTAAAGAAAGTTTCTTGATTTTAGAGACAATTTTCTTAAAGGTACGAGTTAAGAAAATATCCAACCTTCTTTGGTATAAAGAGGATCGAAAGTTTCCCCAAGGATTACTTTAACAAAACCAGATAGTTATTCTATAAGTATTCCTTAGGGATGACTATGGCTCCAGACTTGTAACTATGCTCAAGCTAGTCCTTGAAAGTAATGCAATCCCCTAAGACATGACCTAACATGCGGTGATAGGGGCAATAGCTAATATCATCATTCTTGCCTACTTCCTTTGGCCTCTTAGACTCGGGTAGCTGAAAATAAGATTTCTTCAAGAGATTCTTAAAGATTTTCCCAACTACCTCACTCTTGAATGAGTATGGTTTGCTTAAATTTTCAGTAAGAGTAGGTGAAAAATAGCTACCTGATGGTAGATTTGGATACCGCTACTGAGTAGATTGATATGGCGGTGGTGGTGTCCATTGAGGTAGTTATGGTGGCCGATACAACGGTCGAGGTGGTGGAAGAGGAGGTGGCAGTGGAGGCTGCTAAAATATAGGCCTCTCAAACTTAACTCTAGCCGACTGCTTCCGTTATCCACTAACACAACTATCCAGGCTTCTTCTTAAATATATCCTGAGGCTTAGGCTTAGATGATTGGTCTAAAAAGGGTAACTATTTGGCTTCCTCTTGTAGGTTAGTCATCTTGCTGATTAGCTTCTCAAATATCTTTATGGTGAGGCCCTTAAGCATGAAGGTGAAAGGATCATGTATATTCTTAAGTAGAATCTCAATGGCATGCTATTCAAATAGTTGTGATTTGCATTTCATACTCAGGTTGTGCCATCTAAGAATATAATCAATAAGGGACTCATTGGATTTTTGTTTCTCTACAACGAGGTTACCTACACTTAGCCTTTACTGAGCTCCTACAAATCTCTTGATGAAGAGATGCTCTAACTCGTCAAAGGACTTCACTGAACTATTGGGCAGTTCAACATACTAATCAAATGTGACAGCTATTAAGCTACAGCGAAAGAGGTAGAAAAGAAGTGCATCACTGCCATCGGCATTGCAAAAATTGTCCCTGAAGTGTACAATATGCTGCCTTGGGTTCCTAGTGCCATCAAAACTCTTGAAGGATGGTGGTACAAAACCCTTATTGAACTACATCAAATTCCTCTAGGTAGGGTATACCCTTTGAAACAGATGAGCTCCCTCAGGTTTGTGCCAATGCTTCCTACATCTATTGCTCGACCATCTGCATGATATCCTTTTTATGCATTGAGGTGCTATTAGTGACCTTTTTATGCAAGTACCAACATCGTCATCCATGGGAGTGCACTTAGGGCGATCTAAGGTATGTTCCAACTTTGGTCGATCGACCATCATAGGGGAAGGCTATGAGACTAGGCTTGGTTCTACAAGGCTAGAACGACTGCCATCAACTCCTCTACCCACTTTTCCATCTTGTCTATCTGATCATCCTTCTGCTTGAGATATTGAAGGAGGTGCTGATATTCCCTCTGCAGGGATTCTCAGGTGTCAACCATGTAGACTTCAGCTAAGTCATCCAAAATGTCACCCTCAATTAGGTCGAAGTCAACTCTTCCCTCTTCCTAATCAGAATGGTCACTCCTGACTATCTGTTTGACTGCAGTATGGTAGTCTTCTAAAATGTTCTCTAAAGAATAATAATCTACTCTGTCTTACTCTACCGGAACATAGGCTGGTGAATGACTGAGCTCTGCAAACTCTATATGTTGAATACTCACGGTGGTGGGTGCACTCCACGGGCTCAGTGACAAGGGACTATGTGATCCCTCCCCTCTCTTCCTCCAATTGCTATGAAGGTGGAGCGACCATGACTCTCTTGGATCGCTACTCCCTCTTTACCATAGTTGAAGTGGAAGGTCAAGCAGGGGAGCTCTGCCTCACCTCAATAGGCAGAATAGATGGAGTGAGATCCTTGGGTCATAGTCGGATCACCAGTGGAGAAGCTCTATCTCCAGAAGGGGGCTTGTGGTACTTTATGGGGACAGTGGATGCTGGAACCTAGACTGTCGAAGGTGGACGGCCAGTAGAGCGGTATGCAAGGGAAACTGGTTGCCTCTCCACCAAAGATCTCCTTCTATGACTAACAATAATAGTGAGAATTATGTGATCAGAAAGATTGGCTCTAACAACTCACAGATCAGGGAAATCCATCAAAGCGAAGGCCACCAGTTGTCTGGAAAACCTCCTCCTCTCATGCTTGCCCACTTGAGCAGTAAATTTGACCTCAGAGGCCCTCTCTCTATATATTTGATCCTTAACACTCTTCGGGATTAAGCTCCTTACATCATGTAAAGTATTGGACTACGAGCAGCCATGGGCTCTCCCAACTCGACGAAGAACAAATTGTAGACTAGCGTAGGGCTTCCTCCTGTCCCTAGATGGTATCTCAAACTCTACAGGTGGCGGGGGTGGTGTAGTAATCATGTAGTAATCCTATTCTCTTTCAAAAGCTGAGAGTGGGTGGAACCTACTGCCATCCAAGAATCGAGAGGTCTCATGAGGGGAACCCTCATCTGCAACATGAGAGGCATCATCTATCTACCTCACCTCGCACTCGTCCTGCCTTTTGATCTTGAGATTCTTTTTGCATCACTGAGTCTTAGTGAGTAGGGTGGAACAGGAGCTAGAACCTACCTCGAAGGTAAGGAAAAGTATCTCAGAGGCTAAGATGGCCTTCCCCTTTAGAACTGGGAGAACCAACAAGAAGGTACAAGTCTATCTTTGGAACTTCTGTGAGGGGCAGCCAGCTATCTTATCGGCGATCGCGATCTTTGGCACCATTACAGCCCCTTTGGTAGAGGTATGGGAATCACAGCAGCCATCCTCTTCTGAGAGGGAAACTTAGAATCAGTGTGCACATCGAATCGAAGAAGTGGCTTCTTCCCTGCCACGTCCTCTCGACTAATGGTAGTGAGGGCTGGTCCCTCGTAGGTGACCTTGAATTGCTCAAATCCAAGGTCAAACTTAATGACTGGGACATCGGTGAGTATGGCTTGATCCATGGCCAAATCCACACTGGATGCAAAGGAAAAGATCAACTTGCTATACAACATGGCAGAAGCTGACTGAAGGAAGAAGAAAGAAATAGGCTGGTATCTCTGTATTATTTTAAAAGAGAACAAAATTGGACCCTTGCCTTGAACTGTTGACTTGAATTATTGATTTTGATTTGATTTTTGAACTTGAGCCCACATTAAAAAATTTAGGTAGGCTAAACAGAGTTCATTATATTAGAGAGATTTAAGAATTTGGAGGAGAGACTTGTATGCTTGAATTTGATTTCAATTTTGGGACCCACATCCAACAAATTTAAGTATGTTGAATGGGGTTCAATTATTTTGGAGAGGATTTTGGAGATGTATTTATTATTTTCTTTTATTAGAATTTGATTTAGGAAACTTCCCTTAGCAAATTTAGGTATACTAAATGGGGCTCAATTGTATGTTTAAAAATTCTGAAAGCTTTTTCATTTTGATGGTTTGATTGTTGATTGTTGATTTATTGATTTGATTTGAAAAGTAGAACTCTCATTTAATAAATTTAGATGTTAGATGGAGTTCAAAAATTTGTTTGATGTTTGTTATTGATATGAG